>CM042421.1:2153675-2346175 GCA_023634145.1 Thymallus thymallus
TATAATATGAGGTGGTGTTGACTGGGAGGGCTGTGACAGGGTGATATAATATGAGGTGGTGTTGACTGGGAGGGCTGTGACAGGGTGATATAATATGAGGTGGTGTTGACTGGGAGGGCTGTGACAGGGTGATATTATAGACAGTCTGACGAGGTGGTGTTGACTGGGAGGGCTGTGACAGGGTGATATAATAGACAGTCTGATGAGGTGGTGTTGACTGGGAGGTCTGTGACAGGGTGATATTATAGACAGTCTGACGAGGTGGTGTTGACTGGGAGGGCTGTGACCGAGTGATATAATATGAGGTGGTGTTGACTGGGAGGCCTGTGACAGGGTCATATAATATGAGGTGGTGTTGACTGGGAGGGCTGTGACAGGGTGATATAATATGAGGTGGTGTTGACTGGGAGGGCTGTGACAGGGTGATATAATATGAGGTGGTGTTGACTGGGAGGGCTGTGACAGGGTGATATAATATGAGGTGGTGCTGACTGGAAAGGTCTGTGACAGGGTGATATAATATGAGGTGGTGTTGACTGGGAGGTCCTGTGACAGGGTGATATAATATGAGGTGGTGTTGACTGGGAGGGCTGTGACAGGGTGATATAATATGAGGTGGTGTTGACTGGGAGGGCTGTGACAGGGTGATATAATATGAGGTGGTGTTGACTGGGAGGTCCTGTGACAGGGTGATATAATATGAGGTGGTGTTGACTGGGAGGGCTGTGACAGGGTGATATAATATGAGGTGGTGTTGACTGGGAGGTCCTGTGACAGGGTGATATAACATGAGGTGGTGTTGACTGGGAGGTCCTGTGACAGGGTGATATAATATGAGGTGGTGTTGACTGGGAGGGCTGTGACAGGGTGATATAATATGAGGTGGTGTTGACTGGGAGGTCCTTTGACAGGGTGATATAATATGAGGTGGTGTTGACTGGGAGGTCCTGTGACGGGGTGATATAATATGAGGTGGTGTTGACTGGGAGGGCTGTGACAGGGTGATATAATATGAGGTGGTGTTGACTGGGAGGGCTGTGACAGGGTGATATAATATGAGGTGGTGTTGACTGGGAGGGCCTGTGACAGGGTGATATAATATGAGGTGGTGTTGACTGGGATGGCTGTGACAGAGTGATATAAAATGAAGTGGTGTTGACTGGGAGGGCTGTGACAGGGTGATATAATATGAGGTGGTGTTGACAGGGATGGCTGTGACAGGGTGATATAATATGAGGTGGTGTTGACTGGCAGGGCTGTGACAGGATGATATAATATGAGGTGGTGTTGACTGGGAGGGCTGTGACAGGGTGATATAATATGAGGTGGTGTTGACTGGGAGGGCTGTGACAGGGTGATATAATATGAGGTGGTGTTGACTGGGAGGGCTGTGACAGGGTGATATAATATCTGGTGGTGTTGACTGGGAGGGCTGTGACAGAGTGATATAATATCAGGTGGTGTTGACTGGGAGGGCTGTGACAGGGTGATATAATATCAGCTGGTGTTGACTGGGAGGGCTGTGACAGGGTGACATAATATGAGGTGGTGTTGACTGGGAGGGCTGTGACAGAGTGGTATAATATCAGGTGGTGTTGACTGGGAGGGCTGTGACAGAGGGATATAATATCAGGTGGTGTTGACTGGGAGGGCTGTGACAGAGTGATATAATATCAGGTGGTGTTGACTGGCAGGGCTGTGACAGGGTGATATAATATCAGCTGGTGTTGACTGGGAGGGCTGTGACAGGGTGACATAATATGAGGTGGTGTTGACTGGGAGGGCTGTGACAGGGTGATATAATATGAGGTGGTGTTGACTGGGAGGGCTGTGACAGAGGGATATAATATCAGGTGTTGTTGACTGGGAGGGCTGTGACAGAGTGATATAATATCAGGTGGTGTTGACTGGGAGGGCTTTGACAGGGTGATATAATATCAGCTGGTGTTGACTGGGAGGGCTGTGACAGGGTGACATAATATGAGGTGGTGTTGACTGGGAGGGCTGTGACAGAGTGATATAATATCAGCTGGTGTTGACTGGGAGGGCTGTGACAGGGTGACATAATATGAGGTGGTGTTGACTGGGAGGGCTGTGACAGAGTGGTATAATATCAGGTGGTGTTGACTGGGAGGGCTGTGACAGAGGGATATAATATCAGGTGGTGTTGACTGGGAGGGCTGTGACAGAGTGATATAATATCAGGTGGTGTTGACTGGCAGGGCTGTGACAGGGTGATATAATATCAGCTGGTGTTGACTGGGAGGGCTGTGACAGGGTGACATAATATGAGGTGGTGTTGACTGGGAGGGCTGTGACAGGGTGATATAATATGAGGTGGTGTTGACTGGGAGGGCTGTGACAGAGGGATATAATATCAGGTGTTGTTGACTGGGAGGGCTGTGACAGAGTGATATAATATCAGGTGGTGTTGACTGGGAGGGCTTTGACAGGGTGATATAATATCAGCTGGTGTTGACTGGGAGGGCTGTGACAGAGTGATATAATATCAGGTGGTGTTGACTGGGAGGGCTGTGACAGAGTGATATAATATCAGCTGGTGTTGACTGGGAGGGCTGTGACAGGGTGATATAATATCAGCTGGTGTTGACTGGGAGGGCTGTGACAGAGTGATATAATATCAGGTGGTGTTGACTGGGAGGGCTGTGACAGAGTGATATAATATCAGGTGGTGTTGACTGGGAGGGCTGTGACAGAGTGATATAATATCAGGTGGTGTTGACTGGGAGGGCTGTGACAGAGTGATATAATATCAGCTGGTGTTGACTGGGAGGGCTGTGACAGAGTGATATAATATCAGGTGGTGTTGACTGGGAGGGCTGTGACAGAGTGATATAATATCAGGTGGTGTTGACTGGGAGGGCTGTGACAGGGTGATATAATATGAGATGGTGTTGACTGGGAGGGCTGTGACAGAGTGATATAATATCAGGTGGTGTTGACTGGGAGGGCTGTGACAGAGGGATATAATATCAGGTGGTGTTGACTGGGAGGGCTGTGACAGAGTGATATAATATCAGGTGGTGTTGACTGGGAGGGCTGTGACAGGGTGATATAATATGAGATGGTGTTGACTGGGAGGGCTGTGACAGGGTGATATAATATCAGGTGGTGTTGACTGGGAGGGCTGTGACAGAGTGATATAATATCAGGTGGTGTTGACTGGGAGGGCTGTGACAGGGTGATATAATATGAGATGGTGTTGACCACTATCAGGTCACTTGGTGTAATATGGACCATTAGACTTCTAGAGAGGGTTGTAATAAAGTACTTTGACGTATCAAACTTGAATCTCCATGAATCTCAGTTAGTTGCCTGTTAAACTCTGTCGCCCTCTGGTGGCATTTTCTACATGACACATATATTGTAAACACCTTCAACATATACAATTCCATTTGAAAACTGTCCTAGAAACACAGTCCTACAAACACATGTTAAGTACTGTTAGAAAGGTAACAACAATGGGATTCTGATACAGGTGTTAGAAGCATTGTGACTATTACAGAAGCAGGCAAATTGTGCCCATCTTGGGGAATAAGAGATATGAAAAGTCTAGGTTTGAAATAAACTATTTCACAAATGACCATTCCAAAAGGATAAAAAAATAAAAAAGTATTATATTTTACCTAATGGTTCTCTAAACTTCTTCTGTGGTCATGAAAACAGATGTACATGATGTTAGCAGCACTTCCTCCATAAGCTTTAGTACAGTCAGAGAATAACTGCTCTCCGGTGACATAGCGAAGGTCACGGGACCTTGAGGCACGCCACTGTCACAGCCCCATCCTCTGTCACTATGAAGATGCTGACGGACACCTGATAGGAGTGAGTCGTCGAAGTAACCGTTGTATATGGCGTCTGTCCTGCCGTGGTGTCCCCTCTGTTTCTGCCTGATTGACAGCTTGGTGTCCGTCCTCTTGCTTCTCTAGTGACCTCACGGACAAGGTGATTGGCTGGGAGAGTTGATTGACAGCTTGGTGCTCCAATCCTGCCCCTCTGGTGACCTCACGGACCCTCTATGTCATCAGAATACAGAAATAGAAACAGGAAACACTGTTGGATTCTCCAGTTGTTTTAATAAGGTCAATGTTTTGACTAGAAGGTCTTCATCAAAAATAAATATTTAAATTTTTCATGACTATTCTTTCAGTACCCTGCATCCGACAGTCTCTGTTGAAGCCTGGCCCCCTGTCCCCCAGGGTTAGGGTTAAATGCAAATGTGAAAGTGTAAAACATTCTGTGATTAGCAGCAGCCCTCATCGGTGTCAGAAGCAGGTCTTGTGTATCTGGGGGAAGCAGGAAGCAGGAAGCAGCAGAAGGTGAATAATTGTGTACATGGAAAATGTCTCTCCTGATGAGAGGATGATAGCTGCACCTGCTGCGGTATCATTTACATACACCCCCCCATCTCTCTCTCTCTCTCTCTCTCTCTCTCTCTCTCTCTCTCTCTCTCTCTCTCTGTCTCTCTCTCTCTCTCTCTCTCTCTGTCTCTCTCTCTCTCTCTCTCTCTCTCTCTCTCTCTCTCTCTCTGTCTCTCTCTCTCTCTCTCTCTCTCTCTGTCTCTCTCTCTCTCTCTCTCTGTCTCTCTCTCTCTCACTCTCTCTCTCTCTCTCTCTCTCTCTCTCTCTCTCTCTCTGTATGTCTACGAACTGTGATGAATAATTAGCTGCTATTCGATCTGTAAGGCTTGTTTTGAAGTTTGAGATCCGTCCAGTTGAATTCCAACTACAAGCTGAGAAGAATCCTCATGAAATAGTATTATTTTCTCTCTTAAGTCCAGATGCAATTTAGCTGCTGTCTAAAAAGTCAGAGACACATTTTAGCCTCTTCTCCACTCATCCCCTCTGCTCCTCCCTGTCTGTTAAAGTGCTGACGTTGCCACAAATCCCTCCCTCCCTCCCTCGCTGCCTCTCTCCCTCGCTGCCTCTCTCCCTCTCTCCCTCTCTATAAATATAACAAAAATATACCAAATAAAACAAATAAATATCCAATACAGACATGTAATAATGGTCAACGTTAAGACTAATTCAACAAACAACAAGGAAAAAGAATGGTTCTATATAATACATGGAGAGTATATTTGTACATGATGTTCCCTCAGCTGGGACCTGCTGTGCTGCCATCACTAACACATCAGACCTTTTCCCCTAAAGTTTCTCTTTGTTTCATTGTTCTGTGAATGTAAAACTTTTCATTTTGAATTTGGGGCGATAGTCTCCAATTAATATATATATTTGGGGCAGGTGATTAGAAAGTGTTTAATATCTATACTGATACATTTTCAAAACAAAGCAATCTACAGCTCCTGGGCTTAGGACAGTTACAGTAGCTGGGTTACAGGCTTCCTGACAGGGTCAGAGGTTAGAACAGTTACAGTAGCTGTGTTACAGGCTTCCTGACAGGGTCAGAGGTTAGGACAGTTACAGTATCTGAGTTACAGGCTTCCTGACAGGGTCAGAGGTTAGGACAGTTACAGTATCTGAGTTACAGGCTTCCTGACAGGGTCAGAGGTTAGGACAGTTACAGTAGCTGAGTTACAGGCTTCCTGACAGGGTCAGAGGTTAGGACAGTTACAGTAGCTGAGTTACAGGCTTCCTGACAGGGTCAGAGGTTAGGACAGTTACAGTATCTGAGTTACAGGCTTCCTGACAGGGTCAGAGGTTAGAACAGTTACAGTAGCTGAGTTACAGGCTTCCTGACAGGGTCAGAGGTTAGGACAGTTACAGTATCTGAGTTACAGGCTTCCTGACAGGGTCAGAGGTTAGGACAGTTACAGTAGCTGAGTTACAGGCTTCCTGACAGGGTCAGAGGTTAGGACAGTTACAGTATCTGAGTTACAGGCTTCCTGACAGGGTCAGAGGTTAGGACAGTTACAGTAGCTGTGTTACAGGCTTCCTGACAGGGTCAGAGGTTAGGACAGTTACAGTAGCTGAGTTACAGGCTTCCTGACAGGGTCAGAGGTTAGAACAGTTACAGTAGCTGTGTTACAGGCTTCCTGACAGGGTCAGAGGTTAGGACAGTTACAGTATCTGAGTTACAGGCTTCCTGACAGGGTCAGAGGTTAGGACAGTTACAGTATCTGAGTTACAGGCTTCCTGACAGGGTCAGAGGTTAGGACAGTTACAGTAGCTGAGTTACAGGCTTCCTGACAGGGTCAGAGGTTAGGACAGTTACAGTATCTGAGTTACAGGCTTCCTGACAGGGTCAGAGGTTAGGACAGTTACAGTATCTGAGTTACAGGCTTCCTGACAGGGTCAGAGGTTAGGACAGTTACAGTAGCTGAGTTACAGGCTTCCTGACAGGGTCAGAGGTTAGGACAGTTACAGTAGCTGAGTTACAGGCTTCCTGACAGGGTCAGAGGTTAGGACAGTTACAGTAGCTGAATGACAGGCTTCCTGACAGGGTCAGAGGTTAGGACAGTTACAGTAGCTGAAAGACAGGCTTCCTGACAGGGTCAGAGGTTAGGACAGTTACAGTATCTGAGTTACAGGCTTCCTGACAGGGTCAGAGGTTAGGACAGTTACAGTAGCTGAATGACAGGCTTCCTGACAGGGTCAGAGGTTAGGACAGTTACAGTAGCTGGGTTACAGGCTTCCTGACAGGGTCAGAGGTTAGGACAGTTACAGTAGCTGAATGACAGGCTTCCTGACAGGGTCAGAGGTTAGGACAGTTACAGTATCTGAGTTACAGGCTTCCTGACAGGGTCAGAGGTTAGGACAGTTAGAGATATTTATTTGTGAACGTTGCCTAACCCTTCTGTGTGTGTCTGAACATGGACTACAGTGTGTGTGTCTGAACGTGGACTACAGTGTGTGTGTGTGGAACCATGCTAACCCTCCCCTATGTCTCTCCTGTCTCTCCAGATCTGCGGAGGATGACAGCAGGCTTCATGGGCATGGCGGCAGCCATCATCATGTTTGGCTGGGTGATAGGTGTTCTAGGATGCTGCTGGGATAGGGGACTGATGCAGTACGTGGCAGGACTACTGTTCCTCATGGGAGGTAAGAGTACCACACAGATACTGTATAGCATTCAAGTCAAGACCCGGATTCACCAAATACTTCTTAAGAAAAATACTAAGGAAGCTTTTAAATATAAATCCCACCTTCATAAGATGACCTGGTTTATCAGGTAAACTGATCCATGGGATTGTTCATCACAATCACTTCTCACTAGTTTCATCAAACCTGAATAGATTCTGTCATCTTAACTTCTTAACTAGGCCTGATCACCAGCAACGATGAGACAGCTTGCCCTTCAGATTCCCTAAAGGGCAGTTAGTGTGCCCCCAGTGATGCGTTGTGCTGACCGCACCACCCTCTGGAGAGCCCTACGGTTGCGGGCGGTGCAGTTGCCGTACCAGGCGGTGATACAGCCCGACAGGATTCTTTCAATTGTGCATCTGTAAAAGTTTGTTAGGGTTTTAGGTGCCAAGCCAAATTTCTTCAGTCTCTTGAGGTTGAAGAGGATCTGTTGCTCCTTGTTCACCACACTGTCTGTGTGAAGGAACCATGTCAGGTGGTCAGTGATGTGTACTCCAAGGAACTTGAAGCTTTTGACCATCTCCACTGCGGCCCCGTCGATGTGGATGGGGGCGTGCTCTCTCCTTCGTTTTGTTGAGGTTGAGGGAGAGGTTATTTTCCTGGCACCACTCTGCCAGGGCGCTCACCTCGTCCCTGCCTCAACATTGTTGGTAATCATTACATTTTTACATTGTAGTCATTTAGCAGACACTCTTATCCAGAGCGACTTACAGATTGGTGCATTCAATTTAGGCCAGTGGGACAACCACATCTCCATCACAGTAATCAGGCCTATCACTGTTGTGTCGTCTACAAACTTGATGATTGAGTTGGAGACGTGCTTGGCCATATAGTCATGGGGGAACAGGGAGTACAGGAGGGGGCTGAGCACACACACTTGTGGGGCCCCAGTGTTGAGGATCAGCGAGGAGGAGGTGTTGTTTTTTACCTTCACCACCTGGGGGGCGACCCGTCAGGAAGTCCAGGATCCAGTTGCACAGGGCGGGGTTCAGACCCAGGGCCTCACTAGATGATGAGCTTGGAGGGTACTATGGTGTTGAATGCTGAGCTATAGTCAATGAACAGCATTCTCACATACAGTGGGGAGAACAAGTATTTGATACACTGCCGATTTTGCAGGTTTTCCTACTTACAAAGCATGTAGAGGTCTGTAATTTTTATCATAGGTACTCTTCAACTGTGAGTGACGGAATCTAAAACAAAAATCCAGAATATCACATTGTATGATTTTTCAATAATTAATTTTCATTTTATTGCATGACATAAGTATTTGATCACCTACCAACCAGTAAGAATTCCGGCTCTCACAGACCTGTTAGTTTTTCTTTAAGAAGCCCTCCTGTTCTCCACTCATTACCTGTATTAACTGCACCTGTTTGAACTCGTTACCTGTATAAAAGACACCTGTCCACACACTCAATCAAACAGACTCCAACCTCTCAACAATAGCCAAGACCAGAGAGCTGTGTAAGGACATCATGGATAAAATTGTAGACCTGCACAAGGCTGGGATGGGCTACAGGACAATAGGCAAGCAGCTTGGTGAGAAGGCAACAACTGTTGGCGCAATTATTAGAAAATGGAAGAAGTTCAAGATGACGGTCAATCTCCCTCGGTCTGGGGCACCATGCAAGATCTCACCTCGTGGGGCATCAATGATCATGAGGAAGGTGAGGGATCAGCCCAGAACTACACGGCAGGACCTGGTCAATGACCTGAAGAGAGCTGGGACCACAGTCTCAAAGAAAACCATTAGTAACACACTACGCCGTCATGGATTCAAATCCTGCAGCGCACGCAAGGTCCCCCTGCTCAAGCCAGCGCATGTCCAGGCCCGTCTGAAGTTTGTCAATGACCATCTGGTTGATCCAAAGGAGGAATGGGAGAAGATCATGTGGTCTGATGAGACAAAAATATAGGTTTTTGGTCTAAACTCCACTCGCCGTGTTTGGAGGAAGAAGAAGGATGAGTACAACCCCAAGAACACCATCCCAACCGTGAAGCATGGAGGTGGAAACATCATTCTTTGGGGATGCTTTTCTGCAAAGGGGACAGGACGACTGCACCGTATTGAGGGGAGGATGGATGGGGCCATGTATCGCGAGATCTTGGCCAACAACCTCCTTCCCTCAGTAAGAGCATTGAAGATGGGTCGTGGCTGGGTCTTCCAGAATGGCAACGACCCGAAACACACAGCCAGGGCAACTAAGGAGTGGCTCCGTAAGAAGCATCTCAAGGTCCTGGAGTGGCCTAGCCAGTCTCCAGACCTGA
Organism: Thymallus thymallus; assembly: GCA_023634145.1. Classification (NCBI taxonomy): domain Eukaryota; kingdom Metazoa; phylum Chordata; class Actinopteri; order Salmoniformes; family Salmonidae; genus Thymallus; species Thymallus thymallus. Next base: position 2,163,011 of record CM042421.1, read on the forward strand.
ACCCCATAGAAAATCTTTGGAGGGAGCTGAAAGTCCGTATTGCCCAGCGACAGCCCCGAAACCTGAAGGATCTGGAGAAGGTCTGTATGGAGGAGTGGGCCAAAATCCCTGCTGCAGTGTGTGCAAACCTGGTCAAGAACTACAGGAAACGTATGATCTCTGTAATTGCAAACAAAGGTTTCTGTACCAAATATTAAGATCTGCTTTTCTGATGTATCAAATACTTATGTCATGCAATAAAATGCAAATTAATTACTTAAAAATCATACAATGTGATTTTCTGGATTTTTGTTTTAGATTCCGTCACTCACAGTTGAAGAGTACCTATGATAAAAATTACAGACTTCTACATGCTTTGTAAGTGGGAAAACCTGCAAAATCGGCAGTGTATCAAATACTTGTTCTCTCCACTGTAGGTATTCCTCTTGTCTAGATGGGATAGGGCAGTGTGCAGAGTGATGGCGATTGCATCATCTGTGGATCTATTGGGGCGCTATGCAAATTGTAGTCTGTGTTGGGTAAGGTGGAGGTGATATGATCCTTAACTAGCCTCTTAAAGCATTTCATGATGACAAAGGTGAGTGCCACAGGGAGAGTCATTTAGTTCAGTTGCCTTTGCACCTTTATTTAACTAGGCAAGTCAGTTAAGAACAAATTCTTATTTACAATGACGGCCTACACTGGCCAAACTCAGACGACACTGGGCCAATCGTGCGCCACCCTGTGGGACTCAAACCCAATCACGGCCAGTTGTGATACAGTCTGGATTCAAACCAGGTTGTCTGTCGTGACACATCTAGCACTGCGATGCAGTGTCTTAGACCACTGCGCCACTTGGGAGCCCAGTGGTAAGTGGGGACAACAGACTAGGATTGGGAGAGATTGAATATGTCCGTAAACACTCCAGCCAGCTGGTCTGCACATGGTAAAAGTAGTGCCCTATATAGGGTTATAGGGTGACATTTGGTACGCAGCTAAACAGCCCAGAGGGGTCAAACACCCAGCTCACAGATTCAGGATGGAATTACACACTCAATATACACACATACAAAGAGAGGAACCATTGAAAAAAAAGTCAAAAGTAATGTATTTAAATGCTGTACAACGGACAATTTTCTGTTTGCACAAAATGTTCCCATCTGAATGTGTTAGAAATTGGTTCTACAAAAGAATGATGATAGCAATGCATTGATTGTTCATCACATCAAATGTGTATTATTACTGATAAATGGTTTCACACTCAAACACCAAATGAACATTGTTCTTATTGCATCAGTGTAACTGTCACTCTCTCACTCTCAACTTTCTCTCCCTCTCCCCACCTCCTCTCTCTCTCTCTCTCTCTCCCTCCCTCCCTCCCTCTCTCTCTCTCTCTCTCTCTCTCTCTCTCTCTCCTTCTCCTCTATCTTCCCCCCTCTCTCTCTCACACTCTCCTCCCCAGGCACCTTCTGTATAATCTCTCTCTGTACCTGCGTGGCGGGGATCAACTTTGAGCTCTCCCGTTACCCGCGCTACCTGTACGGCCTGCCAGACGACATCGGCCATGGCTACGGCTGGTCTATGTTCTGCGCCTGGGGAGGTCTGGGGCTCACCCTCATCGCTGGCTTCTTCTGCACTCTGGCTCCCTCCGTCCAGCCCCTCCCTCGATCCACCTGCCCCAAGTCGAGGCAGGAGAACGGGACAGTCTGCTAAAGGGACTGGGATGGAGGATGGAGGACTAGAGGTCCACTGGAGCCGGGCCGCAGCGCTAGCTAGATAGCTAACTACACCTTTAACTACACAGGACAGTCAGATGAAAAGAGAAGACAAAGAATCTAACATACAAAATCTAACAAGCAAATGAGTTGACAAATCCATGCATTCATTTTTTAATTAATCATAGACTATCCGTCTTTTCCTGGCCACTTAATGACGATGTTTTGTTTGTTCTTTTTTGAGTTGTGAGTGTGTATAAACATGATCTGGTTTCTTGAAAAACAACAACAAAATATAATCAACCATCTAAAGTTGTACTGGTGGATTTGTAATCGGGGAGCGGATGTTGAAGTTGGGCTGGTGGATTTGTAGTCGGGGAGAGGATGTTGAAGTTGGCTGGTGGATTTGTAGTCGGGGAGCGGATCTTGAAGTTGGGCTGGTGGATTTGTAGTCGGGGAGCGGATCTTGAAGTTGGCTGGTGGATTTGTAGTCGGGGAGCGGATGTTGTGATGCTTTAAATGGAAGTACCATGAAACGGCCTTCTCTACTGGAGAACAAAGGAATTTTTCAGTAATGAACGATGACAGACGGATGGACAACGGGGGACATATTGGACATAGCACTGGGAGAGAAATGCACCTTTCATCAGGACAGTGTCCTCTGCCATCTCTGTTTCAGGATAGAGTATGTGTTTTCTATGTGTTCTCAGACAGACAGACAGTGGAACATTATGTCTGAACCTCAGTGGAACTCATGGTGACTTGCCTCTAACCCATCCACAACAAGGGGAATAACTGAACTCTACTGTTACCGAGGGGCAGTGGAGGCTGCTGAGGGGAGGACGGCTCGTAATAATGGCTGGAACAGCGCAAATGGAATGGTATCAAACACGTGTGATGTATTTGATACCATTCCACCTATTTTACTCCAGTCATTACCCATCCTCCCCAATTAAGGTGCCACCAACCTCCTGTGCCGAGGGGTTAATCAACACTAACTGAGTGGGGTCAAAGGTTGGAGTATTATGAATAGCACATCCTGTCCTAAAAAGAGACCTCGGCTTGCTGGAGACGTCCAATGGGATTTACCTCAATCAATTTAATCAATGAATTTGAAATCGATTTGATTTGTCTGAAAGTTGAAGTTGGGAGTTGAAAATGGACATCTGACTTGTGGCTATGGTTTGATTGAAGTATCAGTGTGTTCCTCAGATCTACTCTGGGTCATTGGACTAGCTGGGGGAGAGGGACAGCACATCACAGGACACAGGCTCTCTGCACTCTCTGCAATCTCCACTGTTGTACAAAACTACGGAGATATTACAGCCAGGAAATTCCATGTTGGATCATTGTCATTCCCACCAGGGCATCCTAGTCTGCATCCCAAATGGCACCCTGCTCCCTTTGGGCTCTAGTCATAAGTAGTGCACTGCACAGGGAATAGGGTGCCATTTGGGACACAGCCCTATTTCTTCAAGCCCTATCTATCCTGTCATCTAACATTTTATACATGAATCCCTTTTCCTTTGTATCGAACTAAAACCCGTCCTGAATGAACAAACTGTGTGTGTGTGGGATGTTGGCGTAGTAAGTGTGTGTTTTTTCCATTCTAGTCAGTGTGTGTGTTTCTATATAGTTTAAAAAATAGTTGTAATATTGATGAACAGAGACGATTTGAATGATGCACTATCCTGTTTAAACAATATTACCCTGGTTCTGTCCTGTCATCTGTTTGGGAGGACAATATTACCCTGGTTCTGTCCTGTCATCTGTTTGGGAGGACAATATTACCCTGGTTCTGTCCTGTCATCTGTTTGGGAGGACAATATTACCCTGGTTCTGTCCTGTCATCTGTTTGGGAGGACAATATTACCCTGGTTCTGTCCTGTCATCTGTTTGGGAGGACAATATTACCCTGCTTCTGTCCTGTCATCTGTTTGGGAGGACAATATTACCCTACTTCTGTCCTGTCATCTGTTTGGGAGGACAATATTACCCTGCTTCTGTCCTGTCATCTGTTTGGGAGGACAATATTACCCTGGTTCTGTCCTGTCATCTGTTTGGGAGGACAATATTACCCTGGTTCTGTCCTGCTATCTGTTTGGGAGGACAATATTACCCTGGTTCTGTCCTGTCATCTGTTTGGGAGGACAATATTACCCTGGTTCTGTCCTGTCATCTGTTTGGGAGGACAATATTACCCTGGTTCTGTCCTGTCATCTGTTTGGGAGGACAATATTACCCTGGTTCTGTCCTGCTATCTGTTTGGGAGGACAATATTACCCTGGTTCTGTCCTGTCATCTGTTTGGGAGGACAATATTACCCTGGTTCTGTCCTGTCATCTGTTTGGGAGGACAATATTACCCTGGTTCTGTCCTGTCATCTGTTTGGGAGGACAATATTACCCTGGTTCTGTCCTGCTATCTGTTTGGGAGCACAATATTACCCTGGTTCTGTCCTGTCATCTGTTTGGGAGGACAAGGACTTTCAAAATTCTATTGTCGCTCGCAGCCTGGGTTTTCTACGGAGCTGTTCAGATTATATTTAGAGCTAGAGGGCCCTAATCCTAACCCTAACCCTAGCCCTAGCCCTAACCCTAACCCTAACCCTAGCCCTAACCCTAACCCTAGCCCTAACCCTAATCCTAGCCCTAACCCTAATCCTAGCCCTAACCCTAACCCTAGCCCTAGCCCTAACCCTAGCCCTAACCCTAGCCCTAATCCTAGCCCTAATCCTAGCCCTAAACCTAACCTTAACCCTAGCCCTAACCCTAGCCCTAACCCTAATCCTAGCCCTAACCCTAACCCTAGCCCTAATCCTAGCCCTAATCCTAGCCCTAAACCTAACCCTAACCCTAACCCTAGCCCTAGCCCTAGAGGACAACCAGTGAGCTGTAGTGAGGAGAGGTGTCACAGCTTCAGTTAGAACCACAAGCCTTTAATATGGAGGATAAAGACAGCTAAGGAATCTTAGCCATTCTCTTTCTGTAGAGATTGTCACAACAACATATCACTTTACTATTTATATTTTTGACTACTGTTACTTTTTCTTTACTACATTCCTAAAGAAAATATATTTTCTCTGACACCCAAAAGTACTCGTTACATTTTGAATGCTTAGCAGGACAGAAAATGGTCCAATTCATGCACTTATCAAGAGAACATCCCTGGTCATCCCTACTGCCTCTGATCTGGTGGACTCACTAAACACATGCTTTGTTTGTAAATGGTGGAGTGTTCCCTGGCTATACGTAAATGTTAAAAACACAGAAAATGGTGCCGTCTGCTTTTCTTAATATAAGGAATTTCAAATGAATTATACTTTTACTTGTGATACTTAAGTATATTTTAACAATTACATGTACTTTTCATACATAAGTATATTTAAAACCAAATACTTTTAGACTTTTACTCAAGTAGTATTTTACTGGGTGACTTTCACTTTTACTTGAGTCATTTTCTATGAAGGTATCTATACTTTTACTCAAGTATGACAACTGAGTACTTTTTCCACCGCTGTCAATTCCTCATTTAGGGCTGGATTCAATCCATATCACAGAAGTATCGTGGAAGATCCATGTTAAAATTGAAAGATAATTTCCTATTGAGCCGACATGTTCCGTGATTCCTCTGGGAACAGAGGATCTAAAGCTGCAGTAAAAACAATAAGCATACTCCCTGCCCGTTTCAGTAAAACAATAAGCATACTCCCTGCCCGTTTCAGTAAAACAAATGAGGGATGGGGCTGTAGAAATGTAACACTCAGATTAATAGACAGAACTATGGATGCAAGGACTGAACATCCATTATAGATTGAACCATGGTTTGAGGCTATACAGTGTTTGACCAGCCATGATATCTAAATGATAGTTTGAACCAAGTTGAGGCTACACAGTGTTTGACCAGCCATGATATCTAAATGATAGTTTGAACCATGGTTTGAGGCTATACAGTGTTTGACCATCCATGATATCTAAATGATAGTTTGAACCATGTTTTGAGGCTATACAGTGTTTGACCATCCATGATATCTAAATGATAGTTTGAACCATGGTTTGAGGCTATACAGTGTTTGACCATCCATGATATCTAAATGATAGTTTGAACCATGGTTTGAGGCTATACAGTGTTTGACCATCCATGATATCTAAATTATAGTTTGAACCATGGTTTGAGGCTATACAGTGTTTGACCAGCCATGATATCTAAATGATAGTTTGAACCATGGTTTGAGGCTATACAGTGTTTGACCATCCATGATATCTAAATGATAGTTTGAACCATGGTTTGAGGCTATACAGTGTTTGACCATCCATGATATCTAAATGATAGTTTGAACCATGTTTTGAGGCTATACAGTGTTTGACCAGCCATGATATCTAAATGATAGTTTGAACCATGGTTTGAGGCTATACAGTGTTTGACCATCCATGATATCTAAATGATAGATTGAACCATGTTTTGAGGTTATACAGTGTTTGACCATCCATGATATCTAAATGATAGTTTGAACCATGGTTTGAGGTTATACAGTGTTTGACCATCCATGATATCTAAATGATAGTTTGAACCATGGTTTGAGGCTATAAAGTGTTTGACCATCCATGATATCTAAATGATAGTTTGAACCAAGTTGAGGCTATACAGTGTTTGACCATCCATGATATCTAAATGATAGTTTTAAACATGTTTTGTTTGAGGTACGACAGTTGAACTATAAGTTATATTCTGGGTTCTGATGAGGTACGACAGTTGAACTATAAGTTATATTCTGGGTTCTGATGAGGTAGGACAGTTGAACTATAAGTTATATTCTGGGTTCTGATGAGGTACGACAGTTGAACTATAAGTTATATTCTGGGTTCTGATGAGGTACGACAGTTGAACTATAAGTTATATTCTGGGTTCTGATGAGGTACGACAGTTGAACTATAAGTTATATTCTGGGTTCTGATGAGGTACGACAGTTGAACTATAAGTTATATTCTGGGTTCTGATGAGGTACGACAGTTGAACTATAAGCTCATGAGGCATTTAGAAGTTAAATTCTTCAAGAATCATTGGATACATATTAAGTCCAGAAATGTATGTAGCAAGTGCTGGTTGCCCTTTTAATGGTTCTGGGTAAGTTATATAAGACCTTCTATAATGGTGAAATATCCCTGTGTCTGGTTCCACTCTATATTTAGTCAGCTACCTGTAGTATTTTGGGACCTTGGCAGAGAACACATGGAACATGTCCAATACCTGGCAGTGATGTTTGATGTCATTTGTCATACTGACTTCCTCATTCCCCCTGTGACACTTTAGAGAGCGCTCTGACCTCTAGCAAAGGTCAAATTAACAGTCTCGTGTTTAAGAGTCGCTAAGGAGAGCAACTATGATTGACCTGCACCTGCTCATTAAAAAACAATTACCAGTCTAGCACGCAAAATGGCAGCCAATATATTTCTGGAGAAAATTGTCTGACCCTTTACTAAGCACATCATGATTACTGTTAGGGATGGCAGCTCAAACACGGATAAACGAGGTTGTAGTCTTGTATACCTTTTAAATGAGCTCTGAATCTATATGTCAATAATCAGGTTGCTACTGAAGCTTGGCATGACCGGTCTCCTTGACCAATCAACATCCTCAGAGAAGATCATTCAATTTAAATAGCTCAGGTGTCTCACTCAGTTAGCTGGTCTCCCTCCTTAACCGTTGTACTACAGTCACATCTATAAAGGTTATACTATGACTCAGCACAGGAGAACACACCAGGGTCCCATTCCCTTGGCCTCACTAACCACGCCTCCATCCACAGTTTTTATGCAAGTAAAGTCATACTTGTGATGGAAAGAGGAAGTTTTGGTACAATTGTATAAATGCTGACCGATGATTGGTTCAGTCGACATGGTGGGATCTTTTTGTGTTGGTAAAATGAATAATTTTATGTGCAAATATTGATATAATAACCATCATATGGAAGTAAGTTTGGAGTCACGTGATGATATGTTGTGAGGTCCTGCCCTTACAACTCCTTGGGAAACCATGCAGTTCATTAGGCTACAGATGAAATAAGTTCTGATGAACTTCACAGGGTGGTGAAAGTGCATGAGATTCATGCTCCTTTCCAATAAATATTGAGGGTCTTATTCTTGGGTTATGATGATCGATGCTTGACTGCCGTTTGACAAATATAGATATCCACTTAGACTAACTAGCCTACCAGTACTGTATCTGCCAGCTGTTGGCTAGAGTTCCTGTTTCTTATTGGACAAGTTCAGAAAGTCTCTCTGTTTCATTCTGTTTTCTTCTGTTCGGTGCCTAATGAATACGGCCCAGATATCTACATCATTTAAAGTGGTATTCAGCATTTAAGAATGTGTGTTGAAAGAGCCAAAGGGGTTGGAAAAATGAGTCTCTGCAAAGTGTGGGTTGAATTATGACTCTCTGCAAAGTGTGGGTGGAATAATGACTCTCTGCAAAGTGTGGGTGGAATAATGACTCTCTGCAAAGTGTGGGTGGAATAATGACTCTCTGCAAAGTGTGGCTCAATTTGGTACTTTGAGGTCGGGAGGATATTGTAAAAATTAATTAAAACAGAAATGTGCTTTTTGGTCTTCATTTAAGGTTAGTGACCACTCTGCAGAGCTGCCTCCAAAACAAGATTCATCATAAAAAACGCTAACCTTTAAAAAACGCTAACCTTTAAAAAACGCTAACCTTTAAAAAACGCTAACCTGCGCCTCTTTTTTAAATTTATTTAAAGGTAAATGATAAATTATAGCACATTTTGATTTTGCAAATAGTCCATCTAGCAGAATTCATTCAGTTCTGTCTCCAGGACAAGACTTTGAGATTTTATCTCAATGAGAAAGACCTGTATAAATAAGATATATATATATACAGTATATATGTATACTGTACTTAAGTCTCAAAAGTAAAAGTATGAATTATTATTATTTTTTTTTTTAAATGTTTATTTAGGGATAGCCAGGGTCACACTGCAACACTCAGACATTATTTACAAACAAAGCATGTGTTTAGTGCGTCCTCCAGATCAGAGGCAGTAGGATGACCAGGGATGTTCTCCCTATCAAATCAAATTGTATTTGTCACATAATCCGAATACAACCGGTGTAGAACTTACAAGTCCTTAACCACCAACAATACAACTGGTGTAGACCCTACAAGTCCTTAACCACCAACAATACAACCGGTGTAGACCTTACAAGTCCTTAACCACCAACAATACAACCGGTGTAGACCTTACAAGTCCTTAACCACCAACAATACAACCGGTGTAGACCTTACAAGTCCTTAACCACCAACAATACAACCGGTGTAGACCTTACAAGTCCTTAACCACCAACAATACAACCGGTGTAGACCTTACAAGTCCTTAACCAACAATGCAGTTTTAAGAAAAATAGAGTTAAGAAAATATTTACTAAATAAACTATAGAAAAAATAAAATAACAATAATGAGGGGGTTCCGGTACCGAGTCAATGTGGGGGTACAGGTTAGTAATGAGGCTATATACATGGGGTTCCGGTACCGAGTCAATGTGGGGGTACAGGTTAGTAATGAGGCTATATACATGGGGTACCAGTACCGAGTCAATGTGGGGGTACAGGTTAGTAATGAGGCTATATACATGGGGTACCAGTACCGAGTCAATGTGTGGGTACAGGTTAGTAATGAGGCTATATACATGGGGTACCAGTACCGAGTCAATGTGGGGGTACAGGTTAGTAATGAGGCTATATACATGGGGTACCAGTACCGAGTCAATGTGGGGGTACAGGTTAGTAATGAGGCTATATACATGGGGTTCCGGTACCGAGTCAATGTGGGGGTACAGGTTAGTAATGAGGCTATATACATGGGGTACCAGTACCGAGTCAATGTGTGGGTACAGGTTAGTAATGAGGCTATATACATGGGGTTCCGGTACCGAGTCAATGTGGGGGTACAGGTTAGTAATGAGGCTATATACATGGGGTACCAGTACCGAGTCAATGTGGGGGTACAGGTTAGTAATGAGGCTATATACATGGGGTTCCGGTACCGAGTCAATGTGGGGGTACAGGTTAGTAATGAGGCTATATACATGGGGTTCCGGTACCGAGTCAATGTGTGGGTACAGGTTAGTAATGAGGCTATATACATGGGGTACCAGTACCGAGTCAATGTGGGGGTACAGGTTAGTAATGAGGCTATATACATGGGGTTCCGGTGCCGAGTCAATGTGGGGGTACAGGTTAGTAATGAGGCTATATACATGGTGTTCCGGTACCGAGTCAATGTGTGGGTACAGGTTAGTAATGAGGCTATATACATGGGGTACCAGTACCGAGTCAATGTGGGGGTACAGGTTAGTAATGAGGCTATATACATGGGGTTCCGGTGCCGAGTCAATGTGGGGGTACAGGTTAGTAATGAGGCTATATACATGGTGTTCCGGTACCGAGTCAATGTGTGGGTACAGGTTAGTAATGAGGCTATATACATGGGGTACCAGTACCGAGTCAATGTGGGGGTACAGGTTAGTAATGAGGCTATATACATGGGGTTCCGGTGCCGAGTCAATGTGGGGGTACAGGTTAGTAATGAGGCTATATACATGGGGTTCCGGTACCGAGTCAATGTGGGGGTACAGGTTAGTAATGAGGCTATATACATGGGGTACCAGTACCGAGTCAATGTGGGGGTACAGGTTAGTAATGAGGCTATATACATGGGGTTCCGGTGCCGAGTCAATGTGGGGGTACAGGTTAGTAATGAGGCTATATACATGGGGTACCAGTACCGAGTCAATGTGGGGGTACAGGTTAGTAATGAGGCTATATACATGGGGTACCAGTACCGAGTCAATGTGGGGGTACAGGTTAGTAATGAGGCTATATACATGGGGTACCAGTACCGAGTCAATGTGGGGGTATAGGTTAGTAATGAGGCTATATACATGGGGTTCCGTTGCCGAGTCAATGTGGGGGTACAGGTTAGTAATGAGGTTATATACATGGGGTATCAGTACCGAGTCAATGTGGGGGTACAGGTTAGTAATGAGGCTATATACATGGGGTTCCGGTGCCGAGTCAATGTGGGGGTACAGGTTAGTCGAGATTTGTACATGTAGGTAGGGGTATTTTCCTCTGCTGCTAAACATTCAACATGTAACGGATAGTTTTAACTGTCAGGGAAAATGGACGGAATAAAAAGTACATTACTTGTAGTGAAGTAAAAGTAAAAGTTGTGAGAAATATAAATAGTAAAGTACAGATACTAAAAAAAAACTACTTAAGTAGTACTTTACAGTATTTTTACTTAATTACTTAACACCACCTAGTTTAGCATACACTGGCTCATTCTACTGACCACAGAAGGCAAGGTAACTGTATTACAGTGTAAAGTTACGATGTAAAGTTACCTGTCCAAAAAAGCACACCTGAAAAGCAGTTGCACTCGATGCCAGTATTGACAGAACTCTACTTTGTAAGGAGCCTTATATCACCGGAGGAAGACTCAGGCTTGTGATACCATACTGTTGTCTCTACAGAAATAGAATGAAGTCAGTGGTTCCAGGCCCTTCTACACATTCTGATTCTATGGTAGGATCACACCTGAACGTTCTCTAGACTGTAGAACGTAATAGAACCCTACTGAAACAAACCAATCTCTTTACAGTAACAACTGACCAGACCAGGACAGATGCTTCAAATGCTTGACTAGAATGTAAGGGACTATGGGAACGTGGGTTTGAGGTTTCAGACGGTTTTAATAGTGTAAAATAGTCAAAACAGAGATGCTGCACCTTTCCTTTTGGACGGGCATTATTAAAAACAAAGAATTGATCAACCTTTTGCATCAGTAATGTGTCTGTTGAAAAATGAAATAAAGAAAAAAGAAACCCTGGAAAATGTTCAACTGTGGAATGTAAAATCATTGTGAAATAAATCTCATTGGTGTGTTATCACGTTGGTAGTTTTGTCATCATACTGTGTACATGGAATGTCCCTCTCTCCTGTGTACATGGAATGTCCCCCTCTCTCCTGTGTACATGGAATGTCCCCCTCTCTCCTGTGTACATGGAATGTCCCTCTCTCTCCTGTGTACATGGAATGTCCCTCTCTCCTGTGTACATGGAATGTCCCCCTCTCTCCTGTGTACATGGAATGTCCCCCTCTCTCCTGTGTACATGGAATGTCCCCCTCTCTCCTGTGTACATGGAATGTCCCTCTCTCCTGTGTACATGGAATTAAGCTCCACGATTTTCTGGTCTTTTTGTGTTGAAAGATAACTTGATTTATTGAATGAGTTCATTCCACAATGTAAATCTTTTACACCAATGTGGGGTGTAGGCCTAATCTAATGGACAGGAGGAGAGAAGAGGAGGAGGAGCCCGAAGAAGATGGTGCGTATTGAAACACTATGGAAACGTGTCCTGAGCTGTTCCAATACCCATACTAACATACTGTGTACTACATACGTAATGAGTATATACTACATACTATGTACTATAAGTTGATTTTAGTTTACTGTAAACAAATGGTATGGTTTCAGTTGAGCGTTCTAGAGCTTCACCTGTCTACCGGAAGTTGATGCTGTTGCTATGCAACCTACCTTACCCTGAGTGTCCTGCTAACACAGACAGGGACTGACACTGACCGCCTACAGTTGGACACATGACTCAAACACACCACTCAGCGATGAAGCTGCAGGTGAAGTGAGTAAGCAGGGGTGTGTCCCAAATGGAACCCTAGTCCCTATATAGTTCAGTCCTATTTAACTAGGCAAGTCAGTAAACAACAAATTCTTATTTACAATGATGGCCTACCCCGGCCAAAACCTCCCCTAACCCGGACGACGCTGGGCCAATTGTGTGCCGCCCTATGGGACTCCTGATCACGGCCGGTTGTGATACAGCCCGTGATCGAACCAGAGTCTGTAGTGATGCCTCTAGCACTGAGATGCAGTGCCTTAGACCGCTGAGCCAATCGAGAGCCTACATGATAGGGAATAGGCTTCCATTTGGGACATAAGCACAGGATTCTGACAGGCTGGCTGGTTCTATGAGGACGTAGATATAATGAACGCACACTCACACACACACACACACACACACACACACACACACACACACACACACACACACACACACACACACACACACACACACACACACACACATCAAAATACATCTTTCCAAATGAGGACTGATGTACTGTTATTTGATGTTTCCTAGCTTGGCTCAGCATCCAAGCATTAGTTATCCAGACAGCTAGGCTCGTCAGAGTACGCTCAGCTTAATTCTCTTGACATTATCAGAGGCGCTGCCTCTTCGGCTAGATAAAGTTAATTGGCCCACATGGAAAGGCATTTGAAGTGTGTCCTTTCAAACAAACACTTCTTCCTTGAGAAACGGAGGTTGGTGGTGGAGTCAACACACACTATACTGTGGCTGGTTCACCAAATCTTCTTCTGGAGGTAATGAGCTGTGGTGTGAATTGAACCCTCTCTCTCCTGATGAGATATTGTTTTGTTTCTGACAGGATGCATGAGATCATGTCTCATCATATCAGGTTCTTATGCGAATGAACACTTCTATGAACAGTTGCTTGAGATTACATGAGAACTGGAGGTGAGGTCTGTAGTTCTTATATATTGTCATATCAAGATTGTACACCTTGCAGGTTACATCTCACACCTTGCAGGTTACATCTCATGCCTCTGAACCTTGGAGGTTACATCTCACACCTCTACACCTTGCAGGTTACATCTCACACCTCTACACCTTGCAGGTTACATTTCACACCTCTACACCTTGCAGGTTACATCTCACACCTCTACACCTTGCAGGTTACATCTCACGCTTCTAAACCTTGCAGGTTATATCTCAAACCTCTCACAATACTAGGGCCTCCCAAGTGGCGCAGTGGTCTAAGACACTGCATCTCAGTGCTAGACACATTGTGTGTGGTTATCATTTATGTTTTATCTATACATATATCTTTCTAGCTTTGAGAAATTGAGGACAGGCACCACAGGCTAAAATTACAGTTTTGCATGTAATTATACATTTTGAGATTTTGGGGTATTTTTTGTCGAATAATTAGCATTTTCAAAAAGTAAAAATAAAAATGTCAAAAAGTTGATGAAAATGTCTATTTTTTATTAGTTTATCATACTACCGTCATAAAAATGTCCTGAATTGTAACCATGGACATACATCCATAATTTAAAAGCCCATTTAATAGAGAATGTAGTCAACTGGACCATACAGCGCCTTCAGAAAGTATTCTGACCCCTTGACCTTTTCCACATTTTGTTACGTTACAGCCTTATTCTAAAATTGATTCAATTACATTTTTCCACATCAATCTACACACAATACCCCATAATGAGAAAACAAAAACGGTTTATTTTTTATTTTAGCAAATGTATATAAAATAAAAAATACCTTTGTATTCAGACCCTTTGCTATGAGACTCTAAATTGAGCTCAGGTGTTTCCTGTTTCCATTGATCATCCTTGAGATGTTTCCACAACTTGATTGGAGTCCAACTGTGGTAAATTCAATTGATTGTGCATGATTTGGAAAGGCATGTCAGAGCAAAAACCAAACCAAGGAATTGTCCGTAGAGCTCAGAGACAGGATTGTGTCGAGGCACAGATGTGGGGAAGGGTACCAAAACATTTCTGATATATTGTCACATTGTGTGTGGTTATCCTTAGACGTATTAACCAGACGTATACACTGTTGACATGTTGTCACATTGTGTTATCCTTAGACGTATTCTCCAGACTTCTACACTGTTGATACAGTCATGTGAAAATGTAAATAAACCCACTGTAAAGTTCTCTTTTTATATATATATATATTTATATTTGGACAGATGGATATGTAATCCTCACTTCAACACTATTGACAGATAAAGGTTACCCAATTTAACAAATCACACAAACTTGTAAAATGTTATGCAATTAAAATAAACAAAAATGCATTTTCCTTATGGGGAAAAAGTTAGTACACCCCTACCTTTACCATCACATAAAGTTAGTACACCCCTACCTTTACCATCACATAAAGTTAGTACACCCCTACCTTTACCATCACATAAAGTTAGTACACCCCTACCTTTACCATCACATAAAGTTAGTACACCCCTACCTTTACCATCACATAAAATGTCTAAAATTTGTTTTGGTACCTAATTCTAATTGTAGCCATTTTATTTGATGGTAAAGGTAGGGGTGTACTAACTTTATGTGATGGTAAAGGTAGGGGTGTACTAACTTTATGTGATGGTAAAGGTAGGGGTGTACTAACTTTATGTGATGGTAAAGGTAGGGCTGTACTAACTTTATGTGATGTAAAGGTAGGGGTGTACTAACTTTATGTGATGGTAAAGGTAGGGGTGTACTAACTTTATGTGATGGTAAAGGTAGGGGTGTACTAACTTTATGTGATGGTAAAGGTAGGGGTGTACTAACTTTATGTGATGGTAAAGGTAGGGGTGTACTAACTTTATGTGATGGTAAAGGTAGGGGTGTACTAACTTTATGTGATGGTAAAGGTAGGGGTGTACTAACTTTATGTGATGGTAAAGGTAGGGGTGTACTAACTTTATGTGATGGTAAAGGTAGGGGTGTACTAACTTTATGTGATGGTAAAGGTAGGGGTGTACTAACTTTTTCCCCATAAGGGAAACATAACATTTTCAATTTTTTTAAATTTTTTTTGCAATTTGTTAAAAATTGGGTAACAGTAGTGTTGAAGTGAAGATTACATATCCACCTGTCCAAATAGGTCAAATTTAAAATTAAAAAGAGAACTTTACAGGGGGTGTACTTACTTTTTCAAATGTATGTATGTCGTCACATTGTGTTATCCTTAGACGTATTCTCCAGACTTATACACTTGATACAGTTGAAGTCGGAAGTTTACATACACTTTAGCCAAACTTTTTTTTCACAATTCCTGACATTTAATCCTAGTAAAAATTCCCTGCCTTAGGTCAGTTAGGATCACCACTTTATTTTAAGAATGTGAAATGTCAGAATAATAGTAGAGAGAATGATTTATTTCAGCTTTTATTTCTTTCATCACATTCCCAGTGGGTCAGAAGTTTACATACACTCAATTAGTATTTGGTAGCATTGCCTTTAAATTGTTTAACTTGGGTCAAACATTTCGGGTAACCTTCCACAAGCTTCCCACAATAAGTTGAGTGAATTTTGGCCCATTCCTCCAGACAGAACTGGTGTAACTGAGTCAGGTTTGTAGGCCTCCTTGCTCGCACACGCTTTTTCAGTTCTTCCCATAAATGTTCTATAGGATTGAGGTCAGGGCTTTGTTGTCCTTGACTTTGTTGTCCTTAAGCCATTTTTCCACAACTTTGGAAGTATGCTTGGGGTCATTGTCCACTTGGAAGACCCATTTGCGATCAAGCTTTAACTTCCTGACTGATGTCTTGAGATGGTGCTTCAATATATCCACATAATTTTCCTTCCTCATGATGCCATCTATTTTGTGAAGTGCACCAGTCCCTCCTGCAGCAAAGCACCCCCACAACATGATGCTGCCACCCCCGTGCTTCACGGTTGGGATGGAGTTCTTCGGCTTGCAAGCCTCTCCCTTTTTCCTCCAAACATAACCATGGTCATTATGGCCAAACAGTTCTATTTTTGTTTCATCAGATCAGAGGACATTTCTCCAAAAAGTACGATCTTTGTCCCCATGTGCAGTTGCAAACCGTAGTCTGACTTTTTTATGGCGGTTTTGGAGCAGTGGCTTCTTCCTTGCTGAGCGGCCTTTCAGGTTATGTCGATATAGGACTCGTTTTACTGTGGATATAGATACTTTTGTACCTGTTTCCTCCAGCATCTTCACAAGGTCCTTTGCTGTTGTTCTGGGATTGATTTGCACTTTTCGCACCAAAGTACGTTCATCTCTAGGAGACAGAACGCGTCTCCTTCCTGAGCGGTATGACGGCTGCGTGGTCCCATGGTGTTTATACTTGCGTACTATTGTTTGTACAGATGAACGTGGTACTTTCAGGCATTTGGAAATTGCTCCCAAGGATGAACCAGACTTGTGGAGGTCTACAATTATTTTTATGAGGTCTTGGCTGATTTCTTTAGATTTTCCCATGATGTCAAGCAAAGAAGCACTGAGTTTGAAGCTAGGCCTTGAAATACATCCACAGGTACACCTCCAATTGACTCAAATGATGTCAATTAGCCTATCAGAAGCTTCTAAAGCCATGGTATCATTTTCTGGAATTTTCCAAGCTGTTTAAAGGCACAGACAACTTAGTGTATGTAAACTTCTGACCCACTGGAATTGTGATATAATTAATTATAAGCGAAATAATGTGTCTGTAAACAATTGTTGGAAGAATTACTCGTGCCATGAACAAAGTAGATGTCCTAACCGACTTGCCAAAACTATAGTTTGTTAACATGAAATCTGTGGAGTGGTTGAAAAGTGAGTTTTAATGACTTCAACCTAAGTGTATGTAAACTTCTGACTTCTACACTGTTGATATGGTGTCACATTGTGTGTGGTTATCTTTAGACGTATTCTCCAGACTTCTACACTGTTGATATGTTGTCACATTGTGTGTGGTTATCTTTAGACGTATTCTCCAGACTTCTGCACTGTTGATATGTTGTCACATTGTGTGTGGTTATCTTTAGACGTATTCTACAGACTTCTGCACTGTTGATATGTTGTCACATTGTGTGTGGTTATCTTTAGACGTATTCTCCAGACTTCTGCACTGTTGATATGTTGTCACATTGTCTTTAGATAATGAATCTAATAATATTTAGATCTTTTAATTAATTTTTCTGCAAATATGTGCATATTTAATGAAATATCACCTACTTTGCATATCTCAATAGAATATTTCCAGGGGGAAATTATACGAACAGTATTATATGTGTCCACATTCAACTGGTAAAGGTGATATGATTAAGGGAAAAACATCCCCTAATAGGGTGTGGTGCCTGGCCTTCCATTAAGCAAAGGTAAGTATTATCCACTTGATCAAAGTAAAACCAAGTGTGAAGAACACCATCTGTCAGAATCAGAACCGTAGTGCACTACTTTTGACCAGAGCCCGATGCGCCTGTAAAGTAGTGCTCTTTATGTAACAGGGTGCCATTTGAGACGGATCAGATGTGTATCTTTTGAAGGTACTCATTCGTTTCAGTCAACCAAACATCTCACTACTGTAGCATCCATCCCCTCAAACATGGGTCTTATTTCCTCTACGTTCAGATATATTTTGTGATATAACACAATATTTGTATTCTAATATCTGGATCATTCACCAATATCTTGGTTTTGACATTTAGCTTGCGGTCCAATGCAGATGGCGCTGTCCCTAATGTTGCCATAGAAATCTGGAAAAATCTGGTAAATGTTATGGGTCATGATGTGGTTGGCCAGACAGACAGACAGGAACAAGTAGAGCATGTAGCTGGGATAGTAGTGTGTTTCTATAGACCAACTGAAACAACCCAACATAACCAAGAGAGATGGAACACAAGAACAGAAAACCAGCTCACGAGGAAGAAAAATAATGTATCCTATTGTTTTTGGTAATAGATCTGATTTGGTTGTTTAATTAGTGTTTCTATGGGGTTTTAAACACGGGAATCAGAAGTCCACTTCACAGCATCGCTCCCTAGTGGCGGCCCATACTAGCCCTCTGTATCAGGTCTGTGGGTGTCTGGGTCGAGGCTCTGAAAGGAGTCTGGAAGCCTGGAGGTGGGGAGTGGAACTGGCTGGCTAGATGGGGGTTGTGAGAGTCTGTGGATGGGGGTGGGTAGGGGGCCCAGCTTGGTCTGTGGTGAGGGGGGACCCGGCTGCTTCCAAAGGGGCCTCCGGTGTGGCTGCTGTGTGAGTTGGGCTGCTGGGGGTTAGGGCTAGCAGTGGAGCTGGTGATAGACGGAGCATCCATCTCTGTAAGGGCCTGAAGGGACTTGAGCCAGTGGGGAGGATTGTCATCCTCGAGGGAGTCCAAACTGTTGCCTGCTGACGATGGGAAACAGACAGAGAGAGAGAGAGAGAGAGAGACAGAGAGACAGAGGAGTTAATGAGAACCACAGTACAGAACAAGCCTGAAACTCAAAGTCCAACTGCCAAAACTCAGGGTGGAGAAAGAACTCCTACACTGTGATGTCAGCACTGAGAGAACCAGGATCCTCACCACTAACCAGGCTGCCTGCCTCCGATAGGACAGCTACAGGTAGGAGAGCTGGGCCTGGCTGTCTGGTAAGAGAGCCTGCTATTAAGCCCACAGGCTCCGACAGACAGACACACACAGCCAGACAGACAGGCAGAGACAGACAGACACACACAGCCAGACAGACAGACAGACAGGCAGAGCCAGACAGACAGGCAGAGACAGACAGACACAGCCAGACAGACAGACAGAGACAGACACACACAGCCAGACAGACAGGCAGAGACAGACAGACACAGCCAGACGGCCACCATTACATTATTAGTATTATTATTATTATTATTATTATTATTATTATTATTATCAGCCGTTAGAGAGAAGGAAGGGGACTGGCTCTTCCCAAATCCCCATGCAGGGGCGATCCTCTGTGGAGAGGACCTGTCTGTCTGGACTCTGGAGCCATGACTTACTAATATGACTGAAACCCTATAGGCCTAATGGCTAGCATTAGGAGATGGTCCCAAATTCAGGCCTCTTCCTGTCTGTGAAGTTCTGGTGAGTTTGGAGCTCATCTTATGTGTTACACCCCAGGGAAATAGCCTAGCAAGCAATGACCATGGTAGCATGGTCAAAACAATGCTCAATCAATGGCAGTAAAACAGGGTCCCAAATGGCACCCTATGCTCAAAAGTAGTGCACTATAAAGGGAATAGGGTGCCATTTGGGACCCTATTTTACTGCCATTGATTGAGCATTGTTTCCAGGCCATTATTAAGACATTTCCCCCCAGGAATCAATAAAGTACCTATCTTATGGACTGATGAAGCGATAGAGTGAGATTATCCCTATTGGACAATTTCATACTGAGACCACTGGGTTTACACTACAACAGACATACCATTATGCTAGTAAACAGAGAGCTTCACAACCCACTATCCTCACAGTCAAAAGATAAAGTTGTCTACTAATTCACCCCACAGCAAGGTACTTCAGAACAGTATCTGACAGTGGGGAGGTTTGGATTGAAGGAGGGAGGAAAGAAACTCACCCATTTAGAAGATAGAAAGAAAACACTGTCCATAACTAACACAGAGACAGAGAGAGACTGACAGACAGACAGACAGACAGACAGAGAGAGAGAGAGAGAGAGAGAGAGAGAGAGACTGACAGACAGAGAGAGAGACATTGTGAGACATTAAAATCATATAAACGTACACTCAGAATCAAGAAATCCCAGTACAACAGAAAGCAACTGACACTAATTGAGGAGTCCATAAATAAATAAAAAACAGATGCTGAGCACACTCAGGATGCGTCCCAAATTGGCACTCTATTCTCTATATAGTGCACTACATAGGTAGACATTTGGGACATACGCGAAGGCAGGCAGAGAGTCCAGCAGGATGACGTAATGCCATAAGGAAATGATCTTCCTTTATGGCATTTCTGTTGTATCATTAACTCTGCACTGTAAATAGAAATAAAACATGATTGAAAATGCTATATTCGATACATAGCCTATCATAATAACGGATACCAATTAAGAATAGAATTACACTACCTTTCAAAAGTTTGGGGTCACTTAGAAATGTCCTTAACAATGTGTAGACATTGTTCATGTTGTAAATTACTATTGTAGCTAAATTACAGAGGCCTATTATCATTATTTTATTATAGTTTATCATTTTAAAAGGCTAATTGATCATTAGAAAACCCTTCTGCAATTATGTTAGCACAGCTGAAAACTGTTGTGCTGATTAAAGAAGCAAGTTTGAGTGAAGAGGCGACTCCGGGATGCAGAGTTGCAAAGAAAAAGCCATATCTCAGACTGGCCAATAAAAATAAAAAATGTAGGGGAAAAGAACACCGACACTGGACAGAGGAAGATATGGCTTTTTCTTTGCAACTCTGTCTAGAAGGCCAGCATCCAGGAGTCGCCTCTTCACTGTTGATGTTGAGACTGGTGTTTAATGAAGCTGCCAGCTCAGGCTTCATCCCATGGTGGAGACTGCTCGACCTAGCACACATACCTAGTCCAACACAGAACTCTTGCTGAAACATCAATCCATGGGTGGGTCAGTGCCACATTTTACTTTGGCCCAAAATCTAAATGAAATAAAAAAAGTTATGTTGCCGATTCAGCAGGGCTGTGGTGTGAAATAGGCTCTTAGAAGGGCCGTCTTTATTTGATTACTTATCGATAATGCCATCAATGTGCGAGCGCCTTTCCCCACTCCTATTGCTCCTTGTATCTGTGGAACAGCTTGGTGTATTGTGGCCAGAGACATAAGCTTCCAGTCTTGATTTGAATGGCCATCTATGGATTATACTGTATGTCTATGGTTGGTTGTGGCTGTCAGTTTGCCTTTAGCAGTTTTCCAAATACAATCGCGTGAAAAACAGTACAGTTTGGAAAGCAAATGCTGTCATTAGTAAACGAGTCGTGATATTTTAACAGTACTTTGAGTGAATCGAAGAGAGTGAGGTTAGTTGCCGACAACGAAGATGGCAACAAGTAGTAATTCAGACATGAACTGTATAGCGCCAGGATGTATGAATAGCCTCCCAAATAAATCCCTCAGTAAGCTACTATCGGCTGCCCAAGGACACACAACCTTTGAAGAAGTGTCTCCATGTCCTGAAGAGGAAGGACAGCTAGCAGGAGAGCACTTTCGATGCAGCAACCGGGAGTTTCAGAATGGAAAGGAGTCATGGGACTATGTTGAAGCCCTCTGCTTGCTCCTCCATTTCTAGGGTTATGGTGTAGGGGTTACCTACCGACCGACCGACCGACCGACCGACCATCATCAATATCGCTGACTTCGGAGTCTAGCAAAAGCCAGACTGCACGGAGGAGGCGACGTGAGTCCATGTATCCTGAGGTAACGTTAACCGGTCATGACTGTTGTTGACTAGGCTAGCGTTAGACACTGGGCAACTTTGTTACAACTCTAGTTGAAGGTAACTAATTGTGTCTGAAGTGTTTTATGTAACACACTAGAACTAGAAAGCAACTCAACCAACTAAAACAGTTTATCCGTGCAGCCTGTTATTAGGTAGTTACTGTAACTAGCTTCCACCTCAGATAGTACTGTTATTAGGTAGTTACTGTAACTAGCTTCCACCTCAGATCCTACTGTTATTAGGTAGTTACTGTAGCTAGCTTCCACCTCAGATAGTACTGTTATTAGGTAGTTACTGTAGCTAGCTTCCACCTCAGATCCTACTGTTATTAGGTAGTTACTGTAACTAGCTTCCACCTCAGATAGTACTGTTATTAGGTAGTTACTGTAGCTAGCTTCCACCTCAGATAGTACTGTTATTAGGTAGTTACTGTAACTAGCTTCCACCTCAGATAGTACTGTTATTAGGTAGTTACTTTAGCTAGCTTCCACCTCAGATAGTACTGTTATTAGGTAGTTACTGTAGCTAGCTTCCACCTCAGATAGTACTGTTATTAGGTAGTTACTGTAACTAGCTTCCACCTCAGATAGTACTGTTATTAGGTAGTTACTTTAGCTAGCTTCCACCTCAGATAGTACTGTTATTAGGTAGTTACTGTAGCTAGCTTCCACCTCAGATAGTACTGTTATTAGGTAGTTACTGTAGCTAGCTTCCACCTCAGATAGTACTGTTATTAGGTAGTTACTGTAGCTAGCTTCCACCTCAGATAGTACTGTTATTAGGTAGTTACTGTAACTAGCTTCCACCTCAGATAGTACTGTTATTAGGTAGTTACTTTAGCTAGCTTCCACCTCAGATAGTACTGTTATTAGGTAGTTACTGTAGCTAGCTTCCACCTCAGATAGTACTGTTATTAGGTAGTTACTGTAACTAGCTTCCACCTCAGATAGTACTGTTATTAGGTAGTTACTGTAGCTAGCTTCCACCTCAGATAGTACTGTTATTAGGTAGTTACTGTAGCTAGCTTCCACCTCAGATAGTACTGTTATTAGGTAGTTACTGTAACTAGCTTCCACCTCAGATAGTACTGTTATTAGGTAGTTACTGTAGCTAGCTTCCACCTCAGATAGTACTGTTATTAGGTAGTTACTGTAGCTAGCTTCCACCTCAGATAGTACTGTTATTAGGTAGTTACTGTAACTAGCTTCCACCTCAGATAGTACTGTTATTAGGTAGTTACTTTAGCTAGCTTCCACCTCAGATAGTACTGTTATTAGGTAGTTACTGTAGCTAGCTTCCACCTCAGATAGTACTGTTATTAGGTAGTTACTGTAACTAGCTTCCACCTCAGATAGTACTGTTATTAGGTAGTTACTGTAGCTAGCTTCCACCTCAGATGGTACTGTTATTAGGTAGTTACTGTAGCTAGCTTCCACCTCAGATAGTACTGTTATTAGGTAGTTACTGTAACTAGCTTCCACCTCAGATAGTACTGTTATTAGGTAGTTACTGTAGCTAGCTTCCACCTCAGATAGTACTGTTATTAGGTAGTTACTGTAACTAGCTTCCACCTCAGATAGTACTGTTATTAGGTAGTTACTGTAGCTAGCTTCCACCTCAGATAGTACTGTTATTAGGTAGTTACTGTAGCTAGCTTCCACCTCAGATAGTACTGTTATTAGATAGTTACTGTAGCTAGCTTCCACCTCAGATAGTACTGTTATTAGGTAGTTACTGTAGCTAGCTTCCACCTCAGATAGTACTGTTATTAGATAGTTACTGTAGCTAGCTTCCACCTCAGATAGTACTGTTATTAGGTAGTTACTGTAGCTAGCTTCCACCTCAGATAGTACTGTTATTAGATAGTTACTGTAGCTAGCTTCCACCTCAGATAGTACTGTTATTAGGTAGTTACTGTAGCTAGCTTCCACCTCAGATAGTACTGTCATGTCACCTCCTCAGCCTGGTGTCCATGTGGAAACATGTCATCTCCTCAGCCTGGTGTCCATGTGGAAACATGTCATCTCCTCAGCCTGGTGTCCATGTTGAAACATGTCATCTCCTCAGCCTGGTGTCCATGTGGAAACATGTCATCTCCTCAGCCTGGTGTCCATGTTGAAACATATCACCTCCTCAGCCTGGTGTCCATGTGGAAACATGTCACCTCCTCAGCCTGTTCCTCAGCCTGTTGTCCATGTGGAAACATGTCATCTCCTCAGACTGGTGTCCATGTCGCTGTGACAGTTCACAAACCAACAGCACATCTACATTGTGCCAGAGGTTAACCACATGTGCACCCAGCACACATAGGCCATTCTGGCTCCAACTGGTGACAGTCCACTGATCGTATCTGGAGACACATGGTGTGATTCGCCAGGCCATTGTGCCTCCTTTGGAGCTTACACCATCCTGGACTCTGCTTCCCACCTGATCCTCACGAAGAACAGCTACTGTTTGGAGAGGGAGAGATTAGAGAGGTGTCTGCAACACGTTGAGGTAAGCTATAGGCTAACCTGTATGTTGTAGCTAGCCTTTTAAAAAAAATAATTATTTTACCTTTATTTTACTAGGCAAGTCAGTTAAGAACAAATTCTTATTTTCAATGACGGCCTAGGAACAGTGGGTTAACTGCCTTGTTCAGGGGCAGAACGACAGATTTATACCTTGTCAGCTCGGGGATTCGATCCAGCAACCTTTCGGTTACGGGCCCAACACTCAAACCACTGGGCTACCTGCCGCCTAAGGGTTGTAAGTGTGTATTTGGTGGATGTATAAAGAGGACATTGGAACCTTGTCACGTACCGGCTGTCTCGACCTATGAATGCTCAGCTATGAAAAGCCAACTGACATTTGCTCCTGAAGTGTTGAACTGTTGTACAACTGTGGTTATTACTTTGATGTAAAAAGGCTTTTTGTAAAATACATTTGATTGTTTGCTGTGCTGGATACTGTGTATTCACTAACTGTCTGAGTGATGGGACATTGTTATATTTTCTGTAACATATGTTGGTGTGTATTTAATCTGTATCTTAACTTCTTAAAGTGTCAATCAGCCATGGAAACAATAATACAGTGTCTCTCTGCTCCTCTTTGGGTAAAACGCTGAGGGATGTGGCTGGAGAAATAGAACCACTATCAAATTCATACAGCTATAGATGCACTGACCATCCATGATATCTAAATGATAGTTTGAACCATGGTTTGAGGCTATACAGTGTTTGACCATCCATGATATCTAAATGATAGTTTGAACCAAGTTGAGGCTATACAGTGTTTGACCATCCATGATATCTAAATGATAGTTTGAACCATGGTTTGAGGCTATACAGTGTTTGACCATCCATGATATCTAAATGATAGTTTGAACCAAGTTGAGGCTATACAGTGTTTGACCATCCATGATATCTAAATGATAGTTTGAACCAAGTTGAGGCTATACAGTGTTTGACCATCCATGATATCTAAATGATAGTTTGAACCATGGTTTGAGGCTATACAGTGTTTGACCATCCATGATATCTAAATGATAGTTTGAACCAAGTTGAGGCTATACAGTGTTTGACCATACATGATATCTAAATGATAGTTTGAACCAAGTTGAGGTTACACAGTGTTTGACCAGCCATGATATCTAAATGATAGTTTGAACCTTGGTTTGAGGCTATACAGTGTTTGACCATCCATGATATCTAAATGATAGTTTGAACCATGTTTTGAGGCTATACAGTGTAAAAATGGATGTAGCAACTGCTGATTGCCCCTTTAAGGTATGCTACAGTTGTTGGTCTGTTGATCTTGCAATCACAAGTCTTTCATGTGAATCCTCTTCTTGTTTCATTGGAACTTGTAAAACACCTTAATAACCCTGTAATCGATTATGTATTTTTGTAATCCTGTTTCTATGATTGGTTTCCACTACCATGTAGCCAGTTCACTTTGGATAAAGGCGTCTGCTAAATGGCATATATTATTAAAGTCTACTTTGACTCTGCCAACTAGCTGCCCAGTGTAGTTACCATTCCTTTCCAATAGATGGCAGCCAAAGCTAGTTGAAGTCACTACTCTAGCAATTCAGCCATTTTTTGGAGTTCCAATATTCTCTCTCCTGCCAGTGACACAACAATGTCAATATGGTGATTTACAGTTAGCTGGTGTTCTAAATCCTAGTGTTTCCATTCCACAGCTGTCTCACCACCACCCTAAACTCCTCTTGGCTCCCTCTAAAACGCCCCTCAGTGCCCGCAGACCTGGCCGGCCTAAACTAACACACAGCTTGACCTCGGCTAACACACCAATAAAGACGTGTTTAGGACCGGTGCCACACAGTAGGCAAAGCCAAAACAAACAAACAAGACTAAAAACAAGAGTTGTATGTTAGTCATGCCTGCGGTTAGTTGGTCTCACCAATATTAACACGGTTCCACATCACACCTGCAACATGATGCCTGATCTGATCCTGCACTGTTAGAGAGACACTTCCTCCACAAGCAAACACTACAATTATATAAGACATATTGGAATTTATAACTAAAGGAATGCAAATCTCCCTCTAACCAATTAACAGAGTTGACACATCAATCAAACACTTCAAACCATAGACACCAGACACCAGAGCAATGTTAGTTTCTAGTGGTTACAGGCTCCAGATCATGCTCCAGGCCTATTGGTTTATAACTAGTGCCTGGTTACAGGCTCCAGATCATGCTCCAGTCCTATTGGTTTATAACTAGTGCCTGGTTACAGGCTCCAGATCATGCTCCAGTCCTATTGGTTTATAACTAGTGCCTGGTTACAGGCTCCAGATCATGCTCCAGTCCTATTGGTTTATAACTAGTGCCTGGTTACAGGCTCCAGATCATGCTCCAGTCCTATTGGTTTATAACTAGTGCCTGGTTACAGGCTCCAGATCATGCTCCAGGCCTATTGGTTTATAACTAGTGCCTGGTTACAGGCTCCAGATCATGCTCCAGTCCTATTGGTTTATAACTAGTGCCTGGTTACAGGCTCCAGATCATGCTCCAGTCCTATTGGTTTATAACTAGTGCCTGGTTACAGGCCCCAGATCATGCTCCAGTCCTATTGGTTTATAACTAGTGCCTGGTTCTAGGCTCCAGATCATGCTCCAGTCCTATTGGTTTATAACTAGTGCCTGGTTCTAGGCTCCAGATCATGCTCCAGTCCTATTGGTTTATAACTAGTGCCTGGTTCTAGGCTCCAGATCATGCTCCAGTCCTATTGGTTTATAACTAGTGCCTGGTTCTAGGCTCCAGATCATGCTCCAGTCCTATTGGTTTATAACTAGTGCCTGGTTCTAGGCTCCAGATCATGCTCCAGTCCTATTGGTTTATAACTAGTGCCTGGTTCTAGGCTCCAGATCATGCTCCAGTCCTATTGGTTTATAACTAGTGCCTGGTTCTAGGCTCCAGATCATGCTCCAGTCCTATTGGTTTATAACTAGTGCCTGGTTCTAGGCTCCAGTTACCTGTGATGATGGCTGGATCCATCCAGCTGGACGTGCCCGTCCCAGAGCTCCCGTCCCAGCTAAGGCTATGTGACATGCCCCCCAGACCACCAGACCCTGGTCCCGACACTGACCTGGCCCCCGGCCCGAAGCCAAGCGGCGCCCCCATGTGGTGAACACTGTACGAAGAGGAGGAAGAGGAGGAGTTGATGTTGAGCAGTAGGGCTCTAAGGGCGTCTTGGCATTCCTTAAGGTTCCTATGCTGTTCTAGTGAACCCCCAACACCACCACTGCTTTCTGCTTCACACAAACACACAGAACACACAGAACACAAATACAACAACCTCTTAGACCACAGAGGGCAGGAGACTCAAAGATGCTCCTTCTCAAAACTCTATTTATGTCAATTCAATTCAACAAAGTCAACATGCAGTATACAGCGGGTGAAATAAGTATTGAACACGTCACCATTTTTCTCAGTAAATATATTTCCAAAGGTGCTATTGACATGAAATTTTCACCAGATGTTGGTAACAGGGGGCTGGATTGCCTTTTAATTACTGATAGTTTTCAGCTGTTGTCTTGGCTTTCCATGCCTTTTTGCACCTCCCTTCATGTGTTCAATACTTTTTCCCTGTGTCATTTCACATTAACTTAAATTCTGAACTTATTTGTTTTGGTTTCTTTGTATGTATGGATTACTTGGGTTGTTACCAACATCTGGTGAAAATGTCATGTCAATAGCACCTTTGGAAATGGTTACGTGTTCAATACTTATTTCACCCGCTGTATATAAATACATTGACACTCTAATCAAGACAATCTGCTCAAAATCCTAATATTTTTGAATGGCCACCAAATGGCAACAAACCAAAGACCACACCACACCACCACCCACCACACCACCCACCACCACACCACACCACACCACCACCACCACACCACCCACCACCACACCACACCACCACCCCACACCACCACCCCACACCACCCACCACACCACCCACCACCACACCACACCACCACCACCACACCACCACACCACACCACCACCCACCACACCACCCACCACCACACCACCACCCCACACCACCACCCCACACCACCCACCACCACACCACCACCACACCACCCCACACCACCACCCCACACCACCACACCACACCACCCACCACCACACCACCACCACCCCACACCACCCCACACCACACCACCCACCACCACACCACCACCCCACACCACCCACCACACCACCACCACCCCACACCACACCACCCATCACAGTTGACCTAAATAGCAATTAAGCTACTAAATTGTTACCAAAACGTGAATCCAACGAAATTACTCTACTTTCATCAAAAAAAAAATACACAACCTCTCCTCTCCTCGGCCTCACAGCCTCTCCTCTCCTCGGCCTCACAGCCTCTCCTCTCCTCGGCCTCACAGCCTCTCCTCTCCTCGGCCTCACAGCCTCTCCTCTCCTCGGCCTCACAGCCTCTCCTCTCCTCGGGCTCACAGCCTCTCCTCTCCTCGGGCTCACAGCCTCTCCTCTCCTCGGGCTCACAGCCTCACCTCGGGCTCACAGCCTCTCCTCTCCTCGGGCTCACAGCCTCACCTCGGTCTCACAGCCTCACCTCGGGCTCACAGCCTCTCCTCTCCTCGGGCTCACAGCCTCTCCTCTCCTCGGGCTCACAGCCTCTCCTCTCCTCTCCTCGGGCTCACAGCAGGCTGATGTTGGATTGTGAGGAAGGAGGTGGAGGTAAGCTGCCTCTGTGCATCCTTCACAGTGATCATTCTGTGCATCATTCTCCAGCGTTACTCACAGGACCAACTAGCTGTCTACGCTGCCCTGCCTCCCATCACAGGACCAACTAGCTGTCTACGCTGCCCTGCCTCCCATCACAGGACCAACTAGCTGTCTACGCTGCCCTGCCTCCCATCACAGGACCAACTAGCTGTCTACGCTGCCCTGCCTCCCATCACAGGACCAACTAGCTGCCTATGCTGCCCTGCCTCCCATCACAGGACCAACTAGCTGTCTACGCTGCCCTGCCTCCCATCACAGGACCAACTAGCTGCCTACGCTGCCCTGCCTCCCATCACAGGACCAACTAGCTGTCTACGCTGCCCTGCCTCCCATCACAGGACCAACTAGCTGCCTATGCTGCCCTGCCTCCCATCACAGGACCAACTAGCTGTCTACGCTGCCCTGCCTCCCATCACAGGACCAACTAGCTGCCTACGCTGCCCTGCCTCCCATCACAGGACCAACTAGCTGTCTACGCTGCCCTGCCTCCCATCACAGGACCAACTAGCTGCCTATGCTGCCCTGCCTCCCATCACAGGACCAACTAGCTGCCTATGCTGCCCTGCCTCCCATCACAGGACCAACTAGCTGTCTACGCTGCCCTGCCTCCCATCACAGGACCAACTAGCTGTCTACGCTGCCCTGCCTCCCATCACAGGACCAACTAGCTGCCTACGCTGCCCTGCCTCCCATCACAGGACCAACTAGCTGTCTACGCTGCCCTGCCTCCCATCACAGGACCAACTAGCTGCCTACGCTGCCCTGCCTCCCTTCTTCCCTGCCCACAAACACATATGAGGCTTTATCCTCAGCCAGACAGGCCATCTCAGGGGACACCTCAGAATGGAGCGAGGCAGACAGCATCCAGGAGTAACTTAACTCTTTGTCTGCAACAAACACAACACAGAGGAGAGGAGAGAGAGGCCCCTTACAAACAGGCAGCTGACTGAACTATCATGCTGTTGTAAGAGGGGATGGGGGAGATGGGAGGGAGTGTAGTAATGTCAGCCAAAAAGCTCAGTGGCTCACTGTGAGCTATGACTTGACAGTCAGAGCACACGCAACATACAACACTGCACACCAACTACCACAACAATGAGAGGCTGTCTGTCCAAAAGCACCTGCTTTCAAAAATGGAGACTGTTGGAGGGATGGAGGATTGGCTATACTGTTGGAGGGATGGAGGATTGGCTATACTGTTGGAGGGATGGAGGATTGGCTATACTGTTGGAGGGATGGAGGATTGGCTATACTGTTGGAAGGATGGAGGACTGGCTATACTGGTATATACATCTCAGTGTATGGATGTGGTATATTCATCTCAGTATATGGATGTGGTGTATTCATCTCAGTATATGGATGTGGTATATTCATCTCAGTATATGGATGTGGTATATTCATCGCAGTATATGGATGTGGTATATTCATCTCAGTATATGGATGTGGTATATTCATCTCAGTATATGGATGTGGTATATTCAACTCAGTATATGGATGTGGTATATTCATCTCAGTATATGGATGTGGTATATTCATCGCAGTATATGGATGTGGTGTATTCAACTCAGTATATGGATGTGGTATATTCATCTCAGTATATGGATGTGGTATATTCATCTCGATGTATGGATGCGGTATATTCATCGCAGTATATGGATGTGGTATATTCATCTCAGTATATGGATGTGGTATATTCATCGCAGTATATGGATGTGGTGTATTCATCTCAGGATGTGGTGTATTCATCTCAGTGTCTGGATGTGGTATATTCATCTCAGTGTATGGATGTGGTATATTCATCTCAGTGTATGGATGTGGTGTATACATCTCAGTGTATGGATGTGGTATATACATCTCAGTGTATGGATGTGGTATATACATCTCAGTGTATGGATGTGGTGTATTCATCTCAGTATCTGGATGTGGTATATACATCTCAGTATCAGGATGTGGTGTATTCATCTCAGTATATGGATGTGGTATATTCATCTCAGTGTCTGGATGTGGTATATTCATTTCAGTGTATGGATGTGGTATATTCATCTCAGTGTATGGATGTGGTGTATTCATCTCAGTATATGGATGTGGTATATTTATCTCAGTGTATGGATGTGGTATATTCATCTCAGTGTATGGATGTGGTATATTCATCTCAGTGTATGGATGTGGTATATTCATCTCAGTGTATGGATGTGGTATATTCATCTCAGTGTATGGATGTGGTATATTCATCTCAGTATCAGGATGTTGTGTATTCTTTTCAGTATATGGATGTGGTATATTCATCTCAGTATAAGGATGTGGTATATTCATCTCAGTGTATGGATGTGGTATATTCATCTCAGTGTATGGATGTGGTATATTCATCTCAGTATCAGGATGTTGTGTATTCTTTTCAGTATATGGATGTGGTATATTCATCTCAGTATAAGGATGTGGTGTATACAGTGGGGAGAACAAGTATTTGATACACTGCCGATTTTGCAGGTTTTCCTACTTACAAAGCATGTAGAAGTCTGTAATTTTTATCATAGGTACTCTTCAACTGTTAGTGACGGAATCTAAAACAAAAATCCAGAAAATCACATTGTATGATTTTTAAGTAATTAATTTGCATTTTATTGCATGACATAAGTATTTGATACATCAGAAAAGCAGAACTTAATATTTGGTACAGAAACCTGTGTTTGCAATTACAGAGATCATACGTTTCCTGTAGTTCTTGACCAGGTTTGCACACACTGCAGCAGGGATTTTGGCCCACTCCTCCATACAGACCTTCTCCAGATCCTTCAGGTTTCGGGGCTGTCGCTGGGAAATACAGACTTTCAGCTCCCTCCAAAGATTTTCTATTGGGTTCAGGTCTGGAGACTGGCTAGGCCACTCCAGGACATTGAGATGCTTCTTACGGAGCCACTCCTTAGTTGCCCTGGCTGTGTGTTTCGGGTCATTGTCATGCTGGAAGACCCAGCCACGACCCATCTTCAATGCTCTTACCGAGGGAAGGAGGTTGTTGGCCAAGATCTCGCGATACATGGCCCCATCCATCCTCCCCTCAATACGGTGCAGTCGTCCTGTCCCCTTTGCAGAAAAGCATCCAATAAAATGCAAATTAATTATTTAAAAATCATACAATGTGATTTTCTGGATTTTTGTTTTAGATTCCGTCTCTCACAGTTGAAGTGTACCTATGATAAAAATTACAGACCTCTACATGCTTTGTAAGTAGGAAAACCTGCAAAATCGGCAGTGTATCAAATACTTGTTCTCCCCACTGTACATCTGTGTATGGATGTGGTGTATTCACCTCAGTGTATGGATGTGATGTATTCACCTCAGTGTATGGATGTGGTATATTCAGCACATTAGACAGCACATCACGCTGTGGGGATATTTTTCAACGGCAGGGAATGGGAGACTAGTCAGGATCGAGGCAAAGATGAATGGAGCAAAGTACAGAGAGATCCTTGATTAAGACCTTCTCCAGAGAGCTCAGGACCTCAGACTGGGGCGAAGGTTCACCTTCCAACAAGACAATGACCCAAAGCACACAGCCAAGACAATGCAGGACAAGTCTCTGAATGTCCTTGACTGGAGACCGGACTTGAACCCGATCAAACATCCCTGAAGAGACCTGAAAAAAGCTGTGCAGCGACGCTCCCCTTCCAACCTGGCAGAGCTTGAGAGGATCTGCAGAGAAGAATGGGAAAATACAGGTGTGCCAAGCTTGTAGTGTCATACCCAAGAAGACTTGATGCTGTAATCACTGCCAAAGGTGCTTCAAGTACTGAGTAAAGGGTCTGAATACTTTTTTATTTACAATAAATTAGCAAACATTTCTAAAAACCTGTTTTTGCTTTATCATTATGGGGTATTGTGTCATTATGGAGTATTGTGTCATTATGGGGTATTGTGTCATTATGGGGTATTGTGTCATTATGGGGTATTGTGTCATTATGGGGTATTGGGTCATTATGGGGTATTGTGTCATTATGGGGTATTGTGTCATTAGGGGGTATTGTGTCATTAGGGGGTATTGGGTCATTATAGGGTTTTGTGTCATTATGGGGTTTTGTGTCATTATGGGGTGTTGTGTGGAGATTGATGTCATTATGGGTATTGTGTGTAGATTGATGTCATTATGGGGTATTGTGTGTAGATTGATGTCATTATGGGGTATTGTGTGTAGATTGATGTCATTATGGGGTATTGTGTGTAGATTGATGTCATTATGGGGTATTGTGTATAGATTGATGTCATTATGGGGTATTGTGTGTAGATTGATGTCATTATGGGGTATTGTGTGTAGATTGATGTCATTATGGGGTATTGTGTGTAGATTGATGTCATTATGGGTATTGTGTGTAGATTGATGTCATTATGGGGTATTGTGGGTAGATTGATGTCATTATGGGGTATTGTGTGTAGATTGATGTCATTATGGGGTATTGTGTGTAGATTGATGTCATTATGGGGTATTGTGTATAGATTGATGTCATTATGGGGTATTGTGTGTAGATTGATGTCATTATGGGGTATTGTGTGTAGATTGATGTCATTATGGGGTATTGTGTGTAGATTGATGTCATTATGGGGTATTGTGTGTAGATTGATGTCATTATGGGGTATTGTGTGTAGATTGATGTCATTATGGGGTATTGTGTGTAGATTGATGAGGGGAAATAAGGCTGTAACGTAACAAAAAGTGGAAAAAGTCAAAGGGTCTGAACACTTTCCGAATGCACTGTATTCTGTCACTTAAACGGGTTAAATCTGCAGTTACAAGGAAGAGGGAAAACAGTGGTGGAACAACGTGAGGCCTTTACTAGGAAGCTGTTGGATCTGGACTCGTCATCTGGAAGACTACTGCACTTCAACACACTGAAGAAACGACAGGCAGAGGGACCAGGCTGCAGCATTGTCACAGAGGTGATGGAAGATTTCATCAAGCAGCTGAGGGACACCTTCTCCACCTGATTTGAAGACTACAGCATGCCCAAGGATATCACTGTGTTGTACGTGCTCCTCTCACAGTCCGCCCAGGTGGAGAATTCTCCTCCCTTGCTAAGTAAACGATACCCTCGCTGGATGAGGCCGCAATACAAACTGATCTGATTGAATTCCAGACATGGAGCCATCTCAGGGATGACCTCAGGAATGCTGAGTCCTTGTGTGTGTTTTGGGTGGCATGCTCAGAGGAATACAGCGCAACAAAGAAACATTTATGTGCTAACAATATTTGGATCGACTTACACCTGCCAGTCCTCATTCTCCTCTATGAACGCAATATAGATTCAGGACAGGAACAGGCTTTCACACAAGTCAACCGAGGACTGCCTGCGCATCAAAATCACATTAATCTCACCAGACATCCACAAGATCGTGTCCGAGGGGAATGCAACTTTTCCCATTGAGTGAGTAACTTAGTGGCCTATATGACTGGATTTAGTCAATACTAACGTTATTGTCCAGGGATATTTATGTCTCAAGCGGACAGTATTTTCGGTTTGTTCTATCGTTACAGGAGCAGGCTATCCCGACAGACTTTTACACATCGCCTTTTTTTCTTGAAATGATTGTTATATTTGGATGCTACATTTTCGGACAGTTGTAATCATTTTTAAAAATCCAACTTCTATTAGGCCATATTTTTTTGGGTGAAAGATGCTGTTAAGCCTCCTAGCCGACCTCAGCCAGGTATTTTATATAGGCCTAATATAACAAGTTAGATATATTTTCAGCACCACTAAATGGTCCGCTGCCTGCTTTACTAGTTGACAGACTCCTGCATTCTCTCTCCTCATGAATGAAGTTAAAAGGTTACTTTTGCTTTATTTAGGAAGGGTAACTTTTTTTTAATGAAACAAACATTCATAATTCAATTCGGGGCTTTGGAGGGGGCAAATAATATTGCTGTGGGCCAGATTTGGCCTGCGGGCCGCCAGTTGGGGAACCCTCGGGTAGGGGTTAGACTAGGGTAAGGTTTAATATAGGATATGGGGTAGGGTTAGACTAGGGTAAGGTTTAATATAGGATATGGGGTAGGGTTAGGGGTTAGACTAGGGTAAGGTTTAATATAGGATATGGGGTAGGGTTAGGGGTTAGACTAGGGTAAGGTTTAATATAGGATATGGGGTAGGGTTAGGGGTTAGACTAGGGTAAGGTTTAATATAGGATATGGGGTAGGGTTAGGGGTTAGACTAGGGTAAGGTTTAGAGTAGGGAAGGATATGGGTAGGGTTAGGGGTTAGACTAGGGTAAGGTTTAATATAGGATATGGGGTAGGGTTAGGGGTTAGACTAGGGTAAGGTTTAGAGTAGGGAAGGATATGGGTAGGGTTAGGGGTTAAACTAGGGTAAGGTTTAGAGTAGGGAAGGATATGGGGTAGGGTTAGGGGTAGACTAGGGTAAGGTACCTTTCTGCAGGCGGGGCAGAGGCCGTTCTCGTCGTTGCGGATGCGGTGCCAGCAGAAGTGGCAGATCTGGTAGCTGCAGGTGCAGGGGAAGAAGTTGACATCGTCTATCTCCAGCGACTCCATACACAGAGGACACTCCATGGGGACTGCAGGATATCCAAAACAAGACACAGAGAGAGAGGTGGCAGGGGGCAGAGCAGGCTGGAGAGAGACAGAGGGAAAGAGATTAGAATACTGAACACAAAGTCCCCCCAGTGGGCAAAGTGTGCAGAATTGCAGAAAATTCCCTTTAAAACTGCAACATTCTCTTTCCTCCAACAAGAGGCATGTGTCGCGAGGTGGGGGTTCGTTACTATGCCGATAAAGGATTACATCTATCCGGACCGTTGTGTGACCAGACCTTCTCAAATAGTAGCTAGTTGAGTACCCCTGCTGTGAGGGTTGAAGTGAGGGATTACAGGTGTGTTTGGAACAGACCCAACTACAGCACACTGTCATAGAAATACAGAGAGCATGAACAGAGGCAGACTTCTAAATGGTACCCTATCCCCTACATGGTGCACTACTTTTGATCAGGGCCCTGGGCTCTGTAGTGCACTTTTAGGTAATAGGCTGCCATTTGGGACACAGGTGCTGAGGGCTAACTGTTATACCTGCATTATTCAACAAACTATACTGACTACAAAGTACAGTAGAGAGAAACAATGATCAGGAGAGAGAGAGAAGTATTACCTGTCCCTGTATATATTATGGTATGTATTACCTGTCCCTGTATATATTATGGTATGTATTACCTGTCCCTGTATATATTATGGTATGTATTACCTGTCACTGTATATATTATTATGGTGTGTATTACCTGTCACTGTATATATTATTATGGTATGTATTACCTGTCACTGTATATATTATTATGGTATGTATTACCTGTCCCTGTATATATTATGGTATGTATTACCTGTCACTGTATATATTATTATGGTGTGTATTACCTGTCACTGTATATATTATTATGGTATGTATTACCTGTCACTGTATATATTATTATGGTGTGTATTACCTGTCACTGTATATATTATTATGGTATGTATTACCTGTCACTGTATATATTATTATGGTGTGTATTACCTGTTACTGTATATATTATTATGGTGTGTATTACCTGTCACTGTATATATTATTATGGTATGTATTACCTGTCACTGTATATATTATTATGGTATGTATTACCTGTCACTGTATATATTATTATGGTGTGTATTAGCTGTCACTGTATATATTATTATGGTGTGTATTACCTGTTACTGTATATATTATTATGGTATGTATTACCTGTCACTGTATATATTATTATGGTGTGTATTAGCTGTCACTGTATATATTATTATGGTGTGTATTACCTGTTACTGTATATATTATTATGGTATGTATTACCTGTTACTGTATATATTATTATGGTGTGTATTACCTGTCACTGTATATATTATTATGGTATGTATTACCTGTTACTGTATATATTATTATGGTGTGTATTAGCTGTCACTGTATATATTATTATGGTGTGTATTACCTGTTACTGTATATATTATTATGGTATGTATTACCTGTTACTGTATATATTATTATGGTGTGTATTAGCTGTCACTGTATATATTATTATGGTGTGTATTACCTGTTACTGTATATATTATTATGGTGTGTATTACCTGTTACTGTATATATTATTATGGTATGTATTACCTGTCCCTGGATTAGGGCCTTATATCAAACAGATTTATCATAAGACATGAACAGAATGTTTCAGTGATTCGTATTTCCTACAACATTCTGAACAGGCAGTGAGAATTCCCCATTGGGCTCCCGAGTGGCGCAGTGGTCTAAGGCACTGCATCTCAGTGCAAGAGGCGTGCCTCACTACCGTCCCTGGTTCGAATCCAGGCTGTATCACATCCGGACGCGATTGGGAGTCCCATAGGGCGGCACACAATTGGCCCAGCATCGTCCGATATCATTCTGCTTACCTGGCAGAATGATATCATGATTGTTTACAAACTCTAGCATCACTTGCACTACAAAAACACTGCAAACACCAGTCTCCTGCTAGATGCACACGGGAATTAAAGGGCAACTACACCCAGAAATCTCACCTTTGGCCTCATGGTAAAACCCTGAGCAGTTTCCTTCCTCTCCGGCAACTGAGTTAGGAAGGATGCCTGTATCTGTAGTGACTGGGTGTATTGATACCCCATCCCAAGTGTAATTAATAACTTCACCATGCTCAGAGGGATATTCAATGTCTGTTTCTTTTGTTTTGACCATCTACCAAGCTCCCTGGTCTGTTAGAAATTCACTGCTAGACTGAGGAACCTTACAGATAATTGTATGTGTGGAGAACAGAGATGTGGTAGTTGTTCAGAAACACTATTGCACACAGTGATTCCATGCAACTTGTTAAGTACATTTTACTCCTGAACTTGCCATAACGAAGGGATTTAATACTTATTGACTCAAGACATTTCAGCTTTTCAATTCCACTTTGACATTATGGGGTATTGTGTGGAGGCCAGTGACCTAAACAACTCAATTATATCGGGTTAACAACTAAATGTGAGTCAACTAAAGTGATGTGAAAACTTTAAGGCACTATTTGACAGATGCTTAAAAGCCAGTCAAGTGGCTCGGATGAAGCTAGCAGCTCTTGGTAGGATAACTAACAATACAAGAATAATCAGTATAATGGAATACTTCAGACATGATAAAATACCATGTTCATATTTTAAACAACAACATTACACTACTGTCAGGTTTGCTCTCTGTTAGCTAGCTAGCCGGGTTTAGCATCAGCAGAAATATGAAGAATAATATGAATAATAATATTGTTGAACACCGACAGTGCGGACTATCCTTCCCGGTAAATCCTGCGACTCTCCGACAAGCATTAAGGGCGAACCGTTAGACTTTTCCACTGCTGGTATAAGATGGGTTTGTTCTCCATCCACATTTACTATCTGGAGAGTTTCACATACTCACCCTGTGTCTTCTTCTGGGATTTCTCTCCAAAGGATATCCAGACCAAACTGGGACAGGGATTGATACTCTTTCTGAACTGTCAAACGTTGGCAGTCAACTGTATTTAAATCAGCGTTTATATTCAATTCTAGTTGTATTTCTTGAGAAAACGCCTTCTCTGTTCAGCCTCTGTGTAATTGTAGCGTTTCTTCTTCGTGTGTTCCGGCAGATTGGAGGCTTTGTTTCGTGTTACTGCCCTTCACATGTCGGAGGGTGAGTTGCACATTTTGTTCAAATCAAGTTGTATTTTCACATACACATATTTAGCAGATGTTATTGCGGGTGTAGCGAAACGCTTGTGTTCCTAGCAGTGCAGTATCCCTTCACAAAGAAGGAAATGGGAAACAAATAAATTGCACCACAATGTAACCCTACCACAGGAGGCTGCTGACGGGAGGACGGCTCAAAATAATGGGGCCGTCCTCTTTACATATCATCTGTGTTATAACAACAGACTGGTCATAGCCTTTACATATCATCTGTGTTATAACAACAGACTGGTCATAGCCTTTACATATCATCTGTGTTATAACAACAGACTTGTCATAGTCTTTACATATCATCTGTGTTATAACAACAGACTGGTCATAGTCTTTACATAACATCTGTGTTATAACAACAGACTGGTCATAGTCTTTACATATCATCTGTGTTATAACAACAGACTTGTCATAGTCTTTACATATCATCTGTGTTATAACAACAGACTGGTCATAGTCTTTACATATCATCTGTGTTATAACAACAGACTGGTCATAGCATTTACATATTATCTGTGTTATAACAACAGACTGGTCATAGTCTTTACATATCATCTGTGTTATAACAACAGACTGGTCATAGTCTTTACATATCATCTGTGTTATAACAACAGACTGGTCATAGTCTTTACATATCATCTGTGTTATAACAACAGACTTGTCATAGTCTTTACATAACATCTGTGTTATAACAACAGACTGGTCATAGTCTTTACATATCATCTGTGTTATAACAACAGACTGGTCATAGTCTTTACATATCATCTGTGTTATAACAACAGACTGGTCATAGCCTTTACATATCATCTGTGTTATAACAACAGACTGGTCATAGCCTTTACATATCATCTGTGTTATAACAACAGACTGGTCATAGTCTTTACATAGCCTTTTAATGACATGTCCAAATCAACAACATTCTGGAGGAGGAGTATCTAGGTTACCTGTCCTCTGTGAGATCCCCTTGAGGTGACAATTTCCAAGGTCCACATCACAGGTGTAGAGTCCCAGGCATCCTGCACAGTGGCCATGAGCACTGCAGCTCCTTGCCTGAATACCACTGCAGCTCCTTGCCTGAATACCACTGCAGCTCCTTGCCTGAATACCACTGCAGCTCCTTGCCTGAATACCACTGCAGCCGTGCTACAGAGAGGTTATGGGTAAATTAATGACTCGGTAAGTAAGTCATTACTGAACGTTTCTGCATAATGTGACGTCCTTGCTAAGATAGACGTCACATTATGCAGTGAGTTGATGTTGTGTTGATGTTGTGTTAACAATATGAAGCAACAACTGTCTCTTAAAGATCATTGATGACATGAAACGTTTTCTGGATTATTGAATCAACAACACTCACCGTGTCAGAGTTGAATTGACCAGAGTTGATTTGGCCAAAGCCCGTCTGGTCTCTGTCCCTGTGATCTCTGTTCAACTGTTTTGGCTGAGAAAATGAACCAAATCCCCCAATACCTCGGTTCAGGCGGTCCTTATCGATTCGATCGATTACCCCGCCATTGAACGTAGAATATTGGTCATGGAGTCTCTCTTCGGGGAGAAAGGAGGCTTGTTGCCCTCTTGGTGAAATCAAGCCAGTACTCTCCCGGTTGCCGATATTACCTGGCCAGCTCACCTGGCCACCTCTCCTTCCCCGTCTTGGGTTCGACACTCCTGACTCTGATAAACTCAGCACTTGTGCTAAAATGAACAGGAGAACACACATTCTTCCCAAGAGAAAACAGCATGTTATCAATTAGAATTCTGGAAACCTAGAAGCTTAGTCTGATACAATTCTGTATCTGTCTCAGGCTTGGGTTCCATTTATAAAGACCACCCTAGCCCTAAAACCCCTCCTCTTTACATCTCTTAGATATCCACTCGATTTTGAAAAGAAAAGTAACTAACCATTTAGTAAGCTTGATGTGCAATTGTGATGTGATGATGAGTCTACTATTATGAGCTGTCTGGAAATCACCTACTGCTTCGTCTGAAATTGAAAATGGGAACTTTGAATGAGTCCTAACCTAGTGCTCTGTGTCCTGAAGAGACGTGCTTCTGTGACATATTAGAGTGCAATAGCATCTCTCTAGTTATTCAGCAACTGTGCTTTTCATTCTGCTATGTGGTTTTTGTATGCATCCCAAATGGCACCCAACTCCCTGTATAGCTGCTAAGTAGAACCATATAGGGTTCTTCGGCTTGTCCCTATAGGGGAACCCTATTTGGAGCTAGGTAGAACCCTTTGCAGGGTTCTTCATTCAAGTATAACTCTCTGTATATGGTTCAACCCAGAACCCACTATGAATGGTTCTACCAATAACCATTTCATAATCTAAAGGTTCTTCCACCAGCCTTATTAGCCTTTAAAATGTAAATATTTATGACAATACATTAAATATATCATAAGTCCTTTCTTTGAAGGCCTAGTTATACCCTAACACAGTGGTGTTAGGAAACTCCTGGTTTACAGGCCACATCAGGCCTAGTTATACCCCTAACACAGTGGTGTTAGGAAACTCCTGGTTTACAGGCCACATCAGGCCTAGTTATACCCCTAACACAGTGGTGTTAGGAAACTCCTGGTTTACAGGCCACATCAGGCCTAGTTATACCCCTAACACAGTGGTGTTAGGAAACTCCTGGTTTACAGGCCACATCAGGCCTGGTTATACCCCTAACACAGTGGTGTTAGGAAACTCCTGGTTTACAGGCCACATCAGGCCTAGTTATACCCCTAACACAGTGGTGTTAGGAAACTCCTGGTTTACAGGCCACATCAGGCCTGGTTATACCCCTAACACAGTGGTGTTAGGAAACTCCTGGTTTACAGGCCACATCAGGCCTGGTTATACCCCTAACACAGTGGTGTTAGGAAACTCAGGCCTGCAAGTCACTTTATGCTGGCTTGCAAACTGATGTTAATTCCTAATTTGCAAAGTGATGTTGGAATACAGCCAGAGTTAGGATATCCAACAAGTTAAATGTTTTATCACCCGCAACCTGCATTCAGAATAACTGCCAGGGTAGGGAGGATTGAATACTGAGACTACCTCAATCATCTAAACTGGAACAACCATTTCAGTAATGGTTGCAATAAGTCCAACTACTAACAGATTAGATTAGTTTAGAAAAAAGTATGCTATTTATCTTTGTGTAGCATAAAATGAATCGATCAATCAATGTACAGTACATGCAAAAACACAGATATTAAAACAAAAATTTGGAACACAGCATGCTGGAAAATATGATATATGGTTCTAACCCTTGTTGTACGTTACTGGTGTTTCTGTTCTGTTGTTTCATGTCTGTACGTTACTGGTGTTCCTGTTCTGTTGTTTCATGTCTGTACACTACTGGTGTTTCTGTTCCGTTCCTGTGTGGGGTTCTTCAGATCAAAGTGGTTCGTGGGAGAACCCTACACCTCTGCAAAACCCTTTTGGAACCCTTTTTTACTTCTCTCTCTCTGGGTCCTGGTGAAAAGTAGTGCACTATAAAGGGAATTGGGTGCCATTTAGAATGCTGACTTTTTCTGGCCTCCAGGCCTCCCAGCCAAACACGTCTGGCCTCCAGGCCTCCCAGCCAAACACGTCTGGCCTCCAGGCCTCCCAGCCAAACACGTCTGGGCTCCAGACCTCCCAGCCAAACACGTCTGGGCTCCAGGCCTCCCAGCCAAACACGTCTGGGCTCCAGACCTCCCAGCCAAACACGTCTGGGCTCCAGGCCTCCCAGCCAAACACGTCTGGGCTCCAGGCCTCCCAGCCAAACACGTCTGGGCTCCAGACCTCCCAGCCAAACACGTCTGGGCTCCAGACCTCCCAGCCAAACACGTCTGGGCTCCAGACAACTCCCAGCCAAACACGTCTGGGCTCCAGGCCTCCCAGCCAAACACGTCAGACTCATTGACGACTGTTGCTGACGACCAAGCTGACTCCCAAATTAGTGAGCCGTCACTCAGAGTGTAATGAAGCTTTACAGCCCTTTTGGAGGGAACCCAGAATTATTCTGCCACACAGTAAGATGGTAAGACGTGTCAAATCAATTCCTCCATAGATTCTCATTTACATTATTGTGCAACTGTATAATGGTATTCTGTCTCAAAGAAATTCCTCCATAGACTTTGGGTGAGACACAATTGAATGTCCATTCCGGGTCTAATATTGGCACCACACCTGTGGCACTGACACCTGTGATTATCCCGTCTCCAGGGGTGACAGTGTGTGTTTGGTCTCCATGCAATGCTCTGAGGAGTATAATCTCTCCTCTTAATGGGCCAATTCAGGTGAGGGTGATGACAGGTGATGGACAGGGAGTGCCACAGGGATCAATGTTGGGGTCAATTCAGTTTTCAGTTCAGTCACTGATAGCAAGTAGTTTGCTTCTCCAAGATGGTGCTGTTGTTCTTTAAAATGGGGCTTGTTTATAGACCTCTTTCTGAAACACTACAGGTGAGAGAGGCTTTTCCTTCTCTCTTTGTCTTTTGTGTTCTCTGTTATGTTCTGAGACAACACAATGAAGACAAATCAACCATCCATTTAATGAACCACTCCTGTCCCTGGCAGAATAAAGCTGTTTTAAAACCAGGCTGTCTCCGCCAGGCTGTCTGTCTCCACCAGGAAGTCTGTCTCCGCCAGGCTGTCTCCGCCAGGCTGTCTCCGCCAGGCTGTCTGTCTCCACCAGGAAGTCTGTCTCCACCAGGCTGTTCTCTGCCAGGCTGTCTCCGCCAGGCTGTCTCTGCCAGGCTGTCTCCACCAGGCTGTCTGTCTCCACCAGGCTGTCTCCACCACTTCTCTTCTTCTATCCTTGTTTGCTGCTCTGAAGTCTCCGTTTGTGTCCCAAAAGTAGTACAACATATATAGAATAGGGTGCCGTCTGGGATGCAACTTCTGAACGTTTGCCAGGATTCAGTTTCCTTTACGATGCACATATTCAGAAGCAGGACAAATGCAGTACTAGCCCAAGCTGGGTTTATGTAGACAACAGTCCAAGCACTGCACTGTGAGATGAATCCCAAACCAACTGAGATGAGAACGACAAACAGTCCAAAATGCTGGCACTTCCTAAACATCAACTCTGTTTCTGTTCTCTCTGCTATCAGTGGTGGTTGTGGGTAAAATCCCATTCATACAGTACACCACCTGATCTACAGTAAGGCTGTCATAACAAGAAGACAACAGTCTCACATTGGGGGAATAAACTCAACTACACATAGGTTTGTTTCATCATTAAACCAGAGAGCAACATCTGTCTGAAGTCCACAAAGCAAATACTGCATGTAACAAACCGTTATATGACCTGCATCATGGTCAAACAAGTTCATGTTTTCAACAGTTTACTAAACAACTATTGATTTATAACTACAGAGTTACAGCAAGTCAGCACAAAGAGAACAGGAGCACTGCCTCCACCATTCCATCACCACAAGGCTATATATGCTTAGTTTAATACACAAATTTAAAGATACCAAAAACAATCCGGACGTAGCAAGGGGATCTGGTTTAGGAGCAGGGATATAACCCTTTCCCGGATTGGGCACCAGTGGAGCGGACTGCTCCGGAACACGAGCGGGGCTGGCGACCAGTTCCGGACTTGGCGCCATCGGAGCTTGGCTGGATGCCAGGTCCTGTCTGGACCCCGGTGCAGTGGACGGCTCTGGCCATGGAGTTGAGCTGGACACCGGACCCGGACTGGGCACCGGTGCAGAGGGAAGCCCCGACCTCGGAGCAGGACTGGACGCCTTACGGTACTGGCGCTATCGAGTTGGGGACACGCACTGGAGCTACCGGGCTAGGAACCGGCACTGGAGTTCCTGGGCTGGGGACCGTACCTGGAGG
Organism: Thymallus thymallus; assembly: GCA_023634145.1. Taxonomy (NCBI): domain Eukaryota; kingdom Metazoa; phylum Chordata; class Actinopteri; order Salmoniformes; family Salmonidae; genus Thymallus; species Thymallus thymallus. The sequence goes on from CM042421.1 coordinate 2,207,635, forward strand.
CTCCGGGCTGTGGATCGTCACTGGAGGCTCCGGGCTGTGGACCGTCACTGGAGACTCTGGTCCTGAAGCAGGACTGCTGAGACGCACTGGAGGCGTGGTGCTTGGAACCGGCACTGGTTGTACCGGGCTGGGGAGACGCACTGGAGGACGAGTAAGGGGAACCGGCACAGGTCGCACCGGGCTGGAGAGACGCACTGGAGGATGAGTGAGGGGAGCCGGCACTGGCGATACCGGACTGGGAGTCAGCACCAGGACTCTGGTGCGAGGCGCCAGTGCTGGAGGCACCGGATTGAGAACTGGCGCTGGACTGGGGACCGGTGCTGGAAGTACCGGATTGGAAACCTGTGCTGGTGGTACCGACAGGAGCGCCGGGGAGAGGAGCCGACAGCCGTTCGGACCACATCCTCTTGCGGTACTCAAAGTCCACTTCGTCCTCCCTCCAGCTGCTTCCTGTTCCCGGGCTGGGAGGTCTCAGCTCCAGCCAAACCCTCCACCACCTCGTCTGTACCTCCTGGGGATGATTGTAGAACCCCTCCGGGGGCAGCCGGTCCTCTGCTGTTGGTGGTTGTAGACTCCCCCAGTCGTCCTCTCTCCTCCACTAATCCCAACCCTGTAGGGGCTCCTCCGGGAGCCCCCACGAGTGAGGGAACAGGAACACCTTGTCGTCCCCGTCCGACTCCTGGGCGTACTCCTGCTCCCATGGCTGTAGGGGCTCCTCCATGAACCCCCATGAGTGTAGTGGCCGGGGCTCCTCCTCTTCCTTTCCCGACCACCCCCATAGCCCCCCCCCCCAAAAACAAAACAGTATGGGGGTTCTTCTGGGCCATCGAAGGGATCCGCCCCTTCGCCCGCCGACGTGGAGCCCGTCAACGTCGCCGATGCCGTGGATCCTGCGGGGGATCCAGAGCTAGACAGTGGTAGTACTCCTCCTCAGAGACCAACTCCTTACCTCCAAGGAGTTCTGCCACCGTCCAGCTCTGCGCGGTCCTGTGGTGGTGGGTCTTTCTGTCACGCTGCATATGGAGGACCCGAGGCACTGAGCAGTAGTGAGAAGTAACACCTTTTAATATCAACAAAACTACAAAAGGTGAGCACACAAACATGACCTGGTGTGCAAAACAGGAACACACACAAAGACCCACACCCATGTGGAAAACCACTCAACTTAAACCACAAACTCCACATAGAGTTATCCAGAGAGGTCTCTGGACACTAAACCTGAACACCAGAGACCTCTCTGAACATAGATCATTACACTCAAACACTAGCTGCTCCAGCCTGGTATCCATGGTGACAGCACATCCGTGTTTACCATGTCTCTCACAGTGGAGTTTGCATAAATGTGCTCATTGTCACAAAGACATCTGCTACATACACACACACACACACACAACCACACACACAACCACACACACACTGAACTTGGAAATACATGGTTTACAGGGTAGGATGTCTCTCCAAGGTGACTGAGCCTTCAGGATCAGTGGTCTTCTATGAGGGTGACTAGAGTGCTGACAGACATGTCAATGTACAGAGGTCTGTGAGATTTCTCAAAGCTGTAAGGGTTACAGAATCATCTGCCACTACCTTTATCAATGGACTGTTAAGGGTGCAGCTGATTGGGGCTTTTGAAGACTTTCCTTTAACTAATGATCTGTTCATCTCCGGAGGTCTGATTATGTCACCATTCAACACATTCAATCAACACCTATCAACACACTGCATAAGTCAGTGTGTTGTCAAGACAATTCCCAGCCCTACGAGCAGAAAGTGTCTTGTACCTCCTACCTAACCTCTCACCTGTCCCTAAGGACAGCTTTGTCGTAGAAACCAAACGCTAAACACAGCAAAGTGGGAAACCTGAAGATCACTGCTGTAACAAAGGACTTGAGTAAATCTCCCTAACTTATTTTTCTGTCATGCTCATACTGTTTCTACTTGTGTCTGGAGCATTTAAATTCAAACCATCTTTATCAGTGGAGGCTGCTGAGGGGAGGACGGCTCATAATAATGTCTGGAACGGAGCGGATGTTAACGGCTTGAACGGAGTTAATGTTAACGGCTGGAACGGAGCAAATATTTTATACCATTCCACTGATTCCACTCCGGCCTTTACCACGAGCCCGTCCTCCCCACCTGAGATACCTATATCATGTAATGATGAAGCAGTTACTGTTTTCCTTGTTGTGAGGGCTTGGTTGTGGTAAGGCCTCTTACTCCCACCAGGGGGAGTGAAATGCACACAATCAAGTCCTCACACCCTAACTGGGGAAGTCAATGATCCCCAATCAGAGACAGCTGTCTAGAGTTATCTCTGATTGGGGATAGTATTTAGGCCCCACACACATCCACCTGTGTGTGGATCATTGCTTGTGTTCAGTGTGTGTTCAACACAACGCCACGGTCGTGAGTATGTTTATTGTTTGTATTATATTATTATAATAAAATATGTTTGCATCGTCCTCTCGCTCTGCGCCTCGTTCCCTCTACACTCACCGTGACACTTGTGTTTTTCCAACAACTGCATGGGCCAGCCAATCATGAGCTTAGCTCATTCTCTGTTCTCTTGTCTATCTCCATAGCAATCCAACGGGTGTTTTCTGCCTGCCTGGACACAGAATACAGTTCTGCCACACTCCTGACTTCCCAGAATTTAAGATAGACCAAACTGGGGAGAACTTTACATAATACAATTCTGCCACATTCCTGACTTCCCAGAGCTGTTTACGAACCTCTGCCTGCCCTGATCCCGAGCCTGGCTATCCTCCTCCTGTGCCTGCATCTGGGTCATGATAGATAGAGCTAACTGGGGAGAACTCATTCTTTGCCACTGCTGTTTGAGGAGAATTAGGTCAGAAAAATGTTGATCTCAAAGCTATGTCACTACGCCTGGGGAATCGCAGAAACCTCAAACATGAAATGGAAGAATTGCCCACCAGCATTGATCCCTGGTACTGACAAAGTGAGACTGTACTAAACTGTTCCATGAGGCTGGCTGCATGAGTAGGAGAGACGAGGAGCTGTATGAGTAGGAGAGACGCGGAGCTGTATGAGTAGGAAAGACGAGGAGCTGTATGAGTAGGAGAGACGAGGAGCTGTATGAGTAGGAGAGACAGGGAGCTGTATGAGTAGGAGAGACAGGGAGCTGTATGAGTAGGAGAGACGGGGAGCTGTAGTAGAGACGAGGAGCTGTATGAGTAGGAGAGACAGGGAGCTGTATGAGTAGGAGAGACAGGGAGCTGTATGAGTAGGAGAGACGGGGAGCTGTAGGAGAGACGGGGAGCTGTATGAGTAGGAGAGACAGGGAGCTGTATGAGTAGGAGAGACAGGGAGCTGTATGAGTAGGAGAGACAGGGAGCTGTAGGAGAGACGGGGAGCTGTATGAGTAGAAGAGACGAGGAGCTGTATGAGTAGGACAGACAGGGAGCTGTATGAGTAGGAGAGACGAGGAGCTGTATGAGTAGGAGAGACAGGGAGCTGTATGAGTAGGAGAGACGAGGAGCTGTATGAGTAGGAGAGACAGGGAGCTGTATGAGTAGGAGAGACGAGGAGCTGTATGAGTAGGAGAGACAGGGAGCTGTAGGAGAGACGGGGAGCTGTATGAGTAGGAGAGACGAGGAGCTGTATGAGTAGGACAGACAGGGAGCTGTATGAGTAGGAGAGACGAGGAGCTGTATGAGTAGGAGAGACAGGGAGCTGTATGAGTAGGAGAGACGAGGAGCTGTATGAGTAGGACAGACAGGGAGCTGTATGAGTAGGAGAGACGAGGAGCTGTATGAGTAGGACAGACAGGGAGCTGTATGAGTAGGAGAGACGGGGAGCTGTATGAGTAGGAGAGACAGGGAGCTGTATGAGTAGGAGAGACAGGGAGCTGTATGAGTAGGAGAGACAGGGAGCTGTATGAGTAGGAGAGACAGGGAGCTGTATGAGTAGGAGAGACGAGGAGCTGTATGAGTAGGAGAGACGAGGAGCTGTATGAGTAGGAGAGACGGGGAGCTGTATGAGTAGGAGAGACGGGGAGCTGTATGAGTAGGAAAGACGGGGAGCTGTATGAGTAGGAGAGACAGGGAGCTGCTGGCTGTATGAGTAGGAGAGGCTCTGTGTGTGTGTGTGTGTGTGTGTGTGTGTGTGTGTGTGTGTGTGTGGGTGTGTGTGGGGGTTGGTGGCTCAGGCACAGCTTGTAATCATGATAATCAAAGCCAATCAAGAAGCAGTGATAGCCTCCCACAGGGAGATTAGCGTTTGCTCTAATTAGCTGTGGTAAACTAACAAGGTGTCTGTGTCAAAACGAGGCGTCTGTGGTTCTTAACAAGGTGTCTGTGAGTGGCACAGAGAGAGAGTCACACAGGTACAAGTAGGCATTAGTGGCAAAGGGATGTGGGCACAGACACACATGCACAGACACACCTACAAAGACAAAATTAAAACACAGAGTTTTAGTTCCCTCTAGTGGTAAAACAGAAGTGTTACTCCTACCCACACAAAAGGTGCAGCTATATCTCCCGGTTTCTCTTCCCTCTCTCTCTCTCTCTCTCTCTCTCTCTCTCTCTCTCTCTCTCTCTCTCTCTCTCTCTTTCTCTCTCTGTTTCCTCACTCCCCCCCCCCCACCCTCTTTCCCTAGTCCTCTCTCTTTCTATTAACAAAGAGCAAAATGGGGATTTGAGGTCCCTCTCACTGAATATGCATGTGGTTCCGTCCCTCTCACTGAATATGCATGTGGTTCTGTCCCTCTCACTGAATATGCATGTGGTTCTGTCCCTCTCACTGAATATGCATGTGGTTCTGTCTCTCTCACTTAATATGCATGTGGTTCTGTCCCTCTCACTGAATATGCATGTGGTTCCTCTCACGGAATGTGCATGTAGTTCTGTTCCTCTCACTATACATGTGGTTCTGTCTCTCTCACTTAATATGCATGTGGTTCTGTCCCTCTCACTGAATATGCATGTGGTTCCTCTCACGGAATGTGCATGTAGTTCTGTTCCTCTCACTGAATATGCATGTGGTTCTGTCTCTCTCACTGAATATGCATGTTGTCCCTCTCACTGAATATGCATGTTGTCCCTCTCACTGAATATCCATGTGGTTCTGTCCCTCTCACTGAATATGCATGTGGTTCTGTCCCTCTCACTGAATATGCATGTGGTTCTGTCTCTCTCACTTAATATGCATGTGGTTCTGTCCCTCTCACTGAATATGCATGTGGTTCCTCTCACGGAATGTGCATGTAGTTCTGTTCCTCTCACTGAATATGCATGTGGTTCTGTCCCTACTGTCCATACTGTCTATACACACCATCCTATATAACTACTGTCCATACTGTCTATACACACCATCCTATATAACTACTGTCCATACTGTCTATACACACCATCCTGTATAACTACTGTCCATACTGTCTATACACACCATCCTATATAACTACTGTCTATACACACCATCCTATATAACTACTGTCCATACTGTCTATACACACCATCCTATATAACTACTGTCTATACTGTCTATACACACCATCCTATATAACTACTGTCCATACTGTCTATACACACCATCCTATTTAACTACTGTCCATACTGTCTATACACACCATCCTATATAACTACTGTCTATACTGTCTATACACACCATCCTATATAACTACTGTCTATACTGTCTATACACACCATCCTATATAACTAATGTCCATACTGTCTATACACACCATCCTGTATAACTACTGTCCATACTGTCTATACACACCATCCTATATAACTACTGTCCATACTGTCTATACACACCTTCCTGTATAACTACTGTCCATACTGTCTATACACACCATCCTATATAACTACTGTCCATACTGTCTATACACACCATCCTGTATAACTACTGTCTATACTGTCTATACACACCATCCTATATAACTACTGTCCATACTGTCTATACACACCATCCTGTATAACTACTGTCCATACTGTCTATACACACCATCCTATATAACTACTGTCTATACTGTCTATACACACCATCCTATATAACTACTGTCTATACACACCATCCTATATAACTACTGTCCATACTGTCTATACACACCATCCTATATAACTACTGTCCATACTGTCTATACACACCATCCTATATAACTACTGTCCATACTGTCTATACACACCATCCTGTATAACTACTGTCCATACTGTCTATACACACCATCCTGTATAACTACTGTCCATACTGTCTATACACACCATCCTGTATAACGACTGTCCATACTGGGTGTGATGTGATGTCACAATTGCAGAACAGCATATCTGTTCTGTCAACAAACTCAGTTTATTATGACCTCATAATGTGAATGTACAACTAACCCAAGATAGACCAGCCTGTCGTTTCAGATGGGAACAGATTAGTCTTAGTGGGCGGAACAAGCAAAGACGTGGCAGAGCCATGCACAAGCTAGCTATAACTTTATTGAGATCAAATGTTTCATCGATTAGAAAATGTGTATAATCTCGGCCAAACGTCATCTCGCTCGATCTTCTCCACTGCGCGTCCTCTCATCGCCATATTTGAAACAACCGGATGCTTCACATTTATACATCCGGTAAAATATCTGGCTCATTGTTCTATCTTTGGTAAGATTATTTGATTGATTTGCCTGAAATATCCTGCTGCTCTGACGGTAGATCGGTGCACGGGCGTCATTAAAGGGTCACGCGGAGAAACAGCAGCAGCGCCGACTTTCCGAAGATTCCCGATTCGGAGCGGGACCTTTCGGAGATTCCCGATTTGGAGCGCGACTCTCCGGAATATCCGGGTACTGGGCTTCAACCGCAACATAACAGCAATGGCGGAGGCAGCAGCTACAGCAACAGCAACAACAGGAGGCTGGACCAAAAACGTTACCTGCAGGTAGGACACTGCCGGGGAATCTATTTAGCACAACTATTTCGACGTTATCCACGGTTTGTAACCGAAACCTCGGTGGTTTGGCGGTTTGTAAGCGACTTCCAGCGCCGTGTTTAGTGGTCCGGTAGGTAGCGGTGTGTTGTGGTACAGACAGCCGACATTAGCTAGAGCTGTTCCCCAGACGAGTCCAGGTCAAGCCGATAACATCCAACATGGAAACACTAAAGACAAAACACGGAATTATATCTTTACAACGGTTAAATATGGTTGGAATATTAATCCACCAGACACTGACATTATTCCGGCTGTTGTGTGATGGTTGGACAACCAGCTGAGTATCTAGAATGAATAGAAATCACGGACTATGTACCGGCTTAGATCATGTTAACTATCTCTGAAATGGGTCGTTTACGTGAATGACAGTAAGTTATATATTACTACTAGTTTACTAACCATCCACTGGTCTTTGAGTTCCTCTGGATATTAGTTGGTGGAACATTGAGTCCAAGCTGTATTTCTATCATTAGGCCTGATCTGTAGAAGGTGATAAAACAAGTGAGAACAGCCTCCATGTCATATTCCCACTAACGTTTTACAACGAGCATCAATGTTTGGTTCAAAAGCTACATTCAGTGTTTGAACACCTCTGTAATAATCTTAACAGACAACTAATTTGTCTTTCCATTCGCAGGTATTACAACAGAGCAGATTTCAATCATCTGTGCTTTTTGTCTTTGGTTATTCCCAGGTATTTCATGCATGGGCTTTGCAAAGAAGGCACCAACTGTCGATATTCCCATGATCTGAACACCAGCCAACCAGCTGCAGCTGTGATTTGCAAGTTCTTTCAGAAAGGAAACTGTGTGTTCGGCGACCGGTGCAGGTAAAGCATATCTAATGTTTAATATGTGCCTTGTAGGTGCTGGGACATACCAAGATGGCTGCTTTAGATTTCAAGATGATAGATATCTGCCAATTAGTCTTGAGCAATTCAATGTTTTTGAGGTTGGTTCAACTATAAATAAAAAATAATAATCTCTGTTTTTGATTCTTTTTTTAAAAAACATGAAATGTATTATGGAGTTATAATGGTTTTACAGCTTTTTAATGGTAATTCCAAAGCCAAAAATGTTTAACATTCAATTGCCGAAACATTTAAAATATCTAGTTGTCTCTAAGTTCCACAGTGAGTAGACGTCAATAGAAAATTACTATGGAATAATAAAATATTTCAGTTGTGTATATTACTTAGTTTTATTTGATGAATGTATTATTTTAATTCCTTTAAATAATCATCTGGTCTGTGCTCAGGCAGTAGCGGTCAGCCAGCCAGGCCATCTAACTATCTGCTCCCCATACTGTACTGTCTTTAGTCTCCTGTTTATCTGGCCTGTCTAAGTATTCTGCAGAGCTGTCTGACCATCATTTCACTAGTTCTTCATAGTAGATAAGATATACTTCACAAACTGTCTCTGTCCCTCTCGTCGTCGTTGTGTTGTGTACAATCCTCTCATGCGGTCTGTGTATCCAACTTAACGTAGCAGGCGGAAAAGTTTATCCGTCCAGAGATCTGTATGTAATGATGAGATGCTCATGTCTCCACCCTCACAATGGCAGGGGGAATACTGAAGCATGCGTTGATAGTTCCACTGTCTCCATCAGAGGCCCAGGCGTTTGGCATAGATAGTAAAGCTCTCATTTCTGGACTGTAAAATTGTAAGATTGCGCCCCAACACGCCACTTCTCTATCTAGACATTGATTGGTAGGTTACGCTGTATTTAAATACTGCCTGAGACAACTCTGCTATTTGTCTCCGTACTCAATAAAGGGTTCAACACTTTGTGATGGTGTTCTTGGTTTGAATGTATGTCAGGGATGATTGGGTGGGGCCTTTGGCTCACTACTGTCTGTAAGCGAACAAATGATGTGCGTTTGGAGAAATACTGGCTGTATCAAGGGTTGCACATTTTGGGGAATATTCAGAGGTGGGAATATATGCAAATTCATATTAATACCATTTAAATGTAGATGCTTTTTGCATTGGATATATTTATCATATCATATGGAGACAGAAACATAAACCTTTTACCTTCTCATAAGTAGACATAATTGCAAATTATTAAATCCTTCCAATAGAAATAATAAAAAAAACAATTTAGTTACGAATTGACCTTTAATTAAATGAGTTGACTCTTCATATGAGATGATTTCACTGAACAACAAAAGAAAGGGAATATTGAATGATCCCCAATGATCCATCGCATCTCCCAAAAACGTTTTCAACACACATCTGTAAAATGATAGTCTAGAAACTAAAGCTTTGGTTGTCTTCCTCTCAGGCTTCCATGTCTTCTCCCTGGACCTCCTCAATGTCCACCTCTTGAACATCAGACTCTGAGGCCTCATCTTCACTGTCACTTTCCAACCTTGTTGAGGATGGCTCGTTGTCAGACTCAAAAAGCCCAAAATTTGTCTGGATGGCCAAAAAATGTTCAACCCTTTTATTGGTCAGCCTGTTGCGTGCTTTGGTGTGTGTTCCCAAAATTCACCCAACTTATTGTGGGAAGCTTGTGGAAGGCTACCAGAAACATTTGACCCAAGTTAAACAATTTAAAGGCAATGCTACCAAATACTAATTGAGTGTATGTAAACTTCTGACCCACTGGGAATTTGATGAAAGAAATAAAAGCTGAAATAAATCATTATCTCTACTATTATTCTGACATTTCACATTCTTAAAATAAAGTGGTGATCCTAACTGACCTAAAACAGGGAATTTTTACTAGGATTAAATGTCAGGAATTGTGAAAAACTGAGTTTAAATGTATTTGGCTAAGGTGTATGTAAACGTCCGACTTCATCTGTACCTGTGTAGACCTACTACTCCTCCTCAGTTGAAGTTCTATATACCTGTGTGTAGACGACTACTACTATGGAGGAGGAGGAGGAGGGTGCTTGCAACGCCAGGGTTGTGGGTTCAATTCCCACAGGGGACCAGTATGAAAAATAATAAGTATGGAAATGTATTCATTCTACTGTAAGTCTCTCTGGATAAGAGCGTCCGCTAAATGATTAACATGTATTAGTCGTCTAAACACAGGTATATAGAATAGCAGTAAAGGATACTGTGAAGCATTGTCTTAAATAAGAAGTTGGATGTAAGATGAGATCCTTCCTAGAATAGATCTTGAGGAATGGATGACATGAACCATAACATTGAATCACAAAAGGATTCTGCCTCCCTCCTGTCTTTATCTTTCTCCTCCTCTGACCCTTCTCTCTCTTGCTCTCTTCCTTCCTCCCCCTCTTCCTCCCTCCAGGTTTGAACACTCTAAAGAAGACATGCCTGGGCCCCTGCTGCCCTCTGCCTCCGCCTGCGCCCCTCTCGCCGCTCCGTCCCTCAGTGCCAGCACTCCAGTCCCCGTACCCAGTGGACCAGGTGGTGGGGAGTCAACAGACGGGCCAGAGAACCCCCATGGATCAGGGGCAGGGGACTGGGTTATGGCGGCAGAGTTTGTGCCAGGCCAGCCCTACTACTGTGGACGGGGTGAGTGTTTGTAGGAAGCTTGTCATTGAGCCTACTTGTAATCATTATTATAATTTAAATGATACCACGTCGTGATTATCTTACTGGCTGCTCCTCATTCAAGCCCCAGGCGGCTAAAGCTTCTCTCAACCCCAGAGATATGTTGTCTCCCTGTGATCTCCGGGGAAGTATGAGGTTTGCAAGGGCCGACCTTTCAGTTGAAACTCCTCATCAATAAAGTGTACTGTCAAACTAATGTAGGACTCAGTTGTTCAGCTAGATCAGATCAACCTTGTTTGTTCCTGGAGTGCCTCAGATACCAACTAGGCACCACACCAGGGGTGCGTTCAGTTTTGTACTACATTCAACTAAACTTTTCCCCAAAATGTTCTTGGAGATGTTTGCTCTGTTCGCTGGGATGTGACTTTAAAGCAATTAGTGATGTATTTAAATGGCAGTGGTGCGTTTTAACGTACTGAACGCATCCCTAACCATCTGAGCTAATTGATCATTTCAGTGATTGCCTAAATTCAACACACCTGGTCTTCCAGGTCTGTTAAATCAAAAACATAAAGTGCCTGCATCATTCCAGGACCAGGGTTGTCTACCCCCGTCCTAGACCAAAGGTCTGTTGTAGTGGCATAATGATCATGTGTGAGCTCTGTCTCAACTTCTCCCTTCATTTTGTTAGTGTTGGGATGGTGACTTGGGAGAAATGGGGCTGTGTGTTAGATCTTGTATCGCCTGTCTAGCTTGTTAGTCATCTTCTTGAAGCGGTCTTTGCTGACGGTGTCAATAGGAATTATGTCTTTGGCTATGTGATAGGTGATAGCCTCTGACTTCTGTGTCTGCAGGATGCTTTTTCGTAGGGCGTTACACTTGAAAACTCATCGGCAATCAATGCCTGTGTAACGTAGGTGGCTGGCTGTGGAACGTAGGTGGCTGGCTGTGGAACGTAGGTGGCTGGCTGTGGAACGTAGGTGGCTGGCTGTGGAACGTAGGTGGCTGGCTGTGGAACGTAGGTGGCTGGCTGTGGAACGTAGGTGGCTGGCTGTGGAACGTAGGTGGCTGGCTGTGGAACGTAGGTGGCTGGCTGTGGGAGGGGCTTTGCTGCTGTCTGGCATGGTCTTTTTTATTTTATTTACACCTTACAATCGTCGTAAAGTAGGGGTTGGTTCTTCAAATGATTGAATATATGTCGTATTTAGGATTGCACATTTTGGGGAATATTCAGACGTGGAAACTTTCCATGGGAATTAATATTAATACAATTTAAATTGAGATGTTTTTTGCTTTGGATATATTTATCATATCATCATATGGAGACACAATTGCAAATTATTAAATCCTTCCAATAACAATTTAGTTACGAAATTAACTTTAATTAAATGAGTTGACTCTTCACATGGGATGATTTCACTGAACAAAAGGGATCCATTGCATCGGTCAAAAACGTTTTGGTTGTCTTCCTCTCATGCTTCCATGTCTTCTCCCTGGACCATCTCAAGGTCCACCTCTTGAACAGGTAGCCTAGCGGGTCGAGCGTTGGGCCAGTAACCGAAAGGTTGTTGGTTCAAATACCCAAGCCGACAAGGTGAAAAACCTGTCTGTGTCCTTGAGCAAGGCACTGAACCCTAATTTGCTCCAGGGGCTGACCCTGTAGGTAGGCTGTCATTGTAAATAAGAATTTGTTATTAACTTGCCTAGTTAAATAAAGGTTAAATAAAAAATCTGACTCTGCAGCCTCATCTTCACTGTCACTTTCCAACCTTGTTGAGGATGGCTCGTTGTCAGGCTCAAAAGCCTCATTTGCCCAGATGGCCACCAATTTTTCAACCCTTGTATTGGTCAGCCTGTTGCGTGCTTTGGTGTGTGTGTTCCCAAACAAGGACCAGTTGCGCTCTGAGGCAGCTGATGTTGGTGGGATTTGGAGGATGATGGAGGCAACAGGGGAAAGAGCCTCAGATCCACAAAGTCCCTTCCACCAGGTGGCTGATGAGATATGTTGGCACGACTGCCATATTGCATCTCCATCGCCAGACTGCCAAGAACCTTGCCCTCATCCAGGCCAAGGTGGCGAGACATGGTAGTGATGACACCATATTCCTTGTTGATCTCCGCACCAGACAGCATGCTCTTGCCAGCATACTTGGGGTCTAACATCTATGCTGCGGCGTGTATGTCTTCAGGCAGAAGTCTTCACGCTTTTTGATGTATTTCAGAACTGCAGTTTCCTCTGCTTGGAGCAACAGTGAAGTGGGCAGGGCAGTACGGATTTCTTCTCTTACATCTGCAAGCAGAGTCTGAACATCAGACAGGATGGCATTGTCTCCCTCAGTCCGTGCAATGGCTACTGCTATAGGTTTCAGGCTGCTCGATAAGGTGTCTGATTCATCATTTTCACCTCCAATAGAAGTAGAAGGACTTTTGTCAGAGGTTGCTTGTTGTGAGCGCTGAGGGAACGTCATGCACTTGGCCAGATGATTCTGCATCTTTGTTGCATTCTTCACATATGATTTGACACAGTATTTGCAAATATACACAGCTTTTCCTTCTACATTAGCTGCAGTGAAATGTCTCCACACATCAGATAGTCCCCGTGGCATTTTCCTGTAAAGATTAGAAAAAAAACCCAAATACAATTCCATGTACAGATAAATAGTTAAGCAGTTAGATTAAACAACTCCTTTGTAAGATAAATGTTTTAAAATGAAACATGTATGGAAACAGGTGAATTAACACTCCTCAGTTAGCAGGCTCAAGCAAGCTAAAACCCACATGGTAGCAAAAACTGTCAGAAATGATGTGTGGAGACATTTCACTGCAGCTAATGTAGTAGGAAAACATTAGCAAATACTGTGCCAAATTATATGTGAAGAATAGGGAGCCTAACAGTGTTATCCATCAACCTGTATTCTTTATCTGAGCCCTAACAGTGTTATCCATCAACCTGTATTCTTTATCTGAGCCCTAACAGTGTTATCCATCAACCTGTATTCTTTATCTGAGCCCTAACAGTGTTATCCATCAACCTGTATTCTTTATCTGAGCACTAACAGTGTTATCCATCAACCTGTATTCTTTATCTGAGCCCTAACAGTGTTATCCACCAACCTGTATTCTTTATCTGAGCCCTAACAGTGTTATCCACCAACCTGTATTCTTTATCTCAGCCCTAACAGTGTTATCCATCAACCTGTATTCTTTATCTGAGCCCTAACAGTGTTATCCATCAACCTGTATTCTTTATCTGAGCCCTAACAGTGTTCTCCATCCCCGGGTCAGAGTTCCCCTGTAGATGCTCTTGTTACAAGTAGACAGCTTTTTCATCTAGCATCCTTCCTGACCTCAACACAGTAGCACAGTACAGAGCTGCTCCTCCCTGGTTGCATCCCAAGTTGCACCCTTTTTTCCCTATTTAGTGCAGTATTTTTGGCAGCTATGGGCCCTGGTCCAAAGTAGGGCCCTATATAAGAAATAGGGAGCTATTTTTCAGTACTCAGTACCCCTTTCTGTTTGGCCTGCAGCCAAATGCTCCCCAATCCAACCTCACTGAACAGGTGTCTTTCTGTCACAGGAGAGCAGGGAGAGAGGGGAACAGGCCTATTTGATTGTTTCCTATTAGTCCTGAGGCATTGTCCTGGGGCTCAGGTCCTCTGGGAGGGGAGAGAGAGAATTAGAGGGAGCATACTTAAATTCACACAGGACACCAGATAATAACACCAGATATAACAAACTGACCCACCAAACCCATGAGGTAAATGAGTGAGAACATTTGTAGGAGCCAAGTCGACGACTGTTTCCATGTGGCTTAATGAGAGTTTGTCTGTGTGTCCAGCTCTCTCACCTCTTTCTCTGTCCCCTCCCCCCACCAGACCCAGTGAAGTCTGAGGGCCCGGGGCCGGGGATGGGTCCTCAGATGGTGTTAGAGAAAGACCCAGTGGTAGACGATAAGGAGTTGAGGAAGACTCTGTGTCCCTACGCCGCCATGGGGGAGTGTCGCTACGGACTCAACTGTGCCTATCTCCATGGCGACGTGTGTGACATGTGCGGTCTGCAGGTGCTCCATCCCTCCAATGACACCCAGCGATCAGAACACACCAAGGTAATGGCCCTGTTAACACCCGCATACACTTATTTTAATAAAACAATGATGAAGTCATTGGAAACTGCCCTGTGATTTCCTGATGTTGTTCATAAATGTGGAAGTGTCTGGTGGTTAACTTGTTTTGGTTTCTCCTCAGGCTTCATAAGGGGTTATAGTGGTTAGCTATACCTGTATTATTCCCCTCAGGCTTCATAAGGGGTTATAGTGGTTAGCTATACCTGTATTATTCCCCTCAGGCTTCATAAGGGGTTATAGTGGTTAGCTATACCTGTATTATTCCCCTCAGGCTTCATAAGGGGTTATAGTGGTTAGCTGTACCTGTATTATTCCCATCAGGCTTCATAAGGGGTTATAGTGGTTAGCTATACCTGCATTATTCCCCTCAGGCTTCATAAGGGGTTATAGTGGTTAGCTATACCTGTATTATTCCCCTCAGGCTTCATAAGGGGTTATAGTGGTTAGCTGTACCTGTATTATTCCCATCAGGCTTCATAAGGGGTTATAGTGGTTAGCTGTACCTGTATTATTCCCCTCAGGCTTCATAAGGGGTTATAGTGGTTAGCTGTACCTGTATTATTCCCCTCAGGCTTCATAAGGGGTTATAGTGGTTAGCTGTACCTGTATTATTCCCCTCAGGCTTCATAAGGGGTTATAGTGGTTAGCTGTACCTGTATTATTCCCCTCAGGCTTCATAAGGGGTTATAGTGGTTAGCTGTTCCTGTATTATTCCCCTCAGGCTTCATAAGGGGTTATAGTGGTTAGCTATTCCTGTATTATTCCCCTCAGGCTTCATAAGGGGTTATAGTGGTTAGCTGTACCTGTATTATTCCCCTCAGGCTTCATAAGGGGTTATAGTGGTTAGCTGTACCTGTATTATTCCCCTCAGGCTTCATAAGGGGTTATAGTGGTTAGCTGTACCTGTATTATTCCCCTCAGGCTTCATAAGGGTTTATAGTGGTTAGCTGTACCTGTATTATTCCCCTCAGGCTTCATAAGGGGTTATAGTGGTTAGCTATTCCTGTATTATTCCCCTCAGGCTTCATAAGGGGTTATAGTGGTTAGCTGTACCTGTATTATTCCCCTCAGGCTTCATAAGGGGTTATAGTGGTTAGCTGTACCTGTATTATTCCCCTCAGGCTTCATAAGGGGTTATAGTGGTTAGCTGTACCTGTATTATTCCCCTCAGGCTTGCGTCGAGGCCCATGAGAAGGACATGGAGATCTCGTTTGCCGTTCAGCGCAGTAAGGACATGCAGTGTGGTGTGTGTATGGAGGTGGTGTTTGAGAAGACCAACCACAGTGAGAGACGCTTCGGCATCCTGTCCAACTGCTGCCACTGCTACTGCCTCAAGTGCATCCGCAAGTGGAGGAGCGCCAAGACGTTTGAGAGCAAGATCATCAAGTAAGGAACTAGAGTAGAGTCTTTATTATCCAGAGGGGGAAATCATTTTGCAGCACATAGTATAACATTGAACACGTGACAATAAATATAGGCAGTTTATACTGCAATATGTACAGTCGTGGCCAAAAGTTGAGAATGACACAAGTATTGTTCTCCACAAAGTTTGCTGCTTCAGTGTTCTTAGATCTTTATGTCAGTAGTTACTATGGTAACACTGAAGTATAATTACAAGTATTCCATAAGTGTCAAAGGCTTTCATTGACAATGACATTCAGTTTATGCAAAGAGTCAATATTTGCAGTGTTGACCTGGGTAGAGACCCTCTGCAATCCGTCCCGGCATGCTGACAATTAACTTCTGGGCCACATCCTGACTGATGTGGCCCATTCTTGCATAATCAATGCTTGGAGTTTGTCAGGAGTGTTTTTTTTTTTTTTTTTGGTCCACCCACCACTTGAGGATCGACCACAAGTTCTCAATGGGATTAAGGTCTGGGGAGTTTCCTGGCCATGGACCCAAAATGTCAATGTTGTGTTCCCTGAGCCACTTAGTTATCAATTTTGCCTCATGGCAAGGTGCTCCATCGTGCTGGAAAAGGCATTGGTCGTCACCAAACTGTTCTTGGATGGTTGGGAGAATTTGCTCTCGGAGGATGTGTTGGTACCATTCTTTATTCATGGCTGTGTTCTTAGGCAGAATTGTGAGTGAGCCCACTCCTTTGGCTGAGAAGCAACCCCACACATGAATGGTCTGAGGATGCTTTACTGTTGGCATGACACAGGACTGATGGTAGCTTTTCCAGACAAGGTGTTTTCCGGATGGCCCAAACAATTAGAAAGGGGATTCATCAGAGAAAATTACTCTACCCCAGTCCTCAGCAGTCCAATCCCTGTACCTTTTGCAGAATATCAGTCTGTCCCTGATGTTTTTCCTGGAGAGAAGTGGCTTCTTTGCTGCCCTTCTTGACACCAGGCCATCCTCCAAACGTCTTTGCCTGACTGTGCGTGCAGATGCACTCACACCTGCCTGCTACCATTTCTGAGCAAGCTCTGCACTGTAACTGTAACAAGGGCTTTCAGAATATCCTCTCCTCGTGTTTGTCCCTGAAGAGGCAGTAAACATAAATGTTCCTCTCTGAGCGACCCATTTAGCGGGAAGCGGACCCACACACATAATTGGGCAATGTCACTTATATCAGTACTCTCGTCAAGTGCAAGACTATAACACGGCGCCATAGATATGTCAGCAATCAATTGCTTACCGATGTCCTCGCCGATATCTTCTATGCGTCTTGTTATGGTCAAGTCAGAGAGTTACAGTCCCTTAATTTGCTTTAAAATAGCTTCCTTGTTTGTGAAATCAGCATACAATATTTCGGCTGAGGCCAAAAAACATTCTTTGACAATTTCTGCGTCTGTGAAGGCCTTCTTGTTTCTTGCGAGTATCCAAGCAATCTCATATTTTGCCTCTCGTTTTCTCTGCAACAGTGCTAGATATGTTCATCCTTTGTTGTTGTCCTTTGAGTTGCGATATTTTGTTGTTTCTGAGGTTGCTTTGTGGAGGATATGTTTTGTTAATGGGCAGGGTGTGATTGGAAATGTCGCTCTAAATTTCCTTGTTTAAAACAATTGACTGTCTTTTGGCAAATAAGACAGAGTGAGCTGGTCGCATCATGCAGTACAAAGAAAAACATTTCTGTCCATTTCTTTTGGAACTTTCTGTGTTCTTCTTCAATCGACCGTATCCTTCTCTCAACCACCGGAGTCACATTAGCCAGCAACACTTCCCCGCCGCTGTCTTCCTGATTTTCCCGGTTCCCCGGTGGTTGCTCGTCCACAGCTGTCACGCTGTTCTCTGGCTCTTCCCCCTCATTTTCATTGTCAACAGATTTACGTTTAGTTTTTAATAATAAACCTATCCATGTCGACCAGACAGCAAAAGTAGGCCGTAGGATCATTAGGAAACTGTGTCGATCGCTCTCTGGCTGAGCACTCACGTTAAGCGCTTAATTGCCTTTCTGTTCAACAACTGCTATACTGCCATCTATCTGCCGTCCAGGGAATAACAGATATAACGTGACTCAGGCCTGCATTAAACACATTGCTTGGAGGTGGAGGTGTCAAGTTGTTTGACCTTATCCAACTAAACCGCTCTCTTCCCAGGTCCTGTCCAGCGTGTCAGATCACGTCCAAATAAACCTCTCTACCCAGGTCCTGTCCAGAGTGTCGGATCACTTCCAACTAAACCTCTCTACCCAGGTCCTGTCCAGAGTGTCGGATCACGTCCAACTAAACCTCTCTCTACCCAGGTCCTGTCCAGAGTGTCAGATCACGTCCAAATAAACCTCTCTACCCAGGTCCTGTCCAGAGTGTCGGATCACGTCCAAATAAACCTCTCTACCCAGGTCCTGTCCAGAGTGTCGGATCACTTCCAACTAAACCTCTCTCTACCCAGGTCCTGTCCAGCGTGTCAGATCACGTCCAACTAAACCTCTCTCTACCCAGGTCCTGTCCAGAGTGTCGGATCACGTCCAACTTCGTCATCCCCAGTGAGTACTGGGTGGAGGACAAGGAAGAGAAGCAGAAACTGATACAGAAATACAAGGATGGCATGGGGTAAGATGTATATATACAGTGGGGAGAACAAGTATTTGATACACTGACGATTTTGCAGGTTTTCCTTCTTACAAAGCATATAGAGGTCTGTAATTTTTATCATAGGTACACTTCAACTGTGAGAGACGGAATCTAAAACAAAAATCCAGAAAATCACATTGTATGATTTTTAAATAATTAATTAGCATTTTATTGCATGACATAAGTATTTGATCACCTACCAAACAGTAAGAATTCCGGCTCTCACAGACCTGTTAGTTTTTCTTTAAGAAGCCCTCCTGTTCTCCACTCATTACCTGTATTAACTGCACCTGTTTGAACTCGTTACCTGTATAAAAGACACCTGTCCACACACTCAATCAAACAGACTCCAACCTCTCCACAATGGCCAAGACCAGAGAGCTGTGTAAGGACATCAGGGATAAAATTGTATACCTGCACAAGGCTGGGATGGGCTACAGGACAATAGGCAAGCAGCTTGGTGAGAAGGCAACAACTGTTGGCGCAATTATTAGAAAATGGAAGAAGTTCAAGATGACGGTCAATCTCCCTCGGTCTGGGGCACCATGCAAGATCTCACCTCGTGGGGCATCAATGATCATGAGGAAGGTGAGGGATCAGCCCAGAACTACACGGCAGGACCTGGTCAATGACCTGAAGAGAGCTGGGACCACATTCTCAAAGAAAACCATTAGTAACACACTACGCCGTCATGGATTAAAATCCTGCAGCGCACCGAAGGTCCCCCTGCTCAAGCCAGCGCATGTCCAGGCCCGTCTGAAGTTTGCCAATGAACATCTGGATGATCCAGAGGAGGAATGGGAGAAGGTCATGTGGTCTGATGAGACAAAAATAGAGCTTTTTGGTCTAAACTCCACTCGCCGTGTTTGGAGGAAGAAGAAGGATGAGTACAACCCCAAGAACACCATCCCAACCGTGAAGCATGGAGGTGGAAACATCATTCTTTGGGGATGCTTTTCTGCAAAGGGGACAGGACGACTGCACCGTATTGAGGGGAGGATGGATGGGGCCATGTATCGCGAGATCTTGGCCAACAACCTCCTTCCCTCAGTAAGAGCATTGAAGATGGGTCGTGGCTGGGTCTTCCAGCATGACAACGACCCAAAACACACAGCCAGGGCAACTAAGGAGTGGCTCCGTAAGAAGCATCTGAAGGTCCTGGAGTGGCCTAGCCAGTCTCCAGACCTGAACCCATTAGAAAATCTTTGGAGGGAGCTGAAAGTCTGTATTGCCCAGCGACAGCCCCGAAACCTGAAGGATCTGGAGAAGGTCTGTATGGAGGAGTGGGCCAAAATCCCTGCTGCAGTGTGTGCAAACCTGGTCAAGAACTACAGGAAACGTATGATCTCTGTAATTGCAAACAAAGGTTTCTGTCCCAAATATTAAGTTCTGCTTTTCTGATGTATCAAATACTTATGTCATGCAATAAAATGCAAATTAATTACTTAAAAATCATACAATGTGATTTTCTAGATTTTTGTTTTAGATTCCGTCACTCACAGTTGAAGAGTACCTATGATAAAAATTACATACTTCTACATGCTTTGTAAGTGGGAAAACCTGCAAAATCGGCAGTGTATCAAATACTTGTTCTCCCCACTGTGTGTGTGTGTGTGTGTGTGTGTGTGTGTGTGTGTGTGTGTGTGTGTGTGTGTACTGATGATAGGAGGGCCCGGGGTAAGCTATGTACTGATGATAGGAGGGCCCGGGGTAAGCCATGTACTGATGATAGGAGGGCCCGGGGTAAGCCATGTACTGATGATAGGAGGGCCCGGGGTAAGCCATGTACTGATGATAGGAGGGCCCGGGGTAAGCCATGTACTGATGATAGGAGGGCCCGGGGTAAGCCATGTACTGATGATAGGAGGGCCCGGGGTAAGCCATGTACTGATGATAGGAGGGCCCGGGGTAAGCCATGTACTGATGATAGGAGGGCCCGGGGTAAGCCATGTACTGATGATAGGAGGGCCCGGGGTAAGCTGAGGGCTGCTAATGAGCCTTTTGGACCTAGACTTGGCGCTCCGGTAGCAAAGCGAACAGTTGAACGGTCTTACCATGGGTCTTTTCAGGAGGATGAAACATGTTGGTACAGCATCTTGTGGAGAACACATGTCTGACTGAATAGTCGGCTCAATGTATTCAACCATCTGTAATAATCACTGTCCTCTGCTGACTGTCTGTGTTCCTCAGGACTAAAGCCTGTCGGTACTTTGACCAGGGTCGTGGCACCTGCCCGTTTGGCTCCAACTGCTTCTACAAACACGCCTTCCCCGACGGACGGCTGGAGGAGCCTCAGCCGCAGAGGAGACAAGCAGGGTCCAACGGCAGGAACAGGGTGAGACGGCGGGAGCTCTGACACATGTCCTTTAACACCAGAAATGGATTGAGCCTATTATTATTCCATGGGGTTCATACGTTAACAGACAAGGATCTGGCATTTCTACATTTTTCATATGGTCTAGAAGTTCTCAGCGCTATTGTAACACTTCCTGTTCTGTTTTTTTTTTTTTTTTTTTTTTTTTTCTTTAACCTTCATTTAACTAGTCAAGTTAGTTAAGAACAAATTATTTACATTGATGGCCTACCCCGGCCAAACCATAACTCTGACGACGCTGGGCCAATTGTGCGCCGCCCTATGGGACTCCCAATCACGGCGGGTTCTGATACAGCCTGTAATCGAACCAGGGTACCTGTAGTGACTCTTCTAGCACTGAGATGCAGTGTCTTAGACCACTGTGCCACTTGGGAGCCCTAATACCAAAACTAATTCCTGTTTTAATCTTACTGTTCTCCCCTCCAGAACTCGAGAAGGACGCCCCTGTGGGACCTGTTTGAAGAGCGAGAGAACGGCAGCGACTCCTTCGACAACGACGACGAGGAGATGGTGACCTTTGAACTGAGCGAGATGCTACTCATGCTCCTCGCTGCGGGAACCGACGACGACGCCACAGACTCGGAGGACGAATGGGACTTGTTTCACGAAGAGCTGGACGATATCTATGAGATTTACCTATAGCACCACTCCTAGCTAACCTTTGACCCTCTTCACCTATACTACTCTCTAGAATGGACTGTCTTGTGTGTTTGGACAGTAGCTTCTCTCCCCTGTGTTGTGGCAGTGCCTTTAGGCAGGCCATTCATTTAATAAATGAACTAAATGAAACAGTTAAACGAGAACAGCAGGTGGGTGGGTGGAAACATTTCCTGGAAACGTCCTGTCCTTGTGAATCTAGCTATCCGTGCTGGGGTCGTGTAAAAATAACAAATGAAAAAAATTACTAACATTTTGAAAATATTGCTAATAAACAGTGTTTGTGGGTTTGTCTTACCATTTCTACCCAGGTGTTGTTTGTAAGACTTTTTTTTTTTTTTAGGATGATGCGGCAACCAACTCTACACAACTACACTTCCTGGTGATGTCATGTCTGTGGTGGTCATGGGTATCGTAGTCCTCTGGTCATGCACTGAGTTGTATTGGGTAATGGGAGACAGCAGCCCTGTCCACTTCCTATATTCACATGGACCCTCTTATTGATTCACTCTCTATCCCTCCTCTCTCTGTCTAGGGGGGGGGGCGGGACTCCCTCTCTGTCTAGGGGGGGTGGCGGGGGGCGGGACTCTCTCTCTGGGGGACGGACTCCCTCTCTGTCTAAGGGGGGGGGGGGGGCGGGACTCCCTCTCTGTCTAGGGGGGGGGCGGGACTCCCTCTCTGTCTAGGGGGGGGTGGGACTCCCTCTCTGACTAGGGGGGGGTGGGACTCCCTCTCTGTCTAGGGGGGGGGTGGGACTCCCTCTCTGTCTAGGGGGGGGCGGGACTCCCTCTCTGTCTAGGGGGGGGGCGGGACTCCCTCTCTGTCTAGGGGGGGGGGCGGGACTCCCTCTCTGTCTAGGGGGGGGGGGGCGGGACTCCCTCTCTGTCTAGGGGGGGGGGGTGGGACTCCCTCTCTGTCTAGGGGGGGGGGGCGGGACTCCCTCTCTGTCTAGGGGGGGGCGGGACTCCCTCTCTGTCTAGGGGGGGGTGGGACTCCCTCTGTCTAGGTGGGGGCGGGACTCTCTCTCTGTCTAGGGGGGGGCGGGACTCTCTGTCTAGGGGGGGCGGGACTTTCTCTCTGTCTAGGGGTGGGGGGGACTGAATAATACCTGCGATTTTTTTTTTTTTTTTTTTTAAATTAAATGAGCACAAGTCAATTTTAATTTGGGGACGCTGGCATTTTGACAATTGGCTGTGCCCTCTGATGCCTCTGATCGGCTACTACACCGCTGACGGGAACTGTAGCGCCGGAGAGCGGCCGCCAATTGTCATATTTTGTGTGTTGCCTAGGGCGGGAGAACGTCCAGGGCCGCCCCTGGACCAAGTGCACTTTTTTTTTTCCCCCTTCCAATCGCAGGTTTTATTCAGGAAAAACCTGTGGTACCTAATGACAAGTCCCTCCTCAGAACCAAGCTAAAAGTGACACTCGATGGCTGTGTCCCAAATGGCACCATATTCACTATACACTAAGTGTACAAAACATTAAGAACATCTTCCCAATATTGTTGCCTCCCTTCAGAACAGCCTCAATTTGTTGGGGCATGGACTCTACCAGGTGTGTTCCTTATACAATATGGCTCTAGTCAAAAGTAGTCCTCTATATAAGGAATAGGGTGCCATTTGGGACGGAGACCAGTCTGGTCACTACTTCTCATTAGAATGCACTATTATGTTTCACTAATGTTTTCTATGGTCCACAACCATCCATCATGACTTGATATTAAAGTGTATCATCAAAGATACCTGGATTTACTGAGTGGAATTAATTATTGACCCATTTCATTCCTTGTGCTCTTATTATGGCTTGTACTACATGTGTCTACATTAGAATATCACTTACACACACTGTTGTGTGGGGTTCTGACATGGTGGTTCTATTTCCGTTACATTTCTAATGTGTGGGGTTCTGACATGGTGGTTCTATTTCAGATACATTTCTAATGTGTGGGGTTCTGACATGGTGGTTCTATTTCAGATACATTTCTAATGTGTGGGGTTCTGACATGGTGGTTCTATTTCCGTTACATTTCTAATGTGTGGGGTTCTGGCATGGTGGTTCTATTTCAGATACATTTCTAATGTGTGGGGTTCTGACATGGTGGTTACATTTCTGTGTGGGGTTCTGACATGGTGGTTCTATTTCAGATACATTTCTAATGTGTGGGGTTCTGACATGGTGGTTCTATTTCCGTTACATTTCTAATGTGTGGGGTTCTGGCATGGTGGTTACATTTCTAATGTGTGGGGTTCTGACATTGTTTGTTTTTTGTTCCTTTATTTAACTAGGCAAGTCAGTTAAGAACAAATTCTTATTTACAATGACGGCCTAGGAGCAGTGCGTTAACTGCCTTAGTGGTGGATCTATCGATGTAGTTTCTGTTATCTGTTATGCCATCCAGAATGCATTATTTTGTTACCCCACTAACTCAAGTCCCTACTAGAAAAACAGGCATTCAAGGTTTAGCATTCTCTGCCATGCTTTGTCCTCTCTCTGAAGGTCTGTTGCCATCCCAGCCAATCAACCTTGGCATATTTAATGGCATGTCTGTGTCTGGTGGGGAATTTGTGACATCGGGGATGTTGTTCCATATTACTGTCTTGTCTATGTGATATTCTCTCTGCTGTCACTGAATTCTGTGTCCCAAATGGCACCCTATTCCATATAGTGAACTATTTTTTTGTCACTAGGCTGGGATGAAGCCTGAGTAACTGAGGTCCCAGTATTCTGGACGCATGGAGAGACTGGTAGTCCGTTTACTCCACTGGAGGATGCAGCTAGAAATGATTCAGACCAGAGGGCTAGACTAGCTCTGGTCCAGGGTGTCTTCCGGCTGCACGCTCACTGTAGATGGTAATGGATGGTGAGAGCACAACAACACCCTGCACCAGAGCTACAGGGCTAGACATGGTAGAGCCTGTATGACGTCTCTAGACATGGTAGAGCCTGTATGACGCCTCTAGACATGGTAGAGCCTGTATGACGCCTCTAGACATGGTAGAGCCTGTATGACGCCTCTAGACATGGTAGAACCTGTATGACGCCTCTAGACATGGTAGAGCCTGTATGACGTCTCTAGACATGGTAGAGCCTGTATGACGCCTCTAGACATGGTAGAACCTGTATGACGCCTCTAGACATGGTAGAACCTGTATGACGCCTCTAGACATGGTAGAGCCTGTATGACGTCTCTAGACATGGTAGAGCCTGTATGACGCCTCTAGACATGGTAGAACCTGTATGACGTCTCTAGACATGGTAGAGCCTGTATGTCCTATATGACTCCTCTGAAGGAGGGACGTAAGGGTCCTTGGTTTTATAACTACTATATTCTTGGCTTTATAAATAGCCTTGCCTGTTGTATGGCAGGCACTCCTATAATACCAAGTTATTTTGCTAAACAAATCCTAGATCAACCGTTATCTCAACAATATGATTAATGTCCAGTGTTGGCAAATATAGCTAAAGAAGTCTCAATTTTAAAATTCTGGAAAACTCAAATGAACAGAAGGATTGTGGCAACTCATCTGCACGCAGCAATAATTCCATCCACCGCATTTAATTCCAGTGGGAGAGAAAATCCATGCCGCCTTTTACGCGCCCCAACCTGAAAGCAAAGACAGTACAGTATGAAGATGGGCAGAAACTGCTTCTCCAATAGAAATCCCCGATCACGACGTCGGCTACCTATACTCATGCGCAAAAATATAATGTGCAAGCTGTCAAATCAAAGGCACTCCTTCAATATAAAGTAATTTTTGACGAAAACGTGTCGGTTTGTCACTTTCACGAAGTTGGAGTAATAACACGTTCAACTACTTAAGATATTGGCTCGAATATAGGTTGTGCCTTTTAGATTTGGAGAAAGTTAAATAATAAATAATGTTTCACTTCTCGTTGACTTCTCAACCCTCAAACACCGGCCTGTTCCCGAAAGTCTCGCGATGTTGCGCCTCTGAGTTTAAACCAGGGAAGAAAAAGAAGAGGCGAGAAAGGGAGGCGAACGCGCAAATACATGCATACAATGATAGCAGAAATAGGTGCCGCCGACAATCCCAAGGCCAGCTCCAGCTATCCCCATCCCCAAGCAGCTGTGATCTGTCCGGATTCACCCGTTTCATCCGCCCCGGACCGCTGTTCATCCGTAGCGCCTCATCCAATAGGGACACACGGACGTCAGCGGGGAGTATCAACCCAGACGAGAGCTCCATCAAGCCTCTGGTATCCGGAGTATCCTCTGCTGCTACAGCCGCCTATACCATGACCTCGGGGGAATTCATGCAGACCGCTCCCCTTTTCGGCCAGAGGTCCAAGAGGAACGTTCTCTACAAGATCCTGTGTTTCCTCGTTCTGATATTCCAAGGAGGCATTCTAGATTTCTACCTCATCATCTTCACGGATCTGTACTGGTGCTCATGGATCGCCACGGACCTGGTGGTGATCTCTGGCTGGGGGATCTTCTTCATGAAGAACGCCAGGAGCAAGAGAGAGCGGGCGTGTGGGTTCCACCAGAAGAGCTCTATGTTCGGCTGTAACCTCGGGGAGTTTACCTACGCCTACCTGGCCTGGCTTATCTACGTGATCGCCTGCACTCCTAAAGTGGTCCTCATTCTGGAGACTTCGATATTAGATCTCGTCGCACTCAAAGTTCCGTTCGGTGTAACTGGATTTAAGATCATTATGTTGCTCTCGGTCCCGTTACTCTACTGCCTCATCAATTCTATCACAGAGGACCAGAACGGAGCCACGCGCCTCCGGTCCCAGAGCTGCTTCATGACCACCTGTCTGGACCTCGTAGACTGCTTTACCCTGGTGGAGGTGCTTCTGAGGAACGAGATACCGACGGTCTATTTAAAATACATGGTCATCTCGGTGTACTTCGTAGCCCTGGGCGTCCCGGTGGTGTGGTTATACGAGCTGACGGCCTCCGAGATGCGGTGTCGCTGGGTCTGGGCTAGGTTCCTGGCGGGTGTGTTGGTCAACGGCCCCCTTCTGGTGGTCCGGTGCTTCCAGGTGTATGTTCACAAGATGCCCGTCTCAGTGTTCATGTTCAAGAATATGTTCTTCTTGGCCTGTAAGTGTCTGGAACTAATAGAGCAGTGCTTCACAGTGCGAGGAGTCAGGAGGTTCGTTGAGGGAAGCAACCCGGCGCAGTTCTCTCACTGTGTCTCGGAGAACGATATGTGTCCCCATGGATATGTCAACACCCTGGCCGTTACCACGCAGTCCTAGGCTACCTGCATCTAAAACGGCCTGGATTTGATTTGATGCCCCTGGGGGGTGGAAGGCACATGAGTGATGGTGGAGGAACATTTTAGAGGAACAGGACAGGGATACGGCACTATAAGCCCTATATAGTGCATTACTTTTAACTAGGGCGCCAATGGGGATGCACCCAGGTGTAAATCAAGGTGTAAATCAACGACAGCTTTATTGACGATTTCTCATTTCTTCAAATGTCGGAAGAACATTGATCACAACAGCTGCTACAGAATCATTGTGCACCAACTACACCTGTGGTAGACCTGGTCACTGGCCAGACGGATTCCTATAATGGTATTCTTGTTCTTGTGAAGTAGTGATGGTTGTTGATTACTGGTTTTTGTGAATTGAAATCTTTGACTTGCACTTGTGTTGTGTGGGACTTAAGAAAAGTGAGAATAGTTATTGATTTTTTTTTTTTATGGATTAGTTGTGAAGTGGAAGAAAGATTGTCGTTTCAAATGGAATCTTGGATATGGTCTCAATATCGATGTAAATTAATGTTTTATATTGCTAAGTCTTGTCTCCAAATCTGTGAAACTTCCAAATGCCATTTCCTAATCAATAATAGATGGAACCCTTGTGGTAATATAGATGCCTAATTAGTGTGTAATTGCGTTATAAGTAATGATTCCAATGTTTAATCATGGCCTCTCATTTACTAAACCATGTTGGGGGAATATTTAATGCTTTATCAATATAAATCAATTGATATTTCTTAAGAATTTGACATCGTTATGTGCACTTTACTGTATGCTTTGAAGTACCAGGACACTATGTCACGGAGCAGACATCCATAGAGCTGGCTATTTATTATATGTATTATTCTCTCTCTCGCTGTCTCTCTCTCTCTCTCTCGCTCGATGTCTCTCTCTCTCGCTCGATGTCTCTCTCTCTCGCTCGATGTCTCTCTCTCTCGCTCGATGTCTCTCTCTCTCGATGTCTCTCTCTCTCGCTGTCTCTCTCTCTCGCTCGCTGTCTCTCTCCCCCCTCAAGACAAGGCCTACCTCTTTGCATCCAGTCAATATCATCTGATCTATCTATCTGTCACCATGTGTACTGACAGTCTTGACTGATGGCATTTATACAGTGTCAGCCATTGCAATTTGTCACGAGAAATGAATGGAGCTTCATAAATGAATAGAGGGTGTTATAAATGTGATAACATTTCGATCTAACATGGTGAGACAATCTTCTCCAAGGTGCTATGAAGGAACGTGGATCAATGGAATAAGATGGGAGTGGCGTTGATATGCGAGGTGTCTGACATCCTATTGCAGGAACTGTGGATAAAAATAATAAACCCACCTATTACCAACAGAAGGCCCTTAAGTGGATGACAGAACGAGGTCGGTGTGTTCCATCAGCCTCCATCTTGGATTTCCAGTGCTACAGAAACTAGTCCATTTAGTTTCCAGTGCCTTGGCCTCTGGTCATTAAATACGTCTAGTATGTTATATAATGAATTCAACCTAATGAAGTGGTCTGTGGCATTTCCTGTTCCTGTTGGATCTTCACTTGTCTGATGGGACACGAGTCAGCTGAATATAGCCTGAGTGCTAGTCTGTTTGTGCCATCATGCCAACTCCCTGTTACTAAGCCTCATTGCATGCCAAACTGTATGTCTTGACAAGGACAGCATGGAGTTGGCAAGAACACCAAACGATCTAAGACCAGGCTATGCTGAAGATGCAGGTTGGTGATGAATAGGAATTATAAACTGCTATGAAAACGTGCCTTTGAGTGCGGTGTGAACAGCGTTGTTGATGGATTTCTTCATGAAGTGGTGTGAACAGCGTTGTTGATGGGTTTCTTCATGAAGTGGTGTGAACAGCGTTGTTGATGGGTTTCTTCATGAAGTGGTGTGAACAGCGTTGTTGATGGGGTTCTTCATGAAGTGGTGTGAACAGCGTTGTTGATGGGTTTCTTCATGAAGTGGTGTGAACAGCGTTGTTGATGGGTTTCTTCATGAAGTGGTGTGAACAGCGTTGTTGATGGGTTTCTTCATGAAGTGGTGTGAACAGCGTTGTTGATGGGTTTCTTCATGAAGTGGTGTGAACAGCGTTGTTGATGGGTTTCTTCATGAAGTGGTGTGAACAGCGTTGTTGATGGGTTTCTTCATGAAGTGGTGTGAACAGCGTTGTTGAAGGGTTTCTTCATGAAGTGGTGTGAACAGCGTTGTTGATGGGTTTCTTCATGAAGTGGTGTGAACAGCGTTGTTGATGGGTTTCTTCATGAAGTGGTGTGAACAGCGTTGTTGATGGGTTTCTTCATGAAGTGGTGTGAACAGCGTTGTTGATGGGTTTCTTCATGAAGTGGTGTGAACAGCGTTGTTGATGGGTTTCTTCATGAAGTGGTGTGAACAGCGTTGTTGATGGGTTTCTTCATGAAGTGGTGTGAACAGCGTTGTTGATGGGTTTCTTCATGAAGTGGTGTGAACAGCGTTGTTGATGGGTTTCTTCATGAAGTGGTGTGAACAGCGTTGTTGATGGGTTTCTTCATGAAGTGGTGTGAACAGCGTTGTTGATGGGTTTCTTCATGAAGTGGTGTGAACAGCGTTGTTGATGGGTTTCTTCATGAAGTGGTGTGAACAGCGTTGTTGATGGGTTTCTTCATGAAGTGGTGTGAACAGCGTTGTTGATGGGTTTCTTCATGAAGTGGTGTGAACAGCGTTGTTGATGGGTTTCTTCATGAAGTGGTGTGAACAGCGTTGTTGATGGGTTTCTTCATGAAGTGGTGTGAACAGCGTTGTTGATGGGTTTCTTCATGAAGTGGTGTGAACAGCGTTGTTGATGGGTTTCTTCATGAAGTGGTGTGAACAGCGTTGTTGATGGGTTTCTTCATGAAGTGGTGTGAACAGCGTTGTTGATGGGTTTCTTCATGAAGTGGTGTGAACAGCGTTGTTGATGGGTTTCTTCATGAAGTGGTGTGAACAGCGTTGTTGATGGGTTTCTTCATGAAGTGGTGTGAACAGCGTTGTTGATGGGTTTCTTCATGAAGTGGTGTGAACAGCGTTGTTGATGGGTTTCTTCATGAAGTGGTGTGAACAGCGTTGTTGATGGGTTTCTTCATGAAGTGGTGTGAACAGCGTTGTTGATGGGTTTCTTCATGAAGTGGTGTGAACAGCGTTGTTGATGGGTTTCTTCATGAAGTGGTGTGAACAGCGTTGTTGATGGGTTTCTTCATGAAGTGGTGTGAACAGCGTTGTTGATGGGGTTCTTCATGAAGTGGTGTGAACAGCGTTGTTGATGGGGTTCTTCATGAAGTGGTGTGAACAGCGTTGTTGATGGGTTTCTTCATGAAGTGGTGTGAACAGCGTTGTTGATGGGGTTCTTCATGAAGTGGTGTGAACAGCGTTGTTGATGGGTTTCTTCATGAAGTGGTGTGAACAGCGTTGTTGATGGGTTTCTTCATGAAGTGGTGTGAACAGCGTTGTTGATGGGTTTCTTCATGTGAACACGAGTTGTGGACTAAAATAAAATAATATTTTATAATATTAAGTCAAATGAAGATATTTCTATTGAGCGATTTAAAATGAGTCGTCTTCTGCCAATCCTTATGTTTGTTAATTTGCTAAAATAAAAATGGAATGGTTCTTTCTTGCTTCTGTTTGTTCCTAGTCAATCAATCAATGTTTTTATACTTTTTCAATATTATTTACATGCCAATGACACTGCTGGATATTGAAATATTGTTTAGAGATAACACAAGATATGCTGGCCCCAGATTTGTTTAGAGATAATACAGGTGTCACAACGTTGGGTGGGGGAGGTTTATGACCCCCCCCCCCCCTCCCCCCCAATAAATTCATTTCTTTCTCTCTCTAAAACCTTCTATAGAAAAGGGACTCGGAAAGCTTTGCAATACATTAACATCAATAGAATGGACAATATTTCCCTTTCTTTCAGGTGAAAATATCTGTTGGCATTGAAAGAATATTATATCCAATCAGTTGTCGTCTGGTACATTATATATGACCACAGGAGGACAAAATCCATATCTTGAAAAGTCGAACCATTCTGGTTATCAGATAAACATGGAATTGTGGTACAATTTGGATGTTTGAAAATGAAACTACTTTTGAAAAGATTACAATGTGATTTAAGGCTTTTTAAGGTGTTTCTTTAATGTTAACTCGTGTCCAGGCAGTAGCCACGCCCATGTTAACAGACATTGGCTGAGAGCTTGAAACACACCCTTCTCTTTCCAGTACAAAAGCCCATTGACAAAAGTTATCGTTAGTTCCCGATGACAAGTCAGGATCCAGCACGAGCTGATTATACTGGTTGCTGGATCGAATCCCAGAGCCGACAAGGTGAAAACCTGTCGGTGTCCATGAGCAAGGCACTTTGCTCCAGGGGCGCCGTACTACTATGGCTTTCCCTGTAGGTAGACCGTCATTGTAAATAAGAATTTGTTCTTAACTGACTTGCCTAGTTAAATAAAGGTTAAATAAAAAAAATATATATATAATTTAAAAAATACAACTTGGTATGAACTTTGAACACAGAGAGACTCCCATGTATCTGCTCTACAGACTGCAGCCATAAAGACTCCAAAGGACCAGAGTCTTCCATCCATCAAAGCCAAGCTATCTAGAATTGCATTCACTTTCCAATTGGGCGGATGTTAGTGCATATGATATTGAGGTTAGCCTAGCTTCAACCAGGTCGTATAGAAACTAACCTTCTTTTGTCTTTCAATCTTGCCGCCCTACACAAAACTCCAACCCCTCCCTTCCTTTGTGTAACTAGCCGTCATGTCGAGTCAGTCCACTAGGGACTGTTCATGATATGATGCGTAATCAATGTATGATCTATAATGTGTATTTCTGTGTGATTATTTAGTAAATAAAGGATTAAGACAATTTGTATTGATTCAAGCTGATTCAACATGATTCACCATGATTCAACATGATTCACGCAAATTAGATCTTAGTCTTGAGAATGAGACTGATTCATGAGATAATGATTAATATTTGAGTGCTATTGATGTAGGAGATCTTCAGATCTTTAAGAGTAGTTTCGGGAGATATTACTCTATAAACAAACGTTCTTCCGTGGTGCCCCAGAGTTATTCATGAGTTAGTTGTTGCAGGATTTAATTCAATAACATCATCAAATAAACATGAATAAAATATCATGGCATCAAATTAATCAAAGTCACATTACGACACAAGATGCTGTGTCGATAGATAGATAAAAGACCGGTTATAACAATGTGTTTACTGACAAAACAATGTTTAAATCATATTTACAGTATCGGCCAAAGAGAAGCACAGGACTACCAAGGGCTTTCTTTTTTGGATATAGAATACTGTTTTAAAGAGTCAAAGACTTACACTGACTGACTACATTTGATTTGTTGACTACAAAACGAGAAATAGAAAACAGATACTATGGTCCTGTTCCCAGCATGAACGTTTCCTATGTCTTGTTGAACCCATTAAATGGGATTTATATTTAACAGATACTATGGTCCTGTTCCCAGCATGAACGTTTCCTATGTCTTGTTGCTTCCCAAATGGCACCATAGTCTCTACATAGTGCAGTACGTTTGACCACGGCTCATAGAGCTCTTGTCTAAAGTAGTGCACTATGTAGGGAACAGGGTGCCATTTGGGACAAACACTTGATTCCCAAATAGTTTACAGGAAAACAGAAACTGGTTATTGTTTAGTGTGTAAAAAGCTGTGCATTCTATCTTTAGAACCTGTACAGCCAGATAAGAAATAGATCTGACAAGTATATTTACGTCAGTTAGCAGACTCTTATCCAGAGCGACTTACAGTAGTGAGTGAATACATTTTCATACTGGTCCCCCGCGGGAAAAGAACCCACAACCTTGGCGTTTCAAGCACTGTGCTCTACCAACTGAGCTACATGGGGTATGGATTACACTGTACAAACCCATTGACTAATTCATTGACTCAAGGTTGTGTATCATTTCAAAGAGGAAATCAGATCAACTATATAGACTATAATGTTGTAACAATATGAAAGAACATGTTGATGATCCAGGGTTTGATTAACACCTGTTTTCTAGAACGTTCCCTCTGAGTTCCTGTTGTTACCTGGCCAGTGCCACCAGTGGATTGTCTCTGGCCTCTCCTACAGGAGAAGCCTGCTGGAAGGAACTCCTGGAGATATAGCCCTGGTCTGACCCACTGATGTGCCTCTTCTTCTGGGCAGCAGGCTTCATCCCCTCCTCACCCTCCTCCATCTCTACCGGCTGGGAGTGGGTTATCTCTGGCAGGGGAGGCAGGTACTGAATCTGACTATCCATCGGTACAGGTGGGTTTACCTGGAGGGAGCTGAAGAACAGCTGTGATTGGCCAAGCTTGACAGGAAGTGATAGGTCCATCTCTACAGGCTGCCGTGATAGGTAGCCATTCTCTGAGGACACAGAAGTGGGTTCTGGGATAGCGCTGAGGCCACAGAGTGACAGTTGGAGAGACATCAGTTGTTCCAGGGTGTCAGCAGAGGGTTGACTAGAAGAAGGACTGTATGACTCCTCCTCTTCCTCGTTCTCTGGAGGGCAGTAGTCTACTGTTCCCCACCTCTGCTGTAGGTGGAGACAGTGCTCTCTAGCCAGGGGTGGCTCACTCAGAAGAAGATCTGACAACCCCCAGGATTGACTCTCCAGGGCATGAGGATTCAGATCAGAGATAACGACTGGGTATGATGGGTTGACCCTTGGAAGAAGCTCCAGCACAGTCTTCCCATTACCTGGAAGAAGAAGAATACTTTATTAATCCATACTAGACAGAAATGTATTCTGCTGTACCCAACCCCTAGCCTGGATACCAGTCTGTTTGTGCTTTCATTCCACTACTTTCAGGCTACCCAACCCCTCTGATAACCTTACCTTCCACTTTCCCTTCAGGAGTCAAGATCTGGACTCCCTGGCTGTTTTCATTGATCTCTACTTCATAGCTGTAGATTGGAGGACCCTTCCTGTACTCTGGAACACACTGTAGAACAGGAGGTCCCTTCCTGTACTCTGGAACACACTGCAGAACAGGAGGCCCCTTCCTGTACTCTGGAATAAACTCTAGAACAGGAGGCCCCTTCCTGTACTCTGGAATAAACTCTAGAACAGGAGGCCCCTTCCTGTACTCTGGAACACACTGTAGAACAGGAGGTCCCTTCCTGTACTCTGGAATAAACTCTAGAACAGGAGGTCCCTTCCTGTACTCTGGAATAAACTCTAGAACAGGAGGACCCTTGCTGTACTCTGGAATAAACTCTAGAACAGGAGGTCCCTTCCTGTACTCTGGAATAAACTCTAGAACAGGAGGCCCCGGCTGTTCCAGTAGAGCATCATACTCTGTTACTGTGACTACTTCCTCCTCTGCATCGAGGTCAACACACTCCTCTTCAAACCAGTCTGGGTTTTCTAGCTGGAACACCTGGAAGGCTTCGATGGCGTCACGCAGATCTTTCCCCGACGGACAGTTGAAGTACTCTTCCACTCCGATCCCATCGATGTGGCTGACCTGATTTGAATGAATTAATTCATTTTATTTGACACATTTAAAATATACTGAACAAATATATAAACGAAACATGCAAAAATTTAAAAGATTTTCCTGAGTTATATTTCATATAAGGAAATCAGTCAATTGAAATAAATGCATTAGGCCCTAATCTATGGATTTCACATGACTAAGCAGGGGAGCAGTGATGGGTGGGCCTTGGAGGGCATAGGGCAGTCAGGCCCACCCACTAAGGAGCCAGGCCCAGCCAATCATAATTCGTTTTTCCCCAGAAAAGGGTAGAGCACAACAATAGAAAGCTAGGAGCAGTCTGGCTGTACCTGTCCCATACATCTGGGTAAAGCACAACAGACCAAACAGGAAGCATAAGGAGATCCCATCAACAAACGGACCTGTCCTGGTGCGTACTTCTCCTGGTCCAGGATCCTGAAGCAGAGCTCCTCAAAGTGCTTCATCAACTTATACTTCACAGCAATGTCGAAGACAGATGGCACGTCACGCTCGCTGCCGACACCATCAAAGTAGGCCACCATGTACTTCCCCAGCGCGGCGGCCTGCTGCATGTCGGGTAGGAAGAGGTTCAGGGCCGGGGTCAGCATGTCGTCGATGGGTGACCGGAGGTCCTCTCTTAACGTCACACGACTCTGGCCACACATCGCCCTCCACTTGGCCTGGACGCCACGAGAACCAGGATCTTGTCTGATGATTTGTTGACCTGTAGGAGAGGAGAGGAGAGGAGAGGAGGAGAGGAGAGGGATGTCATTTTAATTAAATATGTCTACTTTGAACAGAAATCTATATTTTTCATCTACATTTACACTTATTGATGAAGGAAGTGATCCAACTATCATGCCCAAAAGGAATGCAACCGTGATTCTACCTCGTTTTAACACATAAGCACACACTCTAAAACACTGTCTGGACCAATAATAAGAGCTCTATGTTACGTTAGAGATACTACTCACTGATGTTGGCTTCACATCTCAAACCCTGCAAAAAAGAGGAATGCACACAGGCACATGAGCAAATTAAAATCATAGAACAAGAGACAACAACAACTCATAATATATGGCCACTATATAACTCATATGATTAATTCATCATGTATTTCTGTTAAAGGCCTAGTGTAACCAACAACCTGATTTTCCTCTTTGTAGATATATATTTCCACACTATGAGGTTGGAATAAAACTGTGAAAATGATGATAAAGCCCTTTTAGTGTAGGAGCTGATTGAAAAGACCGCCTGTAATTTCTGCCTGTTTTAATGGGATGGTTTTGGCCTGGTGACATCACAAGGCTGTAAACTACATAATTATATTTTATGCATTTCAAATAAATGTAATTGCTGAGATTAGTGGTATTTTTGTTAATATGACAACTTCAAAGAATGACAGAATGAGTAGTCATCTCTTTTGATAAGATATTTATATTATTATGATCAAGTAAAATAGGTGCCTATTCCTCCTGACAGAACTGGTGTATCTGAGTCAGGTTTGTAGGCCTCCTTGCTCGCACACACTTTTTCAGTTCTGCCCACAAAATGTTCTATAGGATTGAGGTCAGGGCTTTGTGATGGCCACTCCAATACCTTGACTTTGTTGTCCTTAAGCCGTTT
This sequence comes from Thymallus thymallus, assembly GCA_023634145.1. NCBI lineage: Eukaryota > Metazoa > Chordata > Actinopteri > Salmoniformes > Salmonidae > Thymallus > Thymallus thymallus. Next base: position 2,243,600 of record CM042421.1, read on the forward strand.
TGCCACAACTTTGGAAGTATGCTTGGGGTCATTGTCCATTTGGAAGACCCATTTGAGACCAAGCTTTAACTTCCTGACTGATGTCTTGAGATGTTGCTTCAATATATCCACATCATTGACTGATTTCTTTAGATTTTCCCACGATGTCGAGCAAATAGGCACTGAGTTTGAAGGTAGGCCTTGAAATACATCCACAGGTACACCTCCAATTGACTCAAATGATGTTAATTAGCCTATCAGAAGCTTCTAAAGCCATGACATCATTTTCTGGAATTTTCCAAGCTGTTTAAAGACACAGTCAACTTAGTGTATGTAAACTTCTGACCCACTGGAATTGTGATATAGTGAATTATAAGTGAAATAATCTGTCTGTAAACAATTGTTGGAATAATTACTTGTGTCATTCACAAAGTGTATGTCTTAACCGACTTGCCACAACTATAGTTTGTTAACATGAAATCTGTGGAGTTTCTATGACTTCAACCTAAGTGTATGTAAACTTCCGACTTCAACTGAACATTATAATCTATAGAATATAAGAAACATAATAATAACACCAGCAGCAGATTGTTGAACTGAATAAACAGACCTGATGTGCTTAACAAATGTTATGGCAATCCAGCCATTACTTTGAGATATATCTTGTTCTCAGCCTTGTTCTCAGTCTGTTCTCAGCCTTGTTCTCAGTCTGTTCTCAGCCTTGTTCTCAGTCTGTTCTCAGCCTTGTTCTCAGTCTGTTCTCAGCCTTGTTCTCAGTCTGTTCTCAGTCTGTTCTCAGTCTGTTCTCGGCCTTGTTCTCAGTCTGTTCTCAGCCTTGTTCTCAGTCTGTTCTCAGCCTTGTTCTCAGTCTGTTCTCAGTCTGTTCTCAGCCTTGTTCTCAGTCTGTTCTCAGCCTTGTTCTCAGTCTGTTCTCAGTCTGTTCTCAGCCTTGTTCTGAGTCTGTTCTCAGCCTTGTTCTCAGTCTGTTCTCAGTCTGTTCTCAGTCTGTTCTCAGCCTTGTTCTCAGTCTGTTCTCAGTCTGTTCTCAGCCTTGTTCTCAGCCTTGTTCTCAGTCTGTTCTCAGTCTGTTCTCAGCCTTGTTCTCAGTCTGTTCTCAGCCTTGTTCTCAGTCTGTTCTCAGCCTTGTTCTCAGTCTGTTCTCAGTCTGTTCTCAGTCTGTTCTCAGCCTTGTTCTCAGTCTGTTCTCAGCCTTGTTCTCAGTCTGTTCTCAGCCTTGTTCTCAGTTTGTTCTCAGTCTTGTTCTCAGCCTTGTTCTCAGTCTGTTCTCAGCCTTGTTCTCAGTTTGTTCTCAGTCTTGTTCTCAGCCTGTGGGCATCATGTGTGTACTGATCCAGTATCCATAGCCATGCCATTTAACAGTTATCACTGGTCCTTGCTCAGCCTTACTCACCAAGAGTCCAGCGCCGAGCCTTCCTGCTAGCAAAGTCACTGATCAAGTCTTTCAAGTCCAGCTTTCTAGCTAACTGACTTTCAAAGGACAGCATGGCAAGACTGCAAAGCCTGTCCTGGACATAGTGGACCTCAAATCGTTTTTTTAAAATCAGTTTTAGGTTACTAAAAGCTACAGTCACAGGCAGTGTGCAAAATATAGGTAAAGCATTGCACACTTCTCCAAAAATTCTTTGCAGCTGCATCTTACAAATTGCATTCAGGAGACCAAGAGGGGACAAGTTAGGGGGGGAAGTGGCAGCATTAACTGTCGGCTAAAAGGGGAGCGAAATGTAAACACTGTGTCTGAATCCTGGCTTAGGAAGGCCTCCAAAAATTCTGAAATTTCCATCCCCAACTACAACATTTCCAAAGGAGGTGGAGTCTATCTACTGCAGAGATAACCTGCAGAGTTCTGTCATACTGTCTCTCATTGTTGCCGCCTGTTACAGACCCCCCTCAGCCCCCAGCTGTGCCCTGGACTCCAAATGTGAATTGATTGCCCCCCATCTATCTTCAGAGTTTGTACTGTTAGGTGACTTAAACTGGGATATGCTTAACACCCCGGCCGTCCTTCAATCTAAGATAGATGCCCTCAATCTCACACAAATTATCAAGGAACCCACCAGGTACAACCCTAAATCCGTAAACATGGGTACCATTATTGATATCATTCTGACTAACTTGCCCTCCAAATACACCTCCTCTGTTTTCAACCAGGATCTCAGCGATCACTGCCTCATTTCCTGCGTTCGTAATGGGTCCGCGGTCACCCTTTATCACTGCGTTCGTAATGGGTCCGCGATCACCCCTTATCACTGTCAAACGCTCCTTAAAACACTTCTGCAAGCAGGCCTTTCTAATCGATCTGGCCCGGGTATCCTGGAAGGATATTGATCTCATCCCATCAGTAGAGGACGCCTGGTTGTTCTTTAAAAGTGCTTTCCTCACCATCCTAAATAAGCATGCCCCATACAAAAAATTCAGAACTAAGAACAGATATAGCCCTTTTGCATCCTGTAGTACTAATTCCAAAAAGTTCTGGGACACTGTAAAGTCCATGGAGAATAAGAGCATGTCCTCCCAGTTTCCAACTGCATTGAGGCTAGGAAACACTGTCACCACCAATAAATGTATGATAATCGAAGATTTCAATAAGAATTTTGCTACGGCTGGCCATGTTTCCACCTGGCAGCAACTTGCGCAAGCCCCTCCCCCCGCCCCGCTTCTCCTTCACCCAAATCCAGATAGCTGATGTTCTGAAAGAGCTGCTAAATCTGGACCCCTACAAATCTGCTGGGCTAGACAATCTGGACCCTTTCTTTCTAAAATTATCCGCCGCAATTGTTGCAACCCCTATTACTAGCCTGTTCAACCTCTCTTTTGTATCGTCTGAGATCCCTAGAGATTGGAAAGCTGCCGCGGTCATCCCCCTCTTCAAAGGGGGAGACACTCTAGACCCAAACTGTTACAGACCTATATCCATCCTGCCCTGCCTTTCTAAAGTCTTCAAAAGCCAAGTTAACAAACAGACCACTGACCACTTCGAATCCCACCATACCTTCTCTGCTATGCAATCTGGTTTCCGAGCTGGTCATGGGTGCACCTCAGCCATGCTCAAGGTACTAAACGATATAACCGCCATCGATAAAAGACAGTACTGTGCAGCCGTCTTCATCGACCTGGCCAAGGCTTTCGACTCTGTCAATCGCCGCATTCTTATTGGCAGACTCAACAGCCTTGGTTTCTCAAGTGACTGCCTTGCCTGGTTCTCCAACTACTTCTCAGATAGAGTTCAGTGTGTCAAATCGGAGGGCCTGTTGTCCGGTCCTCTGGCAGTCTCTATGGGGGTGCCACAGGGTTCAATTCTTGGGCCAACCCTATTCTCTATATATATCAACGATGTCGCTCTCGCTGCTGGTGACTCTCTGATCCATCTCTACGCAGACAACACCATTCTGTATACATCTGGCCCCTCTTTGGACAAGCTTCAATGCCATAGAACACTCTTTCCCTGGCCTCCAACTGCTCTTAAATGCTAGTAAAACTAAATGCATGCTTTTCAATCGAACGCTGCTCGCACCCGCCCACCGGACTACCATCACTACTCTGGACGGGTCTGACTTAGAATACGTGGACACCTACAAATACCTAGGCGTCTGGTTAGACTGTAAACTCTCCTTCTAGACTCACATTAAGCATCTCCAATCCAAAATTAAATCTAGAATCAGCTTCCTATTTTGCAACAAAGCCTCCTTCACTCATGCTGCCAAACATTCCCTCGTAAAAATGACTATCCTACCGATCCTTGACTTCGGCGATGTCATTTACAAAATAGCCTCCAACACTCAGCAAATTGGATGTAATCTATCAGTGCCATCCGTTTTGTTACCAAAGCCCCATATACTACCCACCACTGTGACCTGTACGCTCTCGTTTGCTGGCCCTCACTACATATTTGTCGCCAAACCCACTGGCTCCAGGTCATCTATAAGTCTTTACTAGGTAAATCCCCGCCTTATCTCAGCTCGCTGGTCACCATAACAACACCCACCCGTAGCATGCGCTCCAGCAGGTATATCTCACTGGTCACCCCCAAAGCCAACACCTCCTTTGGCCTCCATTCCTTCCAGTTCTTTGCTGCCAATGACTGGAACGAATTGCAAAAATCATTGAAGCTAGAGGTTCCCATCTCCCTCAATAACTTTAACCATCAGCTGTCAGAGCTGCTCATCGATCACTGCACCTGTACATAGTCCATCTCATCCCCATATTTACTATTTTTGCTCATTTGCACTCCAGTATCTCTACTTGCACATCATCATCTATCATTCCAGTGTTAATTCTAATTTGTAATTTATTTCGCCAATATGGCCTATTTATTGTCCTACCTTCCTAACCTTACTACATTTGCACACTCTGTACATATATTCTGATTCCATTAAGGTGGGTCACAAACATTCTTTAAGAAAGGCTGCTATAGAGACATGTGGGTGTTTTATTCAGATGGAACATAAAACTCTCTATAGAGACATGAGGGTGTTTTATTCAGATGGAACATAAAACTCTCTATAGAGACATGAGGGTGTTTTATTCAGATGGAACATAAAACTCTCTATAGAGACATGAGGGTGTTTTATTCAGATGGAACATAAAACTCTCTATAGAGACATGAGGGTGTTTTATTCAGATGGAACATAAAACTCTCTATAGAGACATGAGGGTGTTTTATTCAGATGGAACATAAAACTCTCTATAGACACATGAGGGTGTTTTATTCAGATGGAACATAAAACTCTCTATAGAGACATGAGGGTGTTTTATTCAGATGGAACATAAAACTCTCTATAGAGACATGAGGGTGTTTTATTCAGATGGAACATAAAACTCTCTATAGACACATGAGGGTGTTTTATTCAGATGGAACATAAAACTCTCTATAGAGACATGAGGGTGTTTTATTCAGATGGAACATAAAACTCTCTATAGAGACATGAGGGTGTTTTATTCAGATGGAACATAAAACTCTCTATAGACACATGAGGGTGTTTTATTCAGATGGAACATACATTTCTCTATAGACACATGAGGGTGTGTCTGGTTGATTTTGTAAGGGCTGGGTAGTGGTGAAGCCGCTAACTCCCATCTGGGGGAGTGGATTGAGCCACAACCCAGTCCTCACTTCAGTGAGGGAGGATTAATGATCCCCAATCAGAGACAGCTGTCTAGTGTTGTCTCTGATTGGGGAGAGTATTTACCTGTCCTCCACATCCACCTGTGTGTGGATCATTGTTTGTGTTTGTCTGCATGTGAGCAGAACGCACGTAAGTCACCTTGCTTTTGTTTAGTCATTTTTAGTAATACTCTCCTCTTTGATTTATATTCCTCGTGAGAACAACTCATATAAATAAAAAGGATGACACTCCACCAACGCTCCGTGTATCGTCCCATATATACGCATCGTGACAGATTTACAGTAATATGAGTATTATTTGTCTGGTTGCTCTACAGTAATATGAGTATTTTTGTCTGGTTGATTTTTAGCAGAAGCGAGAGAGAGCCCCTAGTATGGAAAGAGAAATCATTAGTGCTAAAAATGGCTGAACCGGGTGAGATCATAATCCTCTCACCAAGAAACCATCAAAATAGACATTGATTTACACAAAAAAGACACCCATGGTATTTTGGTTGATTTCTAGAGATGATAATTGTGTTTGTTCTTTACAGCTAGACAACAACACCATTTAAATAACAGTAGACTCTCCAGACAACTAAATAGACAAATAGTTAGCTAAGAATCTTCCTTATGTAACATTGTATGTGGACATCTTTCTTCCAGACAAAGGAACCACAAGACTTACGTCAGCAAAACGTTCCCAGGAATGTCCCAAAGCTGAACACATGGGTTGTGTCCCAAAGCTGAACACATGGGTTGTGTCCCAAAGCTGAACACATGGGTTGTGTCCCAAAGCTGAACACATGGGTTGTGTCCCAAAGCTGAACACATGGGTTGTGTCCCAAAGCTGAACACATGGGTTGTGTCCCAAAGCTGAACACATGGGTTGTGTCCCAAAGCTGAACACATGGGTTGTGTCCCAAAGCTGAACACATGGGTTGTGTCCCAAATGGCACCCTATTCCCTCTGGGCCCTGGTCAGATGTAGTGCACTAAATAGGGGATATGGTGCCATGTGGGACACAGCCATGGTACATTTAGTACATGTCCTCTACAGACACCAGGTGTTTGTTGACAGTGTGGTTATCTGTTGCATGTAGCAGGTTGACAGGACCCCTATAGTGTACCTTACACCCAGGTGAGTCTGGTAGTCTATACTACAGAGATGGCTCCACCAGGTGAGTCTGGTAGTCTATACTACAGAGATGGCTCCACCAGGTGAGTCTGGTAGTCTATACTACAGCAGTGGCTCCACCAGGTGAGTCTGGTAGTCTATACTACAGCAGTGGCTCCACCAGGTGAGTCTGGTAGTCTATACTACAGCAGTGGCTCCACCAGGTGAGTCTGGTAGTCTATACTACAGCAGTGGCTCCACCAGGTGAGTCTGGTAGTCTATACTACAGCAGTGGCTCCACCAGGTGAGTCTGGTAGTCTATACTACAGCAGTGGCTCCACCAGGTGAGTCTGGTAGTCTATACTACAGCAGTGGCTCCACCAGGTGAGTCTGGTAGTCTATACTACAGCAGTGGCTCCACCAGGTGAGTCTGGTAGTCTATACTACAGCAGTGGCTCCACCAGGTGAGTCTGGTAGTCTATACTACAGCAGTGGCTCCACCAGGTGAGTCTGGTAGTCTATACTACAGCAGTGGCTCCACCAGGTGAGTCTGGTAGTCTATACTACAGCAGTGGCTCCACCAGGTGAGTCTGGTAGTCTATACTACAGCAGTGGCTCCACCAGGTGAGTCTGGTAGTCTATACTACAGCAGTGGCTCCACCAGGTGAGTCTGGGAGAGTTGATTTCTGCAGCATATTCTGCCACATCACAGGATCTCTGTAGATGGAAAGATAATCACTCTCTCTTGATGTCGCGCTTTGTAAGAGGTGAAGAGACAAGGAAAACTGGTCCCCTACCCACAATCCCACAAAACTCGCTATCTCTGAAATGTACTGCCTGGGTTGAGTAACTCTCTGGGGAGACATTGGGTTGAGTACCTCTCTGGGGAGAAGGGGCAGAGCCATAAGGGTGTCTGGGCACTGGACACCACTGCCATCTGATTGGCCACCCCGGGTTCCACCCCAAATCGAGGATGAGGAAGAGAGAATATTAACGTTCTATTCTACAATGTAAAACAAATTGTGCAAATAAAGAAAAACCCTTGAATTAGTAATATTCCAAACTTTTGGCCCCCAGTGTGTGTGTGTGACATACATACATTAGTTGAAGTCAGAGGTTTACATACACCTTAGCCAAATACATTTAAACTCAGTTTTTCACAATTCCTGACATTTAATCCTAGTAAAAATTCCCTGTCTTATGTCAGTTAGGATCACCACTTTATTTTAAGAATGTGAAATGTCAGAATAATAGTAGAGAATTATTATATTACTTTCATCACATTCCCAGTGGGTCAGAAGTTTACATACACTCAATTAGTATTTGGTAGCATTGTCTAACTTGGGTCAAATGTTTTGGGTAGCCTTCCACAAGCTTCCCACAATACGTTGGGTGAATTTTGGCCCATTCCTCCTGACAGAACTGGTGTAACTGAGTCAGGTTTGTAGGCCTCCTTGCTCGCACACACTTTTTCAGTTCTGCCAACAAATGTTCTATAGGATTGAGGTCTGCGTGGTCCCTTGGTGTTTATACTTGCATACTATTGTTTGTACAGATAAACTTGGTACCTTCAGGCATTTGGAAATTGCTCCCAAGGATGAACCAGACTTGTGGAGGTCTACAATTTTTTTTCGGAGGTCTTGGCTGATTTCTTTTGATTTACCCATGATGTCAAGCAAAGAGGCACTGAGTTTGAAGGTAGGCCTTGAAATACATCCACAGGTGCACCTCCAATTGACTCAAATGATGTCAATTAGCCTATCAGAAGCTTCTAAAGCTATGACATCATTTTCTGGAATTTTCCAAGCTGTTTAAAGGCACAGTCAACTTAGTGTATGTAATCTTCTGACGCACTAGAATTGTGATTATAGTGAAATAATGTGTCTGTAAACAATTGTTGGAATAATTACTTGTGTCATGTACAAAGTAGATGTCCTAACAGACTTGCCAAAACTATAGTTTGTTAACATGAAATCTGTGGAGTGGTTGAACAATGAGTTTTAATTACTTCAACCTAAATGTATGTAAACTTCTGACTTCAACTGTATAGATATATATAGAGATATAGATAGTAGAGACCTTAGAGTATGGTAAGCAGAAGACAGAAAGGCAGCAGCAGTCCGATCAGTCCAATAAGCTCTGTTGTGACAATTTATACCACATGGCGGTTGAGCAACCAGAGGATTGCTCAAAGTCTATGTTGGTTGGTGTCTAATTTTTATTAACCCTTTCCAACAATAATAGCAACAGCAAGCAGGCGGTGACGTAACCAAACTATTGTTTTTTCAAAGTCTATATTGGTGGATCAAATTGTTATTGACCCTTTTCATGATCAACAATAACAGCAGTAGCAAGTAAGTACAGTGCCAGTCAAATGTTTGGACACCTACTTATTCCAGGGTTTTTCTTTATTTTTACTATTTTCTACATTGTAGAATAACAGTGAAGACATCAAAACTATGAAATAACACATATGGAATCATGTAGTAACCAAAAAAGTGTTAAACAAATCTAAATATATTTTATATTTGAGATTCTTCAAAGTAGCCACCCTTTGCCTTGATGACTCTTGGCATTAGGTGTGTCCAAACTTTTGACTGGTACTGTAGGTAAAGCCCATATTGTTGGGGGTGGGTCCATTCAACAACAGTCCCAAGGGGAGTAACAAGTTAACAAGGCCTCTTAGTCCTGGAGTAACACTAGAGCCTCCCTCACACTGATTTCCTCCGCTTCCCGAAGACATTATTGATGAGTTTGGCCATGGACTTGGAGCCACTAGGTCTCCGTCTCCTCTCCTTGGCCTTGCCCCCCAGGCTGGTGTTATGGACCATCTTAGAGAACATGAGGACCACCTCCTGGTAGTGTTCTGCTGCAGAGAGCTCGTAGAACTGGCACTGGGACTCTGCTGCCAGGCGCTGGCCCTCCTCTCGATGCACCTCCCTCACATGGCACAGGTCCTGCTTGTTACCCACCAGGAACACCAGAGAGTCTGCATCCCTGAGGGGAGAGAGGAAGACCAGGTGAGACAATAAGGACAGCCATAATGAATCCCTGGATGGAACAAAAGACAACCCAGGAGGAGAGGTTGAGTAATGGTGGAGACATTAAAACTATGGCACAGAAGACAACCCAGGAGGACAGGTTGAGTAATGGTTGTGACATTAAAACTATGGAACAGAAGACAACCCAGGAGGACAGGTTGAGTAATGGTTGTGACATTAAAACTATGGAACAGAAGACAACCCAGGAGGACAGGTTGAGTAATGGTTGTGACATTAAAACTATGGAACAGAAGACAACCCAGGAGGACAGGTTGAGTAATGGTTGTGACATTAAAACTATGGAACAGAAGACAACCCAGGAGGACAGGTTGAGTAATGGTTGTGACATTAAAACTATGGAACAGAAGACAACCCAGGAGGACAGGTTGAGTAATGGTTGTGACATTAAAACTATGGAACAGAAGACAACCCAGGAGGACAGGTTGAGTAATGGTTGTGACATTAAAACTATGGAACAGAAGACAACCCAGGAGGACAGGTTGAGTAATGGTTGTGACATTAAAACTATGGAACAGAAGACAACCCAGGAGGACAGGTTGAGTAATGGTTGTGACATTAAAACTATGGAACAGAAGACAACCCAGGAGGACAGGTTGAGTAATGGTTGTGACATTAAAACTATGGAACAGAAGACAACCCAGGAGGACAGGTTGAGTAATGGTTGTGACATTAAAACTATGGAACAGAAGACAACCCAGGAGGACAGGTTGAGTAATGGTTGTGACATTAAAACTATGGAACAGAAGACAACCCAGGAGGACAGGTTGAGTAATGGTTGTGACATTAAAACTATGGAACAGAAGACAACCCAGGAGGACAGGTTGAGTAATGGTTGTGACATTAAAACTATGGAACAGAAGACAACCCAGGAGGACAGGTTGAGTAATGGTTGTGACATTAAAACTATGGAACAGAAGACAACCCAGGAGGACAGGTTGAGTAATGGTTGTGACATTAAAACTATGGAACAGAAGACAACCCAGGAGGACAGGTTGAGTAATGGTTGTGACATTAAAACTATGGAACAGAAGACAACCCAGGAGGACAGGTTGAGTAATGGTTGTGACATTAAAACTATGGAACAGAAGACAACCCAGGAGGACAGGTTGAGTAATGGTTGTGACATTAAAACTATGGAACAGAAGACAACCCAGGAGGACAGGTTGAGTAATGGTTGTGACATTAAAACTATGGAACCCTTTTCCATTTACACTACACTCATATTTACCAGATTGATGTCAAAATGTAGTCAGAAGCAGTCCAAAGTATTGAACTCTTTATAGGGAATAGGGAGCCATTTCAGATGTAACCTATGAGACTAAAACCTTAGCCATGATGGAGAGTTGAGAGTATGGTCACTGTGTGTCAGTGCTAAACTCTAGGCCGATGTTGTTGTCTACAAACTATTTTGGTGTGGCATTTATGTTGTAACTTTGATTGCTGTACATTGAGATGTTCCCTCATCCCTTGAAGACCGTTAGAGAGATGTTCCCTCATCCCTAGAGGACCATTAGAGAGATGTTCCCTCATCCCTAGAGGACCATTAGAGAGATGTTCCCTCATCCCTAGAGGACCATTAGAGAGATGTTCCCTCATCCCTAGAGGACCATTAGAGAGATGTTCCCTCATCCCTTGAAGACCGTTAGAGAGATGTTCCCTCATCCCTTGAAGACCGTTAGAGAGATGTTCCCTCATCCCTAGAGGACCATTAGAGAGATGTTCCCTCATCCCTAGAGGACCATTAGAGAGATGTTCCCTCATCCCTAGAGGACCATTAGAGAGATGTTCCCTCATCCCTAGAGGACCATTAGACAGATGTTCCCTCATCCCTAGAGGACCGTTAGAGAGATGTTCCCTCATCCCCATTAGAAAATTACAGATGTTCCCTCATACCCTTAGACCATTAGAGAGATGTTCCCTCATCCCCATTAGACAGATGTTCCCACATACCCATTAGTGAAAACATTCCAACAATCAGTTTAGCCATAATAGAGAGATGACATACGATGCTTCAACAGTAATAGCATAAATCAATACTGCCAGCAGGAACAGAAGGTCACACAGACTGGACAGGTGAGTGGACGGACTGGACAGGTGAGTGGACGGACTGGACAGGTAGGTGGAAGGACTGGACAGGGGGGGGTGGTTACCTTTTGGCCACTCCCAGGTTTAGCTCTCTGATCAGGTGTACTATGGCTTTAACCTTGATGAAGGAGGAGCGATCACTGATGTCATAGACCACTACGAAGCCATCAGCCCAGTGGATCTGGTCGTTCAGAGTTGACTTCCCCTCACAGGCCTACAGAGGAATACAAACAGCAGGACATGTTGCTACAACCAAGACATCTGATACACACAGGTGGAGGCTGGTGAAGGGAGGGTGGCTGATAGTAATGGCTGGAATAGAATGAGGCTGCAACCCCATTCCATTCCATCCATTACAATGAACCCGGTTTAAAGTTAACCCTAGCCTCCACTGAGTGATCTGACTACACCTGCTGAAATAATAGCCTTCATCCTACTTTGATAAATCATAATTATAACCCCAGGTTGCCTTCGCCCACTTCTAGATATATCCACTTTGTTATCAGAAATATCCATCCAACTCCTAGTGGTCTGATTTACAGTGATGTATTAACTGTGGGGAAATGGGTCTGATCTGATTTACAGTGATGTATTAACTGTGGGGAAATGGGTCTGATCTGATTTACAGTGATGTATTAACTGTGGGGAAATGGTTCTAGTCTGATTTACAGTGATGTATTAACTGTGGGGAAATGAGTCTGATCTGATTTACAGTGATGTATTAACTGTGGGGAAATGGTTCTAGTCTGATTTACAGTGATGTATTAACTGTGGGGAAATGAGTCTGATCTGATTTACAGTGATGTATTAACTGTGGGGAAATGGATCTAGTCTGATTTACAGTGATGTATTAACTGTGGGGAAATGGGTCTGATTTACAGTGATGTATTAACTGTGGGGAAATGGTTCTAGTCTGATTTACAGTGATGTATTAACTGTGGGGAAATGGGTCTAGTCTGATTTACAGTGATGTATTAACTGTGGGGAAATGGGTCTGATCTGATTTACAGTGATGTATTAACGTTGGGGAAATGGTTCTAGTCTGATTTACAGTGATGTATTAACTGTGGGGAAATGGGTCTGATTTACAGTGATGTATTAACTGTGGGGAAATGGGTCTGATTTACAGTGATGTATTAACTGTGGGGAAATGGGTCTGATTTACAGTGATGTATTAACTGTGGGGAAATGGGTCTGATTTACAGTGATGTATTAACTGTGGGGAAATGGGTCTGCATCACTATATTCAGTGCATTCAGAAAGTATTCAGACCCCTTCTCCACATTTTGTTACGTTACAGTCTTCTAAAACTGATTAAATAAAACAATTTCCTCAGTGGTGCATCGCAGGGCCTGAGGCGTCACTACAGACCCGGATTCTATCCGAGACTGTGTCACGTCCAGGTTAGGGGAGGGTTTGGCCGGGGTGGCTTTACTTGGCTCTAGTGACTCCTCCATTACACTTGAAATTGAGCTCAGGTGCATCCTGTTTCCTGTTTCCATTGATCATCCTTGAGATGTTTCTACAACTTGATTGGAGTCCAACTGTGGTAAATTCAATTGATTGGACATGATTTGGAAAGGCACACACCTGTCTATATAAGGTCCCACAGTTGACAGTGCATGTCAGAGCATTGAAGGTCCCCAAGAACACAGTGGCCTCCATCATTCTTAAATGGAAGAAGAGTCATAGCCAAGAAGACTCAAGGCTGTAATCGCTGCCAAAGGTGCTTCAACAAAGTACTGAGTAAAGGGTCTGAAAGTTTATGTAAATGATATTATTAATTTTGTATACATTTTCTTCAGTGCATAAAGCGTTGTTCATACATGTCAATGGCTGGCCGCTCAGATCATTTCATCGTGATGATAATCATGATCTTCATCACGTGGTTCCCTTCCTCCTCTCAACTCACCTGTGAACATGGATCATAGAGTTCGAGATTCAGTTGTCTACCATCAATACACAGATGCTTTCTGTATATGCACTCTGAGAGAGAGAGAGAGAGAGAGAGAGAGAGAGGAAAATGTCAATAATTAGATCAAAATTAGGCTATGGTAAAGTCGAGTTTCCACAACAGTATTGTGAGGCAGACCCTCCTGAACTATGGCTGTCATCTATACATTATTGTTGGCAAAACATTAGAGGATCTGACTTGGCAGGGAGCCTAGCAGTGCCATGTTAAGAGTGGTGGCAGGGAGCCTAGCAGTGCCATGTTAAGAGTGGTGACAGGGAGCCTAGCAGTGCCATGTTAAGAGTGGTGGCAGGGAGCCTAGCAGTGCCATGTTAATAGTGGTGACAGGGAGCCTAGCAGTGCCATGTTAATAGTGGTGACAAGGAGCCTAGCAGTGCCATGTTAATAGTGCTGACAGGGAGTCTAGCAGTGCCATGTTAAGAGTGGTGGCAGGGAGCCTAGCAGTGCCATGTTAATAGTGGTGGCAGGGAGCCTAGCAGTGTCATGTTAAGAGTGGTGGCAGGGAGCCTAGCAGTGCCATGTTAATAGTGGTGGCAGGGAGCCTAGCAGTGCCATGTTAAGAGTGGTGGCAGGGAGCCTAGCAGTGCCATGTTAAGAGTGGTGGCAGGGAGCCTAGCAGTGCCATGTTAATAGTGGTGGCAGGGAGTCTAGCAGTGCCATGTTAAGAGTGGTGGCAGGGAGCCTAGCAGTGCCATGTTAATAGTGGTGACAGGGAGTCTAGCAGTGCCATGTTAATAGTGGTGACAGGGAGTCTAGCAGTGCCATGTTAAGAGTGGTGGCAGGGAGCCTAGCAGTGCCATGTTAATAGTGGTGGCAGGGAGCCTAGCAGTGCCATGTTAAGAGTGGTGGCAGGGAGCCTAGCAGTGCCATGTTAAGAGTGGTGGCAGGGAGCCTAGCAGTGCCATGTTAATAGTGGTGGCAGGGAGTCTAGCAGTGCCATGTTAATAGTGGTGGCAGGGAGCCTAGCAGTGCCATGTTAAGAGTGGTGGCAGGGAGACTCAGTTAAAATTTGATCAACTCTGAAAAACAATGCTCCCGCTGAGCCACTATCACAGAGTCAATGCTCTATCATGTGTCACTAAATAACCTACAGCCCCAGAGGAGGGCTATTCAACCTTTATATCCATAGAAATATTATCAATATTGAGAACACAGACTAATACAAATATTGACTAGATACTTCATTTTGAATGACTGTAGCCTAAACTATTTCATACAAATGTTCCAACATGTACAATACGACATGTAGCCTACAATACAAGCGAACAATACTTCTGATTGAAGCCAAATGCTACTGATCACTGTAGCCTAGCTGTAGGCAATCATCTACCATCTGATGAAGGACAATGTGTTCACTAGGTAACATCAGGAAATCTAACAATTACGTAATTATGTCAGAATTGGACATGTTGAACACAGGCATGTCCGTCTGCGCACTGTACAGAGAGCCCTGCGTAATGTTGCATAAAAGCAATTACATGGATCAAAGATCAATCGGAAAACAAAACATTTGGAAGTTCTTCGTTTTCTTTTACAGATTTTTCCATAATAATTAGCATGAAGTGGTAATCATGTTACACAAGTCTATTGTAGCAAACTCAGTAGGTTAGAAACCTTACCAGTTGATGAGGCGTATTCGCCGATAAATCGCCTCGTCAGGAATCGAACGATGAGAGCTGAGGAAGGAATAGGCTAGTTATATATACCATCAATAGCCTACTAGAAATGTAAGCCTAAACGAACAAAACGTTTTACATAAACATTTGTCTTACCTGATTTCCCGACTCCTTCGCTTCCCAAAACGGCAAGTTTAATATCATTCATAATTGCGGTTTAATTCCCTTCCGATTTAAAAAGTGGTTGTTAAAGTTTACCCTTAAAAGAAAAATAACAATAATCCTTTTAAAAAATCAAATCCCTTGACGTCTGCAGTACACTACGACCAAAATAAGGGTTTAAAAAGCGACCCGGACGCATCCCATAGTCGTGTGACCGTTTCCATCCTGTCGCTCTGCGATTTGTTGGAGTGGTCTCTGCGATGCGTACAGACAGACGTTCATCTCAGGGTTCTGAGGCACACGATGTTCTGAAGAGAGAGAGAGAGAGAGACAGAGAAAGAGAGAGCGAGAGAGAGAGAGTAGCAGCTGGATCATAACGTCACTATGACGAACACATTGGTTGAAGTGAGTGAGACATGGACATCAGAGGCATGCTTTTCTAAATGAGAAGCTCTCCGTTTTTCATGGAGAGGGGAGGTAGTGTGTGTGTTGATTCCCCCACCCTCTTTTCTCTCCTCCTCTTTGAAGAGACTCATTCAGTAGGGTCCTCTAGAATGACCTTTATTGATGTGCTTCCTCATAGCAACAAAACCATCGACACAGAGTAACAACAACACCCTAGTGACCAAAAGTATGTGGACACCTGCTCCTCCAACATCTCATTCCAAAACCATGGGCATTAATATGGAGTTGGTCCCCCCTTTGCTGCTACAACAGCCTCCACTCTTCTGGGAAGGCTTTCCACTAGATGTTGGAACATTGCTGCAGGGACTTGTTTCCAATCAGCCACAAGAGCATGAATGATGTCGGGCACTGATGTTGGGCGATTAGGCCTGGCTCGCAGTCAGCGTTCCAATTCATCCCAAAGGTGTTTGATGGGGTTGAGGTCAGGGCTCTGTGCAGGCCAGTCAAATTCTTCCACACCCATCTCGATAAACCATTTTTGTATAGACCTCGCTTTGTGCACGGGGGCATTGTCATACTGAAACAGGAAAGGGCCTTCCCACAACTGTTGCCACAAAGTTGGAAGCACAGAATCGTATACAATGTCATTGTATGCTGTAGCATTAAGATTTCTTTTCACAGGAACTAAGGGGCCTGAACTATGATAAACAGCCCCAGACCATCATTCCTCCTCCACCAAACTTTACAGTTGACACTATGCATTCGGGCTTCTAGTGTTCTCCTGGCATCCGCCAAACCCAGATTTGTCCGTCGAACTGCCAGATGGTGAAGCGTGATTCATCACTCCAGAGAACATATTTCCACTGCTCCAGAGTCCAATGGCGGCGAGCTTTACACCACTCCAGCCGGCACTTTGCATTGAGCATGGTGATCTTAGGCTTGTGTGCGGCTGCTCTGCCATGGAAACCCACTTCATGAAGCTCCCAATGAACAGTTCTTGTGCTGACGTTGTTCCAGAGGCAGTTTGGAACTAGGTAGTGAGTGTTGCAACCGAGGACAGACGATTTTTACGTGATACGTGCTTCATCACTCGGTGGTCCCGTTCTATGAGCTTGTGTTTCCTACCACTTCACAGCTGAGCCGTTGTTGCTCCTAGACGTTTCCACTTCACACTAACAACACTTACAGTTGACCGGGGCATCTCTAGCAGGGTAGAAATTTGACAAACTGACTTGTTGGAAAGGTTGCATCCTATGACGGTGCCACGTTGAAAGTCACTGAGCTCTTCAGTAAGGCCATTCAACTGAAATTATTTGTTTGTGGAGATTGCATGGCTGTGTGCACGATTTTATATAGCTGTCAGCATTTTGAAGGGCTGTCCACATACTTTTGTGTACATAGTATACTTTTAAATGTCATCTTTCATTGGCACTGTTAGAGCACTGATATTAGGTAGGAAAACATCTGACAAAAATAGATTTGGCACAAATGCGTACCTCTGCTCCAAACATGGCATCAGCTAGCACTTTACATATTTTATATAACTTAAAGATATCTTATCAATGAAGTAAAAGTGAGAGAGGAAGCTGGCTCGCTGTAAATGCACTGTATTGATGGTTTATCAGCAGAACAGGCTTGTGCAGATATACAGTAGTTAGTTCAGCATTTTTCAGGCATTTTTTAGAGGCACGCAAGGTAAGGGGAAGAAAAGGCTGGAGAGAGGAGAGAGAGAGAGAGAGAGAAGAGAGAGAGGAGAGAGAGAGAGAGAGAGAAGAGAGAGAGGAGAGAGAGAGGAGAGATAGAGAGGGGAGAGAGAGAGAGAGGAGAGAGAGAGAGAGAGAGGAGAGATAGAGAGGAGAGAGAGAGAGGAGAGAGAGAGAGAGGAGAGATAGAGAGGAGAGAGAGGAGAGAGAGAGAGAGAGAGGAGAGAGAGAGAGAGAGAGAGAGAGAGGAGAGATAGAGAGGAGAGAGAGAGAGGAGAGAGAGAGGGGGGAGAGAGAAGAGAGAGAGAGAGAAAGGAGAGAGAGAGAAAGAGAGAGAACGGAGAGGAGAGAGGGAAAGAGATAGAGAGAGCGCGAGAGGTGGTGACAGGGAGCCTAGCAGTGCCATGTTAATAGTGGTGACAGAGAGCCTAACAGTGTCATGTTAATAGTGGTGGCAGAGAGCCTAACAGTGTCATGTTAATAGTGGTGGCAGAGAGCCTAGCAGTGTCATGTTAATAGTGGTGACAGAGAGCCTAACAGTGTCATGTTAATAGTGGTGGCAGAGAGCCTAGCAGTGTCATGTTAATAGTGGTGACAGAGAGCCTAGCAGTGTCATGTTAATAGTGGTGACAGAGAGCCTAGCAGTGTCATGTTAACAGTGGTGACAGAGAGCCTAGCAGTGTCATGTTAACAGTGGTGACAGAGAGCCTAGCAGTGTCATGTTAATAGTGGTGACAGAGAGCCTAGCAGTGTCATGTTAATAGTGGTGACAGAGCGCCTAGCAGGCTATGACCAGGTAAGGCCAGGTAAGGCCAGGTAAGGCCAGGTAAGGCCAGGTAAGGCCAGGTAAGGTCAGGTAAGGCAAGGTAAGGCCAGGTAAGGCCAGGTAAGGCAAGGTAAGGCCAGGTAAGGCCAGGTAAGGCCAGGTAAGGCCAGGTAAGGTCAGGTAAGGCCAGGTAAGGCCAGGTAAGGCCAGGTAAGGCAAGGTAAGGCCAGGTAAGGCCAGGTAAGGCAAGGTAAGGCCAGGTAAG
Organism: Thymallus thymallus; assembly: GCA_023634145.1. Lineage (NCBI taxonomy): Eukaryota > Metazoa > Chordata > Actinopteri > Salmoniformes > Salmonidae > Thymallus > Thymallus thymallus. Next base: position 2,261,853 of record CM042421.1, read on the forward strand.
GCCAAATAGAGCAGGTGATTGTTGTCCAGTCATAATAACAATCTGATACTCTCTCTGTTTACCAAGCTACTATGATTAGGCCTACAGGACATTCTTTAACTGAACCCAACAAGCTGTAACATAATAACATTCTACTATTAAAAGGACATGAGGGGGGCTGTATAAAACCTCTAATACACTATGTTAATGTCTGCTGTATAAAACCTCTAATACACTATGTTAATGTCTGCTGTATAAAACCTCTAATACACTATGTTAATGTCTGCTGTATAAAACCTCTAACACACTATGTTGCTGGACCTGGCACTTTGAAGAAGTTATATATTTAGGAGAGGATTTGGTCTAACTCCTCCATAACGCCCCCCACACACACACTATGGAATAGGGCACCATTTGGGATGCACAGTAGCGTTATCATGCAGTCTAAGAATATCATCATTCTTCTTACTGGAAAGAGATACTCATATTCAGAGCTCTTAAACATGTCAGTTAAATATAGAACTTGTATGCATTGCACAGATACATCAATGTTAGTCAGTAGGCAGGTTTCCATTGACCCAGGTTTATTCCACAAATCATTGCGACATTGGTCATGGAAACTTCAGATATAGGAGACATTTTAGAATAGGTTGTTATCTAACAGGATCTGGGGCACCACGAGAGCAGTTCTTTAAAGAGTCTCCCGAATTAAACTCTAAAATGTCTTCACCTATCACATATACTATAAACAGTCAACTTATTAATAATAACCTTCATAACATATCATATTCTGAACGTCGTAACCTCCTTGCATCTGCAAAAACCCGAGCCTTACTTATGATTCAGTACTACACAAATGTATTTAATTATTTATTTCCTAGCTAATTAAAATGGTAACACAGGATAAACATACACACTTAATACATTAAAAACAGGTCCCTATTGGACTGACAATATGGCTGCTTGTTACAAAAGACAAGGAGAGGGCGAGAAAGAGAGAGGGACAGAGACACTTAACGTTGGTACATTTAGAAACTACTCTCACTTATAGTTCTCCTATACTTTGCGCATGAACTGGCGCCCGCTTGGAGTAAGAAATCATTCATGTATTTATGTGAGATGCCGCCGTGTAGATCTGTCGGAACCGGGCCGTCTTTGAAACGGGTTTGGGCCTTTTGACGGAACGCTTGTAAGGCTCTGATTGTCCAAAAACGGTTCCAACATGTCTTCTACTGTTGTTCTTCTCTGTAGTTGTCTGTTATCCGGTAACTTGTTGTGTAGCCCTGAACAGAATTATCCGGTAACTTGTTGTGTAGTCCTGAACAGAATTACAGAGTTTATTTTCCTTCCATTCACTCCTGAAGCTGCCTTTTTGAAGATAGGCTAGCCAGCCGTGTCGATGGTTCCCAGTGGGGTGATGAGAGTAGCGTAGTAGGATGTGTTTAGAAAGAGAGGTAGGCCTGTAGCTACCATTATCACAGACAATGTTTAGAAAGAGAGGTAGGCCTGTAGCTACCATTATCACAGACAATGTTTAGAGAGAGAGGTAGGCCTGTAGCTACCATTATCACAGACAATGTTTAGAGAGAGAGGTAGGCCTGTAGCTACCATTATCACAGACAATGTTTAGAGAGAGAGGTAGGCCTGTAGCTACCATTATCACAGACAATGTTTAGAGAGAGAGGTAGGCCTGTAGCTACCATTATCACAGCCAATGTTTAGAGAGAGAGGTAGGCCTGTAGCTACCATTATCACAGACAATGTTTAGAGAGAGAGGTAGGCCTGTAGCTACCATTATCACAGACAATGTTTAGAGAGAGAGGTAGGCCTGTAGCTACCATTATCACAGACAATGTTTAGAGAGAGAGGTAGGCCTGTAGCTACCATTATCACAGACAATGTTTAGAGAGAGAGGTAGGCCTGTAGCTACCATTATCACAGACAATGTTTAGAAAGAGAGGTAGGCCTGTAGCTACCATTATCACAGACAATGTTTAGAAAGAGAGGTAGGCCTGTAGCTACCATTATCACAGACAATGTTTAGAGAGAGAGGTAGGCCTGTAGCTACCATTATCACAGACAATGTTTAGAGAGAGAGGTAGGCCTGTAGCTACCATTATCACAGACAATGTTTAGAGAGAGAGGTAGGCCTGTAGCTACCATTATCACAGACAATGTTTAGAAAGAGAGGTAGGCCTGTAGCTACCATTATCACAGACAATGTTTAGAGAGAGAGGTAGGCCTGTAGCTACCATTATCACAGACAATGTTTAGAGAGAGAGGTAGGCCTAGACAGTGAGAGATGTAGGCCTAGACAGTGAGAGATGTAGGCCTAGACAGTGAGAGATGTACAGTAGGCCTAGACAGTGAGAGATGTACAGTAGGCCTAGACAGTGAGAGATGTACAGTAGGCCTAGACAGTGAGATATGTACTGTAGGCCTAGACAGTGAGAGATGTACAGTAGGCCTAGACAGTGAGAGATGTACAGTAGGCCTAGACAGTGAGAGATGTACAGTAGGCCTAGACAGTGAGAGATGTACAGTAGGCCTAGACAGTGAGCTCTAAAAGTATTGTTCTGCTGTTTTGGCTACGAGGGTAAAGTGCAGACTGTCAGCTTTAATTTGAGGGTTTTGTCATCCATATGAACCGTTTAGAATTACAGCACTTTCTGTACATAGACCCCCCCAATTTAAGGGGACCAAAAGTATGATTGTATTGACTAGCTATCTCAGTGAAATCCTATTGGAGGGAACATGAACAGCCACTGTCCTCTCTATGCTGTCAGGATGACTGAGCAGGATACCGTGTGGCTCGTTCTTGGATCAGGACAGCACTGGCCAGAGAGCACCGGCCTGGATGCTGACAGACAGTACCGGCCTGGATGCTGAGAGACAGCACCGGCCTGGATGCTGAGAGAAAGCACCGGCCTGGATGCTGAGAGAAAGCACCGGCCTGGATGCTGAGAAAAAGCACCGGCCTGGATGCTGAGAGACAGCACCGGCCTGGATGCTGAGAGACAGCACCGGCCTGGATGCTGAGAGACAGCACCGGCCTGGATGCTGAGAGAAAGCACTGGCCTGGATGCTGAGAGACAGCACTGGCCTGGATGCTGAGAGACAGCACTGGCCTGGATGCTGAGAGTCAGCACTGGCTGAAAGAGAGTGTGAATGTGTTTGTTCTTATCTCAGTTGGTGGCTGATCTGCCTGAATGATACTGGTCCATTTCCTTCTGATCTCCCTCCCTTTCCCTGCCTCCCCATCCCCCACTGCCCCAGATCTGAGCTGGAGTTGGCCTCTCACCATGACCATGATTTAATACTCTATCAATAAACTAATGAAAGGGTCTGGCTTTGAGCTTCCCAGCAATTTAATATCTCTTAATGCTGACTGAAAGCTTCTATTAATGAGTTCTGTATGAGGACGTCTGACCCAACATCAGGGAGAATAAAGTATGATACGTCAGTCATGTCCACAGAAATAGCCTACACCACAGGCCTACTTGCCATGATCATTTCTATGGAAACTGGAACCGGGAAGATAAAGGAGGCCAAAACATCCGATCCAAGCCAAGAGAATTAAGCTAGATGGAGACCTACATTTATCTGTGCCACCTAGTTATCTAAATCCATCGAACCCTGGTGAGAAGACAAGGTGCCAAAACAACAGGTCAGGGTAGATAAAAATGTTATCTTCATCTATTTGACCCTGTAGAGGCCAACACCTGCCAGTTATCAGTACATACCCTACATGTGTTATCTTCATGTAGTACCACATGTACTACCACATGTACTACCATTCATGTACTACCACATGTACTACCACATGTACTACCATTCATGTACTACCATTCATGTACTACCATTCATGTACTACCATTCATGTACTACCATTCATGTACTACCATTCATGTACTACTCCAACCTGCAACACTTCCATTTCAAGAGAAGTAGTAGAACATGAATAGCAGAGAAAATATTATGAAAACGACACAAAACATTCCTCTATATTTTGTAACTTCAACAAAACAGGTGAGAAATGTATTGTGACCTGGTATATCCATCTATAATAACCCCATTAACCCCTCTATAATAACCCCATTAACCCCTCTATAATAACCCCATTAACCCCTCTATAATAACCCCATTAACCCCTCTATAATAACCCCATTAACCCCTCTATAATAACCCCATTAATCCCTCTATAATAACCACATTAACCCCTCTATAATAACCACATTAACCCCTCTATAATAACCCCATTAACCCCTCTATAATAACCCCATTAACCCCTCTATAATAACCCCATTAACCCCTCTATATTAACCCCATTAACCCCTCTATAATAACCCCATTAACCCCTCTATAATAACCCCATTAACCCCTCTATAATAACCCCATTAACCCCTCTATAATAACCCCATTAACCCCTCTATATTAACCCCATTAACCCCTCTATAATAACCCCATTAATCCCTCTATAATAACCCCATTAACCCCTCTATAATAACCCCTCTATAATAACCCCATTAACCCCTCTATAATAACCCCATTAACCCCTCTATAATAACCCCATTAACCCCTCTATAATAACCCCATTAACCCCTCTATAATAACCCCATTAACCCCTCTATAATAACCCCATTAACCCCTCTATAATAACCCCATTAACCCCTCTATAACAACCCCATTAACCCCTCTATAATAACCCCATTAACCCCTCTATAATAACCCCATTAACCCCTCTATAATAACCACATTAACCCCTCTATAATAACCCCATTAACCCCTCTATAATAACCCCATTAACCCCTCTATAATAACCCCATTAACCTCTCTATAATAACCCCATTAACCCCTCTATAATAACCCCATTAACCCCTCTATAATAACCCCATGAATCCCTCTATAATAACCCCATTAACTAACTCTATAATAACCACATTAACCCCTCTGTAATAACCACATTAACCCCTCTATAATAACCCCATTAACCCCTCTATAATAACCCCATTAACTAACTCTATAATAACCCCATTAACTAACTCTATAATAACCCCATTAACCCCTCTATAATAACCCCATTAACCCCTCTATATTAACCCCATTAACCCCTCTATAATAACCCCATTAATCCCTCTATAATAACCCCATTAACCCCTCTATAATAACCCCATTAACCCCTCTATAATAACCCCATTAACCCCTCTATAATAACTAGATTAACCCCTCTATAATAACTAGATTAACCCCTCTATAATAACCCCATTAACCCCTCTATAATAACCCCATTAACCCCTCTATAATAACCCCATTAACCCCTCTATAATAACCACATTAACCCCTCTATAATAACCACATTAACCCCTCTATAATAACCACATTAACCCCTCTATAATAACCCCATTAACCCCTCTATAATAACCCCATTAACCCCTCTATAATAACCACATTAACCCCTCTATAATAACCACATTAACCCCTCTATAATAACCCCATTAACCCCTCTATAATAACCACATTAACCCCTCTATAATAACTAGATTAACTATTCTGATGGATGACAGTTGGTTGTTATGACAACCCTGTAGAAAGACTGATTCATTCTATTCACATCACTGTCTGATTTGGATAGGGGTCAGAGGTTAGATATACACTGATGAAGAATACAGCTCTCAGTATTAACATACACATTAACAATATCACTCTAGAGAGAGAGAGAGAGAGAGAGAGAGAGAGAGAGAGAGAAAGAATAGAAAGGAGAGAGAGGCGAGAGAGAAACAAAGAAAGATGAGATTCTCCACCTCAGTGTGTCATCTTTGCTTCCACAATGAATACAAGCAATGATCATCTATACTGAATGCAGTGCAGGGTTGAGCTGAATGTGATCATCTATACTGAATGCAGTGCAGGGTTGAGCTGAATGTGGTCATCTATACTGAATGCAGTGCAGGGTTGAGCTGAATGTGATCATCTATACTGAATGCAGTGCAGGGTTGAGCTGAATGTGATCATCAATACTGAATGCAGTGCAGGGTTGAGCTGAATGTGATCATCAATACTGAATGCAGTGCAGGGTTGAGCTGAATGTGATCATCAATACTGAATGCAGTGCAGGGTTGAGCTGAATGTGATCATCAATACTGAATGCAGTGCAGGGTTGAACTGAATGTGGTCATCAATACTGAATGCAGTGCAGGGTTGAACTGAATGTGGTCATCAATACTGAATGCAGTGCAGGGTTGAACTGAATGTGATCAACACCACATGATTCTTTATCAAATCTGGAGCTGCCATCTTGTGGCGCTGCCTGGTACTGCATACAGATATCCTCAGCCCACTGGTTACAGCAACAAGGGAAGTAGGATAGCTGAGCGGCCAAAATAACAGCTGTAATGACAGACAGCAGTCTCCTTATGCTACCAGTCTCTGCTGTAAATCAACACTAACATCAGGACTTCAGACAGTGTGGCTGGCTGGTATTCTGGCCAACAGACCGATGCTGCCAGACACTGTTATAGACTTAGAACACACTCATCATCACAATGACTCATCTCTCTCTAAGTACCAAACAGACTGGGGTTATGTACCAGTCAGTCAGCTCTTAGCTGAGAGGAGGTCAGATGCCAGTAAACTGGTATTATGTACCAGTCAGTCAGCTCTTAGCTTGGAGGTCAGATGCCAGTAAACTGGTATTATGTACCAGTCAGTCAGCTCTTGGCTGAGAGGTCAGATGCCAGTAAACTGGTATTATGTACCAGTCAGTCAGCTCTTAGCTGAGAGGTCAGATGCCAGGGCATATAGTAGTTCACTATATATGGAATAGGGTGCCATTTGGGACTCCAACACTTCCCTTCCTTCTCAAATCCCCTTCATCTGTGAGGTAGACGGTCCATGGGACACCTTTCATCTGTATCAGTTGGTGGAGACATGGGACTAGTGTTGCTTAGTGAATTGTTGCTCAATGCTTAAGCCCAAATGTACTATGTTTATAATTGGGCAGATTAAACAGGTCTCAAGAGCCACACTTCAATGTGAATACATTGGACTGTTATACAAGGTTGTCCTGTGGAAATACATACAGCTATCTAGTACAGGCAGAGGAGGATAGGCCTCCTCCCCTCAGTCTGGTTCCTCTGGAGGTTTCTTCCAGGAGGATAGGCCTCCTCCCCTCAGTCTGGTTCCTCTGGAGATTTCTTCCTTTTAGGGAGGTTTTCCTTGCCACTTTGCAGCTGCTTGTTCTTTTGGGTCTAGACAGGGTTACTGTTACGCACTTTGTGACACCTGATATAAAAAGGGCTTTCTAAATCCATTTGACTGAGCTAGTTCAACTGTTCTAGATGTACTGGTGGTAAATAAAGTATTTGCAGTTGGAGCCCGTTTTACCCGTACCTGGCCACAAATCTAGTTGATGAATATATTAAATGGACCTGTATCATCTTGTCCATATTAATGCTATTAGTACCATGTCCATGTTAATCCTCGGACCAAGTGACCACTCATCACTTTTAAAATAGAACCAAAATCAGTCTTTCTCTAAAGCACTTGCTCCACATATAGAACATATTGAATATTTAAAATGTCTTCATCAACATGCTTGGCTATATTAACCCTGTCCTCTGTGTCACGGAGATGGAGGGAGACATAACATTGGAGGTTATCATGATTAACAGCTGATTCCGTTCTTTTATAGACTATAGTCGTGTCCAAAAGTTGAGAATGACACAAGTATTGGTCTCCACAAAGTTTGCTGCCTCAGTGTTGATGATGGCAAATTGCATATACTCCAGAATGTCATGAAGAGTGATCAGATGAATTGCAATTAATTGCAAAGTCCCTCTTTGCCATGAAAATGAACTTAATCCCCAAAAAACATTTCCACTGCATTTCAGCCCTGCCACAAAAGGACCAGCTGCCATCATGTCAGTGATTGTCTGGTTAAAACAGGTGAGAGTGTTGACGAGGACAAGGCTGGAGATCACTCTGTCATGCTGATTGAGTCAAAATAACAGACTGGAAGCTTTAAAAGGAGGGTGGTGCTTGAAATCATTGTTCTTCCTCTGTCAACCATGGTTACCTGCAAGGAAACACGTGCCGTCATCATTGCTTTGCACAAAAAAGGCTTCACAGGCAAGGATATTGCTGCTGGTAAGATTGCACCTAAATCAACCATTTATTGGATCATCAAGACCTTCAAGGAGAGAGGTTCAATTGTTGTGAAGAAGGCGTCAGGGCGCCCAAGAAAGTCCAGCAAGCTCCAGGACTGTCTCCTAAAGTTAATTCAGCTGCGGGATCGGGGCACCACCAGTGCAGAGCTCGCTCAGGAATGGCAGCAGGCAGAACTTGTGGTCGAACTCCAAGCATTGATTATGCAAGAATGGCCTGCCATCAGTCAGGATGTGGCCCAGAAGTTAATTGACAGCATGCCAGGGCTGATTGCAGAGGTCTTGAAAAAGAAGGGTCAACACTGCAAATATTGACTCTTTGCATAAACTGAATGTCATTGTCAATGAAAGCCTTTGACACTTATGGAATACTTGTAATTATACTTCAGTGTTACCATAGTAACTACTGACATAAAGATCTAAGAACACTGAAGCAGCAAACTTTGTGGACACCAATACTAGTCTCATTCTCGAAACTTTTGGCCACGACTGTAGTGATTTATTAACAGCTTATGTCCACATCCTGGCTATCCAAGCTTGGATCAGTTCTTTGAATGATCCAGTCATTGGTGGAAGGCCTAGATATCGTTTCACTACTTGAAACGCATTGTTCTATTCATACTAATAGGGAACTAATTATTTAGCAGCTCTGTACTCATATGAATATTGTAAGTACGAAGTGTTTTCACCTTTATTTTCCAGTCAATGGTTTCTACATGTTGGTGTTGCCCTCTAGTGGCTATTGAGTGTATGGCACATCCCTCAAGTCAACTCTATGGATACATCCCAAGCCATACAAAACACAGGAGTAGGGGGAAGTTGCCCCTAGACACTGATCTTGGGTGAGTTTGGCATTTTACCCACTAATGGTTAAGGTTATAATTGTGGAAGAGGAAGCTGATCCTAGATCTGTCCTTAGGGGAAACATCACCCAGAAGCTACAAAACAAGCCGACAGAAGGCCCTCTGGAATCCATCAGTTTTATTGATTGTAATTTGGAGTAATGTAACAGATGGATAGCAGCCCATCGTACTGGCGGAACGGAGTGACAGTGAAACCAGTAGAAAACAAACTCAACTAAATAGTAAAAAAACAAAAACATATTAGACATTTAAAAATGGAAAGAATGTTTAAAATGTTTAATGTCTGATATATATTGGATGGAGTCCATGATGACTATAAAAGGAATGTGTATTGTGACATAAAGGAATGCACCAGTAGAATCATAGCAGTCAGCCATGCATTCATATGGTTCAGAATGTCCAAGCACATAGTTTTTAAAGGAGAGTATTCACTCTCTCTGCAGTAGTGAAAGATAATCATGATATGGAATAAATATATTAATTAACTCAGTAGCTATTAATTGTAATACAGTGCTGCTGGTTTACATACACTTATCCTAGTACAGCACTACATATATCTCCATAACGCTATAAGATACTGTATATTACCACGGAGGCAAGCATGATATGTTACTAATATTACAATTAAGCAATAAGGCTCCTCAGGGGTTTTGTGGTATATGGCCAATATACCACGGCTAAGGGCTGTTCTTAGGCACACAGCTCTTAGCCGTGGTATATTCCTGAGGAGCCTTATTGCTATTATAAACTGGTTACCAACGTAATTAGAGCAGTAAAAATACATGTTTTGTCATACCTGTGGTATACGGTCTGATATACCACGGCTGTCAGCCAATCAGCATTCAGGGCACGAACCACCCAGTTTATAATATTCTGTATATCACCACAGAGGCAAGCATGATGTGTTAATAATATTATAATATACTGTATATAGAGGCAAGCATGATGTGTAATATTTAAGCTCTTGTGTTAAATGTAAATATACAGTAAAAATCATGATTTAAGATTATATGGTATTGTGCTGCCAAAATATCCCAGGTGACAGTTTTGATTCCCAATATATTAATACAATATGTTTCTGTTGAGCCCAGCTTTTACTGTGGCATATAATGGCAACATCCTACTCAGGACAAAACATTCATTACAGCATTTTTTGTCGGAGTCATATGTCCCATATCCCAACTCCTTGGGTTTCACAGTGTGTCTTTGGCATCAGTGTTAAAATCTTCACATTTCATATAATCATAAGGCAAATATCACTGGTTAAATGAAAAAGAGAGACTTGTGTCTAAGGCTGTTTTAGCTTCAGTAAGAATATAACAAGTAAAGCAACCGATACCGTAGAATCTAACTACCTCCCATTAACCTGATTCTCCATATCTAACTACCTCCCATTAACCTGATTCTCCATATCTAACTACCTCCCATTAACCTGATTCTCCATATCTAACTACCTCCCATTAACCTGATTCTCCAGTATCTAACTACCTCCCATTAACCTGATTCTCCATATCTAACTACCTCCCATTAACCTGATTCTCCATATCTAACTACCTCCCATCTCTCCTCATATCCTCCATATCTAACTACCTCCCATTAACCTGATTCTCCAGTATCTAACTACATCCCATTAATCTGATTCTCCAGTATCTAACTACCTCCCATTAACCTGATTCTCCAGTATCTAACTACCTCCCATCTCTCCTCATATCCTCCATATCTAACTACCTCCCATCTCTCCTCATATCCTCCACTAACATGATTCTCCAGTATCTAACTACCTCCCATATCTCCTCATATCCTCCACTAACCTGATTCTCCAGTATCTAACTACCTCCCATATCTCCTCATATCCTCCACTAACCTGATTCTCCAGTATCTAACTACCTCCCATATCTCCTCATATCCTCCACTAACCTGATTCTCCAGTATCTAACTACCTCCCATATCTCCTCATATCCTCCACTAACCTGATTCTCCAGTATCTAAATACCTCCCATATCTCCTCATATCCTCCACTAACCTGATTCTCCAGTATCTAACATCTCTCCTCATATCCCCCACTAACGCTTATCTCTCTGACTTGATTAGTTTGTGTGAAAGAGTAAGGACTCTGAAGTTCTTCGTCCTTCACAGGATCAGACAGCTTGACCTGGCCGGTTCACTGAGGAGAGAATGAAGAAGAATGTCAAAAAGTAGCTGTTCACTTCCTGGTACAGCAACTGCTCGGCCTCCGACCGCAAGGCGCTACAGAGGGTAGTGGTATGGCCCAGTACATCACTGGGGCCAAGCTTCCTGTCATCCTGGACCTCTATACAAGGCGGTGTCAGAGGAAGGCCCTAAAAATTGTCAAAGACTCCAGCCACCCCAGTCATAGACTGTTCTCTCTGCTTCCGCATGACAAGCGGTGCCGGAGCGCCAAGTCTAGGTCCAAAAGGCTTCTCAACAGCTTTTACCCCCAAGCCATAAGACTCCTGAACAGGTAATCAAATGGCTACCCAGACTATTACATTGTGTCCCGCCCCCCCCCCAACCCCTCTTTTACGCTGCTGCTACTCTCTGTTTATCATCTATGTATAGTCACTTTAACTATACCTACATGTACATACAGTTGAAGTCGGAAGTTTACATACACCTTAACCAAATACATTTAAAAACTCAGTTTTTCACAATTCCTGACATTTAATCCTAGTAAAAATTCCCTGTCTTAGGTCAGTTAGGATCACCACTTTATTTGAAGAATGTGAAATGTCAGAATAATAGTAGAGAATGATTTATTTCAGCTTTTAACTTGGGTCAAATGTTTCAGGTAGCCTTCCACAAGCTTCCCACAATAAGTTGGGTGAATTTTTGGCCCATTCCTCCTGACAGAACTGGTGTAACTGAGTCAGGTTTGTAGGCCTCCTTGCTCGCACACGCTTTTTCAGTTCTTCCCACAAATTTTCTATAGAATTGAGGTCAGGGCTTTGTTGTCCTTAAGCCATTTTTCCACAACTTTGGAAGTATGCTTGGGGTCATTGTCCATTTGGAAGACCCATTTGCGACCAAGCTTTAACTTCCTGACTGATGTCTTGAGATGTTGATTCAATATATCCATATCATTTTCCTTCCTCATGATGCCATCTATTTTGTGAAGAGCACCAGTCCCTCCTGCAGCAAAGCACCCCCCCAACATGATGCTGCCACCCCGTGCTTCACGGTTGGGATGGTGTTCTTCGGCTTGCAAGCCTCCCCCTTTTCCTCCAAACATAACGATGGTCATTATGGCCAAACAGTTCTATTTTAGTTTCATCAGACCAGAGGACATTTCTCCAAAAAGTACGATCTTTGTCCCCATGTGCCGTTGAAAACCGTAGTCTGGTTAAACAATTTAAAGGCAATTCTACCAAATACTAATTGAGTGTATGTAAACTTCTGACCCACTGGGAATGTGATGAAAGAAATAAAAGCTGAAATAAATAATTATCTCTACTATTATTCTGACATTTCACATTCTTAAAATAAAGTGGTGATCCTAACTGACCTAAGACAGGGAATTTTTACTAGGATTAAATGTCAGGAATTGTGAAAATGAGTATTTGGCTAAGGTGTATGTAAACCTCCGACTTCAACTCACTACATATTCGTCGCAAACCCACTGGCTCCAGGTCATCTATACGTTTTTATTAGGTAAATCTCCGCCTTCTCAGCTCACTGGTCACTATAGCAACACCCACCCGTAGCATGCGCTCCAGCAGGTATATTTCACTGGTCATCCCCAAAGCCAACACCTCCTTTGGCCGCCATTCCTTCCAGTTCTCTGCTGCCAATGACTGGAACGAATTGCAAAAATCATTGAAGCTAGAGACTCCTATCTCCCTCAATAACTTTAAGCATCAGCTGTCAGAGCTGCTTATCGATCACTGCCCCTGTACATAGTCCATCTGTAAATAGCCCACCCTACTACCTCATCCCCATATTTATTTTTATTATTTTCGCTAATCTTGCACTCTAGTATCTCTATTTGTACATCATCATTTGCACATCCTTCATTCCAGTGTTAATTGCTAATCTGTAATTTATCTCACCACTATGGTCTATTTATTGTCCTACCTCCTAACATTACTGCATTTTGCACTACATTTGCACTCTGTATATAGATTCTCTATTGTGTTATTGACTGTACTTTTGTTTATTCTCATGTGTAACTCTGTGTTGTTTTTTGTCGCACTGCTTTGCTTTGTCTTGGCCAGGTCGCAGTTGTAAATGAGAACTGGCCTACCTGGTTAAATAAAGGTGAAATAAAAAATCAAATAAAAAATATACTGCATATTCCGTATGAACCCAACTCTGAAGGACAGCCTTATCATATACAGCGCCTTCAGAAAGTATTCAGACCCCTTGACTTTTTCCACATTTTGATACATTACAGCCTTATTCTAAAATGGATTAAATACAAAAAAAATCCTCAGCAATCTACACACAATACCCCATAATGACCCAATACCCCATAATGACCCAATACCCCATAATGACCCAATACCCCATAATGACCCAATACCCCATAATGACACAATACCCCATAATGACACAATACCCCATAATGACACAATACCCCATAATGACACAATACCCCATAATGACACAATACCCCATAATGACACAATACCCCATAATGACAAAGCAAAAACTGAAATATTTACATAAGTATTCAGCCTCTTTGCTATGAGACTCAAAATTTAGCTCAGGTCCATCCTGTTTCCTGTTTCCATTGATCATCCTTGACGTTTCTACAACTTGATTGGAGTCCACCTGTGGTAAATTCTATTGATTGGACATGATTTGGAAAGGCACACACCTGTCTTTATAAGGTCCCACAGTTGACAATGCATGTCAGAGCAAAAACCAAACCATTAGGTTGAAGGAATTGTCCGTAGAGCTCCGAGACAAGCACAGATCTGGGGAAGGGTAGCAAAAAATGTCTGCAGCATTGAAGGTTCCCAAGGAAGATGTTTGGAACCACCAAGACTCTTCCTATCGCTGGCCGCCCAGCCAAACTGAGCAATCGGGGGAGAAGGGCCTTGGTCGGGGAGGGGAAAATCTTCCAGAAGGACAACCATCTCTGCAGCACTCCACCAATCAGGCCTTAATGGTAGAGTGGCCAGACGGAAGCCACTCCTCAGTAAAAGGTCTGATGAAACCTAGATTGAACTCCTTGGCCTGAATGCCAAGCGTCACGTCTGGAGGAAACCTGGCACCATCCCTACGGTGAAGTATGGTGGTGGCAGCATCATGCTGTGGGGATGTTTTTCAGCGGCAGGGACTGGGAGACTAGTCAGGATCGAGAGAAATATGAACGGAGCTAAGTACAGAGAGATCCTTGATGAAAACCTGCTCCAGGACAATGACCCTAAGCACACAGCCAAGACAATGCAGGAGTGGCTGTGGGACAAGTCTCTGAATATCCTTGAGTGGCCCAGCCAGAGCCTGGACTTGAACCTGATCAAACATCTCTGGAGAGACCTGAAAATAGCTGTGCAACGACGCTCCCCATCCAACCTGAAAGAGCTTGAGAGGATCTGCAGAGAAGAATGGGAGACACTCCCCAAATACAGGTGTGCCAAGTGAGTCAAACCCAAGAAGACTAGAGGCTGTAATCGCTAAAGGATAAAGGGTCTGAATACTTAAGTAAATGTGATATTTCAGCTTTTTAATTTAATAAATGTGCAAACATTTATAAAAACCTGTTTTTGCTTTGTCATTATGGGGTATTGTGTCATTATGGGGTATGATGATAGATTGATGAGGGGAAAAAACAATTTAATCAACTTTAGAATAAGGCTGTAATGTAACAAAATGTGGAAAACCATGTCTTAATACTTTCTGAATATAGTGGATATTCTGTATGAACCCACCTCTCAGCTGGCCCCTCAGTCATCTTCATCTTCTTGGAGGCACTGCCCTCTGCTTCTGCTGGAGCAGTAGGTCTGGAGGTGGAGGGGGTCTGGGGTGGAGGGGGGGCCATCCTCTTCCTCCTGGGGGAGGAGGCGGGTGGTATGGCAGGGGTAGCTTGGTTGTCCTGGTCCTCTACAAAGTGGAGTAGAGGTCTCCTGACCAGATCATCTCTCTGATGGACCACTGTGTTCCTGGACTTCAACTGACTGGAGAGACCACAGACAACAAGTTACAGCAACTGACGGGAGAGACCACAGACAACAAGATACAGCAACTGACTGGAGAGACCACAGACAACAAGTTACAGCAACTGACTGGAGAGACCACAGACAACAAGTTACAGCAACTGACTGGAGAGATCACAGACAACAAGTTACAGCAACTGACTGGAGAGATCACAGACAACAAGTTACAGCAACTGACTGGAGAGACCACAGACAACAAGTTACAGCAACTGACTGGAGAGACCACAGACAACAAGTTACAGCAACTGACTGGAGAGATCACAGACAACAAGTTACAGCAACTGACTGGAGAGATCACAGACAACAAGTTACAGCAACTGACTGGAGAGACCACAGACAACAAGTTACAACAACTGACTGGAGAGACCACAGACAACAAGTTACAGCAACTGACTGGAGAGATCACAGACAAGATACAAAACAAAGAAGTCACTGACTTACTGTATGGTTTAGCCTTAACATTAGACTTTTCCATTGGGCCATTAATGGAATCTAAAGTACTGAGTATCCTGCCTGAGTGTGTCTGTGTTAACCTACGAGAGAGAGAGCGAGAGAGCGAGAGAGAGAGAGAGAGACCGAGACCCAGACAGACACCGAGACCGAGACCGAGACCGAGAGAGAGTGTGTTGGGGTGTCTGTGTTAACCTACCCTACAGCAGAGGACAGGCTGAGAGAGACAGAGAGAGAGAGAGAGAGTGTGTTGGGGTGTCTGTGTTAACCTACCCTACAGCAGAGGACAGGCTGAGAGAGACAGAGAGAGAGAGAGAGAGAGTGTGTTGGGGTGTCTGTGTTAACCTACCCTACAGCAGAGGACAGGCTGAGAGAGACAGAGAGAGAGAGAGAGTGTGTTGGGGTGTCTGTGTTAACCTACCCTACAGCAGAGGACAGGCTGAGAGAGACAGAGAGAGAGAGAGAGAGTGTGTTGGGGTGTCTGTGTTAACCTACCCTACAGCAGAGGACAGGCTGAGATACCAGTCGTTGAGATCTTCCTGATCGCTGGACATCAGCAGCAGCTTGGCTTTAGGGAAGGTCAACTAGAAGAGAAAGAGAGGGGATGAGAAAGAGAGAAACATGGAGGAGAGGAGAGGAGAGTGGGGACATAAATACATGGAAATAGGACTGAGGGAGAGGGAGAAAGAAAGGGAGGATGACAGAGGAGTCACTAAACTGAGGTGGATGGAGTGAGCCAGGGTGGTCGAGGACAGAGGAGTCACTAGACTGAGGTGGATGGAGTGAGCCAGGGTGGTCGAGGACAGAGGAGTCACTAGACTGAGGTGGATGGAGTGAGCCAGGGTGGTCGAGGACAGAGGAGTCACTAGACTGAGGTGGATGGAGTGAGCCAGGGTGGTCGAGGACAGAGGAGTCACTAGACTGAGGTGGATGGAGTGAGCCAGGGTAGAGAGTTGTCTGATCTATACACAATAATGTCACCCTAACCTCCAGTCAATGCTCTGTCTCCCAGACTGCAGCCCATGGCTCATCTTTCCCTGTCTGTCTGTTCCTCTCAGTCTGTCTGGCACTGTGTGTGACTGTGCGACCGCCAAAGGAGGGCTGGGGTTCTTCCAGCTTCCTCTGCAGCCTTTCGTCAATCAATGACTAGAAGTCTAGAATTTGAACACATTTCTGACAGCATAATGTATCCTTGTTCACAGTAAGGTACGTAAACTCTCCTTTATTCAAAGAGATGCTGCAATGACCCAGCCTGAACACTAGAGGGCAGGGCAGGCCCTGTTAGAAACCACTACATCTGTTAGTTGTCCACCTGTGACTACATGACGTCCTCTCTGTATATGAGGGTTTGGGTAGAGGAGACAGAAGGGAGGATAGAAAATCACAAAACAGGTTCAGAAAGAAAATACAAAGTTGAGTTAATGGCACAAGATGGACACTGCAGTGATTTGTAACATTAGAGGTTGAACTGGTAGTGGTGGGTCAGTACCGGTGGGTCAGAACCGGTAGTGGTGGGTGAGAACCGGTAATGGTGGGACAACAGCCATTATCATCTAACGCAACAGTCATTGTCCTGAATCATCACCAGCCATTATCGTCCTGAATCAACTGCAGTCATTATCGCCAGAATCATCAACAGTCATTATCGTATATCGCAATAACAGCCATTATCATCTGAATCAAAACCGTCATCATTTGAATCATTGAGCCATAATATGAATAACAGTCATTGTCACCTGAATCAACGAAAACCATTGTCTTGATTCAACAACCTTCATTATTGTGCTGAATCAACAGTCGTCATCGTCCCAAATCATCAAAAGTCATTATCGTCCCAAATCATCAAAAGTCATTATCGTCCAGAATCATCAAAAATCATTATCTTCCTGACTCAAGGCCAGTCATTATTATCCTGAATGAACGAGTCATTAGCGTCCTGAATTAACAGCAGCCATTATCATCTGTGTTGGGGACTGCAGCTGTGCTGCTGGCAACTATTTCATTACGCTTTTTTGCCAACATTTACTGACACTGGCAATATTCAACGGGTGTTGAGCGTTGGTAAATTTGTCAGTTATTCTGCGCTCTGGCACTCAGACGAGAGGGCTCTGGTAAATTCGCTCTGGCTATGTCTAGCAATAGTTGTCGCAGTGACATCATGAACATTCTATTGAAATGGATATTTACATAATGAAGTCTTTTGTTAAGACACGTAGCTAGAAACGTGTAATATCTGAAAATGCATTCAGACAGGTGTTTTCTCCATCTCCTTAGCATTCAGACAGGTGTTTTCTCCATCTCCTTAGCATTCAGACAGGTGTTTTCTCCATCTCCTTAGCATTCAGACAGGTGTTTTCTCCATCTCCTTAGCATTCAGACAGGTGTTTTCTCCATCTCCTTAGCATTCAGACAGGTGTTTTCTCCATCTCCTTAGCATTCAGACAGGTGTTTTCAGCCCACTCATTATCTCAGCCAATAATGGCTAGTGGGAAGGTCTTTTCCTGTGGCTAAACCAACTAGGATGGTAATTTAACTATTTTATTAGTATTTACAAGTTTGTTATTAAGGCACATTAAAGTTCATGTTCCAGAAGTAATATCTGCCCCCCAAAAAACGTTCACGTTAAAACGTCTCTCCTGTGAAGTGGTGACGCACGACACGCCTACTTTCCTGAAACTAGTCCCATATTGAGAATATGATGCCATTTGGGACAGACTGCAGTGATGACAGAGCACTTAGGTCAGTGATGACAGAGGACTTAGGTCAGTGATGACAGAGGACTTAGGTCAGTGATGACATATTGATAATTTCCCACATCTTTTGTTGAACTGATGGCTCTAAGGGGAGTGAGTGAGTGGTCTATATACCTGGTACTATATACCTGGAATTGGATAGTGATAGTTTACATGGTGTCTAAGCAGAGAGATATCTATATACCTGGTACTATATGCCTGGTACCTGGTATTGGATAGCCTGGTATTGGATAGTTTACATGGTGTCTAAGGAGAGAGAGGTCTATCTACCTGGTATTAGATAGCAATGATATTGTCCTGGAGAAAGATAATAATGGCAGTGTTTTGAAGGAGGGGGTTGGGTGTGTGTCTCCCTCTCTCCTCCCTCTTGGGTGTGTGTCTGTTTAAGATTTAAAATGTACCATCAAAAGTATTATCTAATTACAGAGTTCAGTGAACCTCTCTTCCCTCTCAGCGTTGATTTATGCACAAATAGATTCCACTTCTATTGCTGCATGGTAATCAGGGATTTGTCAGGTAATCTGACCCTCTTAGGTAGAAATTACTTTGTATAATAAGAACGTCAGAGAACGGAGAAGCACTTCTCCTCACAGAGATAATTTAGCTCCATTATTTATACATCAGAGGGAATGTCACGGACGCAGAATAATATTCAAGTAGTGAGGGGATAGTTAGTGGGGGAATGAGAGGAGAGGCAGACAGGGAGAGGAGAGAGGAGGAGAGGAGAGGCAGACAGGGAGAGGAGAGGAGAGGCAGACAGGGAGAGGAGAGGAGAGGCAGACAGGGAGAGGAGAGGAGAGGCAGACAGGGAGAGGAGAGGAGAGGCAGACAGGGAGAGGAGAGGAGAGGCAGACAGGGAGAGGAGAGGCAGACAGGGAGAGGAGAGGAGAGGCAGACAGGGAGAGGAGAGGAGAGGAGAGGCAGACAGGGAGAGGAGAGGAGAGGCAGACAGGGAGAGGAGAGGCAGACAGGGAGAGGAGAGGAGAGGCAGACAGGGAGAGGAGAGGAGAGGAAGACAGGGAGAGGAGAGGAGAGGCAGACAGGGAGAGGAGAGGAGAGGCAGACAGGGAGAGGAGAGGCAGACATGGAGAGGAGAGGGGAGGAGAGGCAGACAGGGAGAGGAGAGGCAGACAGGGAGAGGAGAGGCAGACAGGGAGAGGAGAGGCAGACAGGGAGAGGAGAGGCAGACAGGGAGAGGAGAGGCAGACAGGGAGAGGAGAGGCAGACAGGGAGAGGCAGACAGGGAGAGGAGAGGGGAGGAGAGCTATTTTCATAAAAGCTCTTCCTTCTCCCCCCGACCCCAACCTTTGCATATAGATTGCCATGGTATTTACCGCTGTCAAATGTAATGTTTAATTCTTCATGGCATGGTTGAGGAGCGGCTCAGGGACTGCTGACAGACCTGTTCCTAGAGCACCAGGTAGGCTCCGGGCCCAGGATCAATAACGTGTCTTTATGAGAAATTACCCATAATGCTATTGAGTATGCAGCGTTCAGGCCTCCGAGGGATAACAAGCTAATGAAATGCCATTTGTGTCGTTAGTCAACGCTGAGTGGTTAGTGGGCCGGGGGGGAAACGAGTGACAGAGGGGGCTGGAGGAAAGAGGGGCGACAGAAACGGCTTGAGGAAGACGTATTAACTGGAGATAGATGAAGGAGAAGACGAGATGGATCTAATCTGATGGAGAGAGGAGGACTTCTCCCACCATCCTGCCCATCTGTCTGTCACCACAATCACACTAACATCACACAGAGAGATGTTGCAGTTAAACAGCACCTTAGTCTTCATCATCTTTTTATTTTTACCTTTATTTTACTAGGCGAGTCAGTTAAGAACAAATTCTTATTTACAATGACGGCCTAGGAACAGTGGGTTAACTGCCTTGTTCAGGGGCAGAACGACTGATTTTTACCTTGTTAGCTCGGGGATTCGATCCAGCAACCTTTCAACACTAACCCCTCGGCTACCTGCCGCCCCGTCTACATCCTCCTCCTTGAGACTGATGAGACAGAAGTACCAGAAGAGGACACTATTTAGTATATGGGCTCTGGTCATAAGTACTCCACTATATAGGGAACAGACACACCCTCGGTTCTCCCTACAGTACTCTGTGATTACACAATTGAGAAGTGTGTGGAGAGGGGTGGAACCATAGAAATATATCTCCAGGTGGTAGTCTCCTAAACCGGGTCATGATGTAGTCTCCTAACCCGGGTCATGGTGTAGTCTGCTGGGACATGATGTAGTCTGCTGGGGCGGGTCATGACGTAGTCACTATAGCAACACACCGTACAGTAACAGTAATGATGTAGTCACTATAGCAACACACCATACAGTAACCGTGGTAATGATGTAGTCACTATAGCAACACACCGTACAGAAACAGTGGTAATGATGCAGTCACTATAGCAACACACCGTACAGAAACAGTGGTAATGATGCAGTCACTATAGCAACACACCGTACAGAAACAGTGGTAATGATGCAGTCACTATAGCAACACACCGTACAGTAACAGTGGTTTATAAGATAAAACATCATTTTGGGTCTAAATAGAATTAAAACTAATTCATTCAACATGATGTCAGGTTTGTACCATAGAGAACATATTGCTTTGGGACATGAAGGCTTCTTGGAGCACAGCGCTCCATCAGGATAAATTAATATTGATAACGTGGAGAGCATTCAGAAACCAAAGACTCAGTCGCTGAATAAACTACAAGCTGTGGTTACAGGGATCAGTGACGAGTAGACACTCATTGGTTGGAATGTTTCATGTCAACTGAGATCAGCTATATCATTTATATACAGTTTGAGAAAGAGAAAGACAGAGACACAGAGACAGACACACAGAGACACAGAGACACAGAGACACAGAGACACAGAGACACAGAGACACAGACACACAGACACACAGACACACAGACACACAGACAGAGAGAGACAGAGACACAGAGACACACAGACACAGAGACACACACAGAGACACAGGGAGACAGAGAGAGACAGAGACACACAGAGACACACAGAGACAGAGAGCAGTCTTTTCTGACAGGCACCAGTGGTTTGGCACAGTGCTCTAACACACCCTCACAGAGAGAAGTGGAATCAGACTGATATTTACACAAGCAAATCAGTAAACACGTTTCCACATCTGATGCCCATGGCCCCCGTTCAACCACACAGCCCTCACATTCGCTCTCCTCCCTGTCACTCACACTGAGAAGGCCTCCCTGGCTCTTGGTGTGCCCAAACACCTTGTCCACAGTACAGTCCTTCAGAGGGTAGACTCTCTGGCCAGCAAACTTATCCCCGTTGGTGGGATGGAGGGCGTGGCAGGGCTTGGCTTGGAGCAGGACATCACTAAACAGGAAGTACATCTTGGGCTTGGCCTCTGCTCCTTTAGGAGGGACGGTACGCAGCCAGCCCTCACGCAGGTACCAGCGTCCTGGGGAGGGGAGGGGGGGGAGTACAGAGGGAGAGGGGAGGAGAGAGGAGTTTACAGTCAAAATAACAGCATGTCTCAACTTTTGTCCACTCATTCACTTTAAGCGTCAGCTGTCAAAGCTGCTTATCGATCACTGCACCTGTATATAGCCCTTCTGTAAATAGCCCACACTACTACCTCATCCCCATATTTATTTTTGTTATTTTTCACAAATCTTGCACTCCAGTATCTCTATTTGCACATCATAATTTGCACATCCTTCATTCCTGTGTTAATGATGATAATCTGTAATTTGTCTCACCACTATGGTCTATTTATTGTCCTACCTCTTAACCTTACTGCATTTTGCACTACATTTTGCACTCTGTATATAGACTTTCCATTGTGTTTTTGACCATGTTTGTTTACTGTGTAACTCTGTGTTGTTTTTGTCGCACTGCTTTGCTTTGTCTTGGCCAGGTCGCAGTTGCAAATGAGAACTTGTTCTCAACTGACCTACCTGGTTAAATAAAGGTGAAAAAAAAAAAATAATAAAAAAAAAATTCATAAGAATGTGTGACTTAAGAGTCTGCTAATTGCCTTGTCAATCTAACCATCCTCACAGCCATCCAAATAAAGCAGATGTAATTAGAAACATTATTTAAGGCCAGAGTGAGAAAAGAGTGAGACAAAACAAAGGAGGACAGATGGAAAATAAGAGAGAAAGTAAAAGAGGGATGGAGAGAAACAAAGATAGATAGATAGAGAGAGAGAGAACAAGAACACATTTAGACCCAAACAAATCATGAGAAAACAAAAAGAGAATTACTTGACACATTGGAAAGAATTAACAAAAAAACAGAGCAAACTAGAATGCTATTTGTCCCTAAACAGAGAGTACACAGTGGCAGAATACCTGACCACTGTGACTGACCCAAACTTAAGGAAAGCTTTGACTATGTACAGACTCAGTGAGCATAGCCTTGCTATTGAGAAAGGCTGCTGTAGACAGACCTGGCTCTCAAGAGAAGACAGGCTATGTGCACACTGCCCACAAAATGAGGTGGAACTGAGCTACACTTCCTAACGTCCTGCCAAATGTATGACCATATTAGAGACACATATTTCCATCAGATTACACAGACACACAAAGAATTCGAAAAAAATAAACCCAGTTTTGATAAACTCTAAGTATAATCTACTGGGTGAAATACCACAGTGTTCCATCACAGCAGCAAGATGTGTGACCTGTTGCCAAAAGAAAAGGACAACCAGTGAAGAACAAACACCATGTAAATACAACCCATATTTATGTTTATTTATTTTCCCATTTGTTCTTTAACTATTTGCACATTGTTATAACACTGTATATATTAGAATTGTATTAAGACTTGCTTAACTGGAGATGGGACTGGTTGTATTAAGACTTGCTTAACTGGATGATGTCTAATGTCTATTCAATGGGTCCCTTCACTTCAAAACAGGTTGCCAAAAGTTCAACTCAGACCGCCCCACGGCATAATTACACTGAGAAAAGGAAAGCCAAACAGAGGCAGACAGAGGTTGATATGCTTCGCTCTTAGATGGAGGTGGCTGGGGAACACCAGGGTCAATTCCATTTAAATTCCAGTCAATTCAGAAAGTACAACATTGTTCAATTCCAATTCATCATTTTTCTAATTGAAGAGCATTGAAGAGATTTAAAATGTGAATTTCAGTGTACTTCCAGAATTGACCCCAACCCTGACACATGCATCCGGGCCCGTCTGTGCAGTACCGAGGACAGAACCATCAAGACCATCAACAGCCTTTGAGCCGCCGGCCAGAGGTGGGTTCAAAGGGCAGGAACTGTGAGCTCCCCTCTCCATGTCCTCGCCTTTCCACCAGTTACCTATTCTCTACTACAAAGACCTGTCGGTCAGTCAGCTGGCACAGGGGGGTAGAGGCTAGCCCTCTGTGTGTGTGTGTGTGTGTGTGTGTGTGTGTGTGTGTGTGTGTGTGTGTGTGTGTGTGTGTGTAGGAAGGCCCAGGTGATGAAGGTTGAACCACAAAGGACCAGGGTCCCCCTCCCGTGACCCGGGTGAGAGGAAGGGACAGGACACTGGGGTGGGGTGACATGGTAGGCGGGCAGTTCATTTGAAGTGGACTTGTCCCACAACACTTTCATGTCATGTATGATTGGATGAACTGAAGTTCTCATTTCGGAGTTGTTTCAGATTACCGCTGATGTTAGTCAAAATTACTTGAAAACCGTAGATTTCCCATGAGGTGAATTAGATGTTAGATCCCCATGAGGTGAATTAGATGTTAGATCCCCATGAGGTGAATTAGATGTTAGATCCCCATGAGGTGAATTAGATGTTAGATCCCCATGAGGTGAATTAGATGTTAGATCCCCATGAGGTGAATTAGATGTTAGATCCCCATGAGGTGAATTAGATGTTAGATCCCCATGAGGTGAATTAGATGTTAGATCCCCATGAGGTGAATTAATGTTAGATCCCCATGAGGTGAATTAGATGTTAGATCCCCATGAGGTGAATTAGATGTTAGATCCCCATGAGGTGAATTAGATGTTAGATCCCCATGAGGTGAATTAGATGTTAGATCCCCATGAGGTGAATTAGATGTTAGATCCAGATTAGTCTGATGGGGCGTTTGAAGAGCAGACATTTTATCAAGGTCATCCTCTTCATCAACCATTTGTTCTCTCATTCGCTCTTCTATTTCACCCTTTCCATCTCTCCCCGCTTCTGTTTCTCCCCCTTTCCATCTCCCTCCACCCATCTCTCCAGCCTCCCTCCATCCCAGCCTCCCTCCATCCATCTCTCCAGCGTCCCTCCATCCACCCATCTCTCCAGCCTCCCTCCATCCCAGCCTCCCTCCATCCATCTCTCCAGCGTCCCTCCATCCACCCATCTCTCCAGCCTCCCTCCATCCCAGCCTCCCTCCATCCATCTCTCCAGCGTCCCTCCTTCCCAGCCTCCCTCCATCCATCCATCTCTCCAGCGTCCCTCCATCCCAGCCTCCCTCCACCCATCTCTCCAGCCCACACCCATCCTCAAAGCCTCCCTCCAGCCTCTCAGCCTGCATCCATCCAACCCCCCCGCCCCTCCAGCCTCTCAGCCTGCATCCATCCAACCCCCCCGCCCCTCCAGCCTCTCAGCCTGCATCCATCCAACCCCCCCGCCCCTCCAGCCTCCCAGGATCGCCCCCTCCAGCCAGACGGTCTGTGGTATTGATTCCCCTCTTCTCCTTATTTCGTCTCACAATCAGCCTCCTTATCTCATGTGTTGGGCTACTTAATATGTTCCAGGAGTGTTGGGCTACTTAATATGTTCCAGGAGTGTTGGGCTACTTAATATGTTCCAGGAGCTCCATCTCTCTCTGACTGGCTACCATCTCATGTGTTGGGCTACTTAATATGTTCCAGGAGCTCCATCTCTCTCTGACTGGCTACCATCTCATGTGTTGGGCTACTTAATATGTTCCAGGAGCTCCATCTCTCTCTGACTGGCTACCATCTCATGTGTTGGGCTACTTAATATGTTCCAGGAGCTCCATCTCTCTCTGACTGGCTACCATCTCATGTGTTGGGCTACTTAATATGTTCCAGGAGCTCCATCTCTCTCTGACTGGCTACCATCTCATGTGTTGGGCTACTTAATATGTTCCAGGAGCTCCATCTCTCTCTGACTGGCTACCATCTCATGTGTTGGGCTACTTAATATGTTCCAGGAGCTCCATCTCTCTCTGACTGGCTACCATCTCATGTGTTGGGCTACTTAATATGTTCCAGGAGCTCCATCTCTCTCTGACTGGCTACCATCTCATGTGTTGGGCTACTTAATATGTTCCAGGAGCTCCATCTCTCTCTGACTGGCTACCATCTCATGTGTTGGGCTACTTAATATGTTCCAGGAGCTCCATCTCTCTCTGACTGGCGCCTCTCACCTCTGGTTAAACACTATGTAGGAGAAAGGGTACCATTTGGGACACATCCCTGGAAGCAGCTAGCAGCCAGCCTTTGTTTTAGCCACAGTAGAAGTGCTGGGGAACAAGGAGAGGAAGGAGAGGCTTTGAGGGCTGGGGTGGTGGGTGGTGGGACTGTGAGGGAGGTCTGAGACAGACTTGTGGTTCTCTTGATGTTAGTCAGGAGGATTCAGGCCTTATTGGGTGAAAGAGTAGAAAGAGGCTCAGTAGAGTTGAAGGGCCTGAGAACTATGGAGGAGATGAAACATTTTCCACATGGACAGAGAGATGAGACCTACTGCTCACTAGGTATTCAGAGCCATGCGTATGTTAGCTCCCAACCACCTTTGTGTTAAGTACACACACAACCAAGTCTATGTACACTTGTGTGTGTGTATACACACAGCTTCCTCTTCATGTGCCGGGACACTAGATGAGCTAGAGTCTAATTGGTCCTTGGGGAGACCGGCAGGGTGAGAGGCACGAGGAGGACGTCTCTCTGTTGTTCCTTCTACACGTGGACTAGGAGAGGAGGAGAGAGGGGAGAAGGAGAAGAGGGGAGGAGGAGGAGAAGAGGGCCACCACTCCACAAGTAGAAAGAGAAATGCATCAAAAAAGCTAGGGTCCAATTAGGGACAAGAGCGTATCCGGTATTGGGTCCAATTAGGGACAAGAGCGTATCCGGTATTGGGTCCAATTAGGGACAAGAGCGTATCCGGTATTGGGTCCAATTAGGGACAAGAGCGTATCCGGTATTGGGTCCAATTAGGGACAAGAGCGTATCCGGTATTGGGTCCAATTAGGGACAAGAGCGTATCCGGTATTGGGTCCAATTAGGGGCAAGACCGTATCCGGTATTGGGTCCGATTAGGGGCAAGACCGTATCCGGTATTGGGTCCGATTAGGGGCAAGACCGTATCCGGTATTGGGTCCGATTAGGGGCAAGACCGTATCCGGTATTGGGTCCAATTAGGGGCAAGACCGTATCCGGTATTGGGTCCAATTAGCTTGTTGAGATCTGATTAAAATAGAGGGGGAGGAAGAGAGAGAGGGGGAGGAAGAGAGAGAGGGGGAGGAAGAGAGAGAGGGGGAGGAAGAGAGAGAGGGGGAGGAAGAGAGTGAGTGAGAGAGGGATGAGGAGGAGGAGAGAGCGAGCGAGAGGAGAGCGAGCGAGAGGAGAGCGAGCGAGGTGGAGAGAGAGACAGTGTGTGTGTTCCTTTGCCCATCTTAATATTTTCTTTTTATTGGCCAGTCTTAGATATTGCTTTTTCTTTGCAACTCTGCCTAGAAGTCCAGCATCCCGGAGTCGCCTCTTCACTGTTGACGTTGAGACTGGTGTTTTGCGGGTACTATTTAATGAAGCTGCCAGTTGAGGACTTTGCAGTTGCAAACCGTAGTGGTTTTTGAGCAGTGGCTTCTTCCTTGCTGAGCGGCCTTTCAGGTTATGTCGATATAGGACTCGCTTTACTGTGGATATACAGTGGGGAGAACAAGTATCCAGAAATCCAGAAAATCACATTGTATGATTTTTAAGTAATTAATTTGCATTTTATTGCATGACATACAGTGGGGAGAACAAGTATTTGATACACTGCCGATTTTGCAGGTTTTCCTACTTACAAAGCATGTAGAAGTCTGTAATTTTTATCATAGGTACTCTTCAACTGTGAGTGACGGAATCTAAAACAAAAATCCAGAAAATCACATTGTATGATTTTTAAGTAATTAATTAGCATTTTATTGCATGACATAAGTATTTGATACATCAGAAAAGCAGAACTTAATATTTGGTACAGAAACCTTTGTTTGCAATTTCAGAGATCATACGTTTCCTGTAGTTCTTGACCAGGTTTGCACACACTGCAGCAGGGATTTTGGCCCACTCCTCCATACAGACCTTCTCCAGATCCTTCAGGTTTCGGGGCTGTCACTGGGCAATACGGACTTTCAGCTCCCTCCAAAGATTTTCTATTGGGTTCAGGTCTGGAGACTGGCTAGAACACTCCAGGACCTTGAGATGCTTCTTACGGAGCCACTCCTTAGTTGCCCTGGCTGTGTGTTTCGGGTCGTTGTCATGCTGGAAGACCCAGCCACGACCCATCTTCAATGCTCTTACTGAGGGAAGGAGGTTGTTGGCCAAGATCTTGCGATACATGGCCCCATCCATCCTCCCCTCAATACGGTGCAGTCGTCCTGTCCCCTTTGCAGAAAAGCATCCCCAAAGAATGATGTTTCCACCTCCATGCTTCACGGTTGGGATGGTGTTCTTGGGGTTGTACTCATCCTTCTTCTTCCTCCAAACACGGCGAGTGGAGTTTAGACCAAAAAGCTCTATTTTTGTCTCATCAGACCACATGACCTTCTCCCATTCCTCCTCTGGATCATCCAGATGGTCATTGGCAAACTTCAGACGGGCCTGGACATGCGCTGGCTTGAGCAGGGGGACCTTGCGTGCGCTGCAGGATTTTAATCCATGACAGCGTAGTGTGTTACTAATGGTTTTCTTTGAGACTGTGGTCCCAGCTCTCTTCAGGTCATTGACCAGGTCCTGCCGTGTAGTTCTTGGCTGATCCCTCACCTTCCTCATGATCATTGATGCCCCACGAGGTGAGATCTTGCATGGTGCCCCAGACCCGAGGGAGATTGACCGTCATCTTGTTCTTCCATTTTCTAATAATTGCGCCAACAGTTGTTGCCTTCTCACCAAGCTGCTTGCCTATTGTCCTGTAGCCCATCCCAGCCTTGTGCGGGTCTACAATTTTATCCCTGATGTCCTTACACAGCTCTCTGGTCTTGGCCATTGTGGAGAGGTTGGAGTCTGTTTGATTGAGTGTGTGGACAGGTGTCTTTTATACAGGTAACGAGTTCAAACAGGTGCAGTTAATACAGGTAATGAGTGGAGAACAGGAGGGCTTCTTAAAGAAAAACTAACAGGTCTGTGAGAGCCGGAATTCTTACTGGTTGGTAGGTGATCAAATACTTATGTCATGCAATAAAATGCAAATTAATTATTTAAAAATCATACAATGTGATTTTCTGGATATTTGTTTTAGATTCCGTCTCTCACAGTTGAAGTGTACCTATGATACAAATTACAGACCTCTACGTGCTTTGTAAGTAGGAAAACCTGCAAAATCGGCAGTGTATCAAATACTTGTTCTCCCCACTGTAGATACTTTTGTACTTGTTTCTTCCAGCATCTTCACAAGGTCCTTTGCTGTTGTTCTGGGATTGATTTGCACTTTTCAGAGGTCTTGGCTGATTTATTTAGATTTTTCCATGATTTCAAGCAAAGAGGCACTGAGTTTGAAGGTAGGCATTGAAATACATCCACAGGTACACCTCCAATGGACTCAAATGATCAGAAGCTTCTAAAGCCATGACATCATTTTCTGGAACTTTCCAAACTGTTTAAAGGCACAGTCAACTTAGTGTATGTAAACTTCTGACCCACTGGAATTGTGATATAGTGAATTATAAGTGAAATAATCTGTCTTTAAACAATTGTTGGAAGAATTACTTGTGTTATGCAAAGTAGATGCCAAAACTATAGTTTGTTAACATGAAATCTGTGGAGTGGTTTTGTGATTGTAATATTTACTGTACATTTTTTATTGTTTATTTCACTTTTGTTTTTTTTATCTACTTCACTTGCTTTGGCAATGTAAACATATGTTTCCCATGCCAATAAAGCCCTTTAATTGAGAGACAGAGAGAGGTATAGGGAGAGAGGTAGAGCGAGGGCAGTTTAGAAACAGAACCAGAACCAACCTGGAGCTACCACCTTGGTCTTTCTCCCCTTCAGCAGTTTAGAAACAGAACCAGAACCAACCTGGAGCTACCACCTTGGTCTTTCTCCCCTTCAGCAGTTTAGAAACAGAACCAGAACCAACCTGGAGCTACCACCTTGGTCTTTCTCCCCTTCAGCAGTTTAGAAACAGAACCAGAACCAACCTGGAGCTACCACCTTGGTCCTTCTCCCCTTCAGCAGTTTAGAAACAGAACCAGAACCAACCTGGAGCTACCACCTTGGTCTTTCTCCCCTTCAGCAGTTTAGAAACAGAACCAGAACCAACCTGGAGCTACCACCTTGGTCTTTCTCCCCTTCAGCAGTTTCTGCACCCGCCGCAGCTGCAGGTGGTTGTTATGGCTGCGGGCATTGTCCTGGATACGCTGGGATACCTCAGAGACCAACTTCACCGACCCTAAAGCATCATGGGTAGACAGATGAGGGTTAGCTGCCAGAATAGATTACTGAAACCGCTACAGTGCCTTCAGAGAGTATTCCTACCCCTTGACCTATTCCACAATGTGTTGTTACAGCCTGAATTCAAAACAGATTGTATTACTACCCATCTACACACAATACCCTATGATGACAAAGTGAAAACATGTTTTTAGAAATTGTTACAAATGTATTGAAAATGAAAACAGAAATGGAGTGATGGCCTTCCTTCTTCAAGATCCCTTTTACCCTGTACAAATCTCCCACTTTACCACCACCAAAGCACCGCCAGACCATCACATTGCCTCCATGCTTGACAGATGGCGTCAAGCACTCCTCCAGTATCTTTTCAGTTGGTCTGCGTCTCACAAATGTTCTTTGCGATGCCGAAAACTTTGATCCGTCTGTCCATAACACATTTTTCCAATCTTCCTCTGTCCAGTGTCTGTTTTTTGGCCCATCTTAATCTATGATTTTTATCGGCCAGTCTGAGATATGGCTTTTTCTTTGCAACTCTGCCTAGAAGGCCAGCAATCCCAGTCGCCTGGGATTTGCGGGTACTTTTTAATGAAGCTGGCAGTTGAGGACTTGTGAGGGGTCGGTTTCTCAAACTAGACACTAATGTACTTGTCCTCTTGCTCAGTTGTGCACCGGGGCCTCCCACTCCTCTTTCTATTCTTGTTAGAGCCAGTTTGCTCTGTTCTGTGAAGGGAGTAGTACACAGCGTTGTAGGAGATCTTCAGTTTCTTGGCAATTTCTCGCATGGGATAGCCTTCATTTCTCAGATCAAGAATAGACTGACGAGTTTCAGAAGAAAGTTCTTTGTTTCTGGCCATTTTGAGCCTGTAATCGAATCCACAAATGCTGATGCTCCATATACTCACCTAGTCTAAAGAAGGCTAGTTGTATTGCTTCATTAATCAGCACAAAAGTTTTCAGCTGTGCTAACATAACTGCAAAAGGGTTTTCTAATGATCAATTAGACTTTTAAAATAATAAACTTGGATTAGCTAACACAACGTGCCATTGGAACACAGGAGTGATGGTTGCTGATAATGGGCCTCTGTACGCCTATGTAGATATTCCTTTTATTTTAAAATCAGCCCTTCCCAGCTACAATAGTCATTTACAACATTAACAATGTCTACACAGTATATCTGATCAATTTGATGTTATTTTAAAAATGGACAAAAACAATTGCTTTTCTTTCAAAAACAAGGACATTTCTAAGTGACCCAAAACTTTTGAATGGTAGTGTAGGTCTCTAAGAGCTTTCCACACCAGGATTGTGCCTGGTATTTGCCTATTATTTTTTCAAAATACTTCAAGCTCTGTCAAATAGGTTGTTGATCATCTTCAGGTCTTGCAATAGATTTTCAAGTAGAGTTAAGTGAAAAATAAATTAAAAAAAGACTCGGCCGCTCAGGAATATTCACGGTCTTCTTCTACCTCAGTGTAGATGTGTCCTTGTGTTTGAGGTTATTGTCCAGCTGAAAGGTGAATTTGTCTCCCAGTGTCTGGTGGAAAGCAGACAACCAGGTTTTGCTCTAAGATTTTGCCTATGCTTAGCTCCATTCAGTTGATTTTTTATCCTGAAAAACTCTGCAGTCCTTAACGATTACAAGCATACCCATAACATGATGCAGACACCACTATGCCTGAGTGGTGCTCAGTAATGTGGTGTTTTGGATTTACCCCAAACATAAAATGTTGTATTCAAGACAAAAAGTTAATTGCTTTGCCACATTTTCATTGCAGTATTACTTTAGTGCCTTATTGCAAATTGGATGCATGTTTTGGAATATTTATATTCTGAACAGACTTCCTTCTTTTCACTCTGTCAATTAGGTTAGTATTGTGGAGTAACTACAATGTTAATCCATCCTCTGTTACAGTTGAAGTCAGAAGTTTACATACACCTTAGCCAAATACATTTAAACTAAGTTTTTCACAATTCCTGACATTTAATCCTAGTAGAAATTCCCTGTTTTAGGTCAGTTAGGATCACCACTTTATTTTAAGAATGTGAAATGTCAGAATAAGAGTAGAGAGAATGATTTCTTTCATCACATTCCCAGTGGGTCAGAAGTTTACATACACTCAATTAGTATTTGGTAGAATTGCCTTTAAATTGTTGAACGTTTCGGGTAGCCTTCCACAAGCTTCCCACAATAAGTTGGGTGAATTTTGGCCCATTCCTCCTGACAGAACTGGTGTAACTGAGTCAGGTTTGTAGGCCTCCTTGCTCGCACACGCTTTTTCAGTTCTGCCCACAAATTTTCTATAGGATTGAGGTCAGGGCTTTGTGATGACCACTCCAATACCTGGACTTTGTTGTCCTTAAGCCATTTTACCACAACTTTGGAAGTATGCTTGGGGTCATTGTCCATTTGGAAGACCCATTTGCGACCAAGCTTTAACTTCCTGATAGGACTTGTTTTACTGTGGATATAGCTACTTTTGTACCTGTTTCCTCCAGCATCTTCACAAGTTCCTTTGCTGTTGTTCTGGGATTGATTTGCACTTTTCGCACCAAAATACGTTAATCTCTAGGAGACAGAATGCGTCTCCTTCCTGAGCGGTATGATGGCTGCGTGGTCCCATGGTGTATATACTTGCGTACTATTGTTTGTACAGATGAACGTGGTACCTTCAGGCGTTTGGCAATTGCTCTCAAGGATGAACCAGACTTATGGAGGTCAACAATTTTTTTTCTGAGGTCTTGGCTGATTTCTTTTGAATTTCCCATGATGTCGAGCAAAAATGCACTGAGTTTGAAGGTAGGCCTTGAAATACATCCACAGGTACAACTCCAATTGACTCAAATTATGTTAATTAGCCTATCAGAAACTTCTAAAGCCATGACATAATTTTCTGGACTTTTCCAAGCTGTTTAAAGGCACAGTCAACTTAGTGCATGTAAACTTCTGACCTACTGTATTTGCGATGTAGTGAATTATAAGTGAAATAATCTGTCTGTAAACAATTGTTGGAAGAATTACTTGTGTCATGCACAAAGTACAGTGGGGAGAACAAGTATTTAATACACTGCCGATTTTGCAGGTTTTCCTACTTACAAAGCATGTAGAGGTCTGTAATTTCTATAATAGGTACACTTCAACTGTGAGAGACGGAATCTAAAACAAAAATCCAGAAAATCACATTGTATGATTTTTAAATAATTCATTTGCATTTTATTGCATGACATAAGTATTTGATCACCTACCAACCAGTAAGAATTCCGGCTCTCACAGACCTGTTAGTTTTTCTTTAAGAAGCCCTCCTGTTCTCCACTCATTACCTGTATTAACTGCACCTGTTTGAACTCGTTACCTGTATAAAAGACACCTGTCCACACACTCAAACAGACTCCAACCTCTCCACAATGGCCAAGACCAGAGAGCTGTGTAAAGACATCATGAATAAAATTGTAGACCTGCACAAGGCTGGGATGGGCTACAGGACAATAGGCAAGCAGCTTGGTGAGAAGGCAACAACTGTTGGCGCAATTATTAGAAAATTGAAGAAGTTCAAGATGATGGTCAATCTCCCTCGGTCTGGGGCACCATGCAAGATCTCACCTCGTGGGGCATCAATGATCATGAGGAAGGTGAGGGATCAGCCCAGAACTACACGGCAGGACCTGGTCAATGACCTGAAGAGAGCTGGGACCACAGTCTCAAAGAAAACCATTAGTAACACACTACCCCGTCATGGATTAAAATCCTGCAGTGCACGCAAGACCCCCTTGCTCAAGCCAGCGCATGTCCAAGCCCGTCTGAAGTTTGCCAATGACCATCTGGATGATCCAGAGGAGGAATGGGAGAAGGTCATTTGGTCTGATGAGACAAAAAGAGCTTTTTGGTCTAAACTCCACTCGCCGTGTTTGGAGGAAGAAGAAGGATGAGTACAACCCCAAGAACACCATCCCAACCGTGAAGCATGGAGGTGGAAACATCATTCTTTGGGGATGCTTTTCTGCAAAGGGGACAGGACGACTGCACCGTATTGAGGAGAGGATGGATGGGGCCATGTATCGCGAGATCTTGGCCAACAACCTCCTTCCCTCAGTAAGAGCATTGAAGATGGGTCGTGGCTGGGTCTTCCAGCATGACAACGACCCGAAACACACAGCCAGGGCAAGTAAGGAGTGGCTCTGTAAGAAGCATCTCAAGGTCCTGGAGTGGCCTAGCCAGTCTCCAGACCTGAACCCAATAGAAAATCTTTGGAGGGAGCTGAAAGTCCGTATTGCCCAGCGACAGCCCCGAAACCTGAAGGATCTGGAGAAGGTTTGTATGGAGGAGTGGGCCAAAATCCCTGCTGCAATGTGTGCAAACCTGGTCAAGAACTACAGGAAACGTATGATCTCTGTAATTGCAAACAAAGGTTTCTGTACCAAATATTAAGTTCAGCTTTTCTGATGTATCAAATACTTATGTCATGCAATAAAATGCAAATTAATTACTTAAAAATCATACAATGTGATTTTCTGGATTTTTGTTTTAGATTCAGTCACTCACAGTTGAAGAGTACCTATGATACAAATTACAGACTTCTACATGCTTTGTAAGTGGGAAAACCTGCAAAATCGGCAGTGTATCAAATACTTGTTCTCCCCACTGTAGATGTCCTAACAGACTTGCCAAAACTATAGTTTGTTAACATGAAATCTGTGGAGTTTCTATGACTTCAACCTAAGCGCATGTAAACGTCCGACTTCAACTGTATGTCCTATCACACCCATTAAACTAACTGTTTTAAAGTCACCATTGGCTTCATGGTGAAATCCCTGAGCGGGTTCCTTCCTCTCCGGCAACTGAGTTAGGAAGGGTGCCTGTATCTTTGTAGTGATTGGGTGTATTGAAACACCATCCAAAGTGTGTGTGTGCGCGCGCGAGAGAGAAAGACCAGCCAAACTCAGACGGCGCCCTCTAGCACTGAGATTTAAATGTTTAAATGTTTTATTTAACCTTTATTTAACTAGGCAAGTCAGTTAAGAACAAATTCTTATTTACAATGACGGCCTACACCAGCCAAACTCGGACGACGCTGGGCCTATGGGACTCCTAATCACGGCCGGTTGTGATACAGTCTGGATTCAAATCAAGTTGTCTGCAGTGACGCCTCTAGCACAGAGATGCAGTGTCTTGTACCACTGCGCCACTTGTAAGGTCTACACCTTTTGTATTCGGCGCACATGACAAATACAATTTGATTTGAATTATTAACTTCACCATGCTCAAAGGGATATTAATATTCCTGTATTTTTTTTTTACCCTTCTACCAATACGTGCGCCTCTTTGAGAGGCATTGGAAAAGCTCCCTGGTCTTTATGGTTTAATCTTTGTTTTAAATTCACTGCTCGACTGAGGGACCTTACAGATAATTGTATGTACAGAGATGGGGACTTATTGATTGAAGACATTTCAGCTTTTCATTTTGGCAATCATTTGTAAAAATTGTGAAAACAAAAACAATTACACTGACATTAGTGGGTACTGCATATAGATTTATATATAGACCATATATAGACCATATAGATTTATATATAGACCATATATATTTATATATAGACCATATGAATTTATATATAGAGCATATTAATTGGAACATATTGACTTATGTATAGAGCATTTAGAACTATATATAGAGAATATAGACCATATAGATATATACATGGGATGATCTGTAGTGATTAGTCATCTGTCTGGGTCTGTTTACCTATTCATCATTTCATCCACAACCATACAGCTGCATATGGTGTAGTGTGTTCTCTACATGTATCCAGAAAACACACTGCTTCCATCCAGTCAGAGTGACTGGCTAGCGCTTATGATGAAGCGTCTGTCTGTCTGTCTGTCTGTCTGTCTGTCTGTCTGTCTGTCTGTCTGTCTGTCTGTCTGTCTGTCTGTCTGTCTGTCTGTCTGTCTGTCTGTCTGTCTGTCTGTCTGTCTGTCTGTCTGTCTGTCTGTCTGTCTGTCTGTCTGTCTGTCTGTCTGGTTTAGTAGCCTTGGTCGTTGGGTTTAACGCCAAGGGTTAGGGTTAGCCAACAAGCTGTCATAACCCTCATAAATTCCTAACCTCGAACAGCCTTTGTTACCACAGAGAAAATACCTTGCCGTACGGTAACATCAAAAGGGTTGGTCAATTAACAATATTTCTGTAATCCAACCAGTTGGAGGTGTCTGTTGGTACTTAAAGAATGTGATGTCAGATCAGTGGTTGTTTTAGGATTTTATTACTGCATGATAATTCAACATAAATTGTATCTTTGAAAGATTACACATTCTAGTTATCAAAATGTATATGATTCAATATGACATTTGTGAGAAGATTAGACGTGATTTTAGTCCTCTAAAAGAGAGAATTGTCTGCATAGTAAACTTCTTCCCAGTCAGTGGCCACGCCCAAGTGAACAGACATTGGTTGAGAACTATGAAACACGACCTCCTCTCCCCCAGTACAAAAGCCTGTTGATGGAAGTCAACCCATGTTCCCGATGATCCTAGGACTGTTGTCCATTGTGTTTAAAAAGGGCTAATTTTCAACTACAACCTAATGAAATTGACATGAGATCAGATGGAGTGGAGGTGACGATCTCCACGTTTGAAATGGTGAATTTCAATTAGACCAGCCAGAATATCGCGTGAGCTGATTATGGCAAAATGGTATGAACTCTGAACTATTTGATCACTAAAGAAGAAGTGACAGACACTACTACCAGAAAGACTACAGAGGACAATGGTGATCTCTGCTTGGCAAACCAGAGCCTCACATCTTCAACTAATCTACTGAAGCACAGCTCAAGAGTAAATATATATTTTACATTCCCTTTTCCGAATGGACGGTTATTAGAATAAACCAGATTTTGTATTTACGTTTGGCCATAGCTTCTCAAGTTCCCATAGAGACGTTCCTTTGTCTTTCAATCTCCCACTCTTTCATTCCCCCGCCAACTTTTCTTTGTTTAACCAGCAGTCATATGGGGTTAGTCCACTAGGGACTTTTCATGAAATGATTAGCAATCAATGTATAATCTGTTGTTGTATATATGTAATTCTGTGTGATTATTTAGTTAGTAAATAAATTATTAAGCCAATTTGTGTATTGCTGATTTAACCTGTTCGCTTGGGTTCGTGCAGATAACCAAGGATGTTACGACAAATCAGAATGAGACTGAGATAAGGTGACGATTAAAAATTGACTGCTATTGATATTTTTTTACTAGGCAAGTCAGTTAAGAACATATTCTTATTTTCAATGACGGCCTAGGAACAGTGGGTTAACTGCCTTGTTCAGGGGCAGAACGACAGATTTTTACCTTGTCAGCTCGGGGATTTGATCCAGCAACCTTTCAGTTATGGGCCCAACACTCTAACCACTGGGCTACCTGCCGCCCCAAGAGCGGATTAGGGAGATAGCCACTATATAAACCCAATTCTTCCGTGGTGCCCCAGGTTATTAATGTATAATTGTTGCACGATTAAATTCAATCACATAATCAATTAAACGTTAGGTAATCTATTTGATAAAATAGCTTGTCAATGCATTAATCATAGCAAAGTTACGACATATTGGTGCCCCCTGTGAGGAATCTACCAACCTATATGAAATTGAAAACTGTAATATGAAAAACATATTACAGTTGAAGTCAGAAGTTTACATACACTTAGGTTGAAGTCATTAAAACTCATTTTTCAACCACTCCACAGATTTAATTTGAACAAACTATAGTTATGGCAAGTCTGTTAGGGCATCTACTTTGTGCATAACACAAGTAATTCTTCCAACAATTGTTTACAGACAGATTATTTCACTATATCACAACCAGAAGTTTACATACACTGAGTTGAATGTGCCTTTAAACAGCTGAGAAAAGTGCAAATCAATCCCAGAACAACAGCAAAGGACGCTTGAGGAAACAGGTACAAAAGTATCTATATCTAAAGTAAAACGAGTCCTATATCGACATAACCTGAAAGGCTGCTCAGCAAGGAAGAAGCCACTGCTCCAAAACCGCCATGTGCTACTGCACATGGGGACAAAGATCATACTTTTAGGAGAAATGTCCTCTGGTCTGATGAAACGAAAATAGAACTGTTTGGCCATAATTAACCCAACTTATTATGGAAAGCTACCTAAAACGTTTGACCCAAGTTAAACAATTTAAAGGCAATGCTACCAAATACTAATTGAGTGTATGTAAACTTCTGACCCACTGGGAATGTGATGAAAGAAATAAAAGCTGAAATAAATAATTCTCTCTACTATTATTCTGACATTTTCCATTCTTAAAATAAAATTGTGATCTTAACTGACCTAAAACAGGGAATTTTTACTAGGATTAAATGTCAGGAATTGTGAAAAAACAGTTTAAATGTATTTGGCTAAGGTGTATGTAAACTTCTGACTTCAACTGTATATGCCCAGAGTATTTTATACGGTATTGGATCTTTGTGTGTGTGTGTTTCCATTTGAACTAAAGATCTGGAGGTTGCTCCATGTTGTTTCTCTGATGTAGTCAGTGTGTAGCGTTAGCTAACGTTTCTAGTGCTAGGATGCGACCCAGCTAACAGATAATTATAGAAGTTAAGAAATGGAGCGTTTCAGAAGCGGGTCGTTATTAATTTCTTGATCGAGGACATCAGGGCCAAATGGAGTAGATATTAGTAGATAGTAGTAGATAGTAGTAGATATTAGTTTGACCAGCGATAATTCTCTCTCAGTCTCTCGCGTTTTCAGTATCGTGAGTCGACTGCGGTGTATTTCCTTGTTTACCGCGTGTTCCGGTGAAACATTACGAAAATAACACCGAAAATGGTTTGAGCGTAATGTTATAAGTAAAACCGTTCCCTTGCTGAAAGGGGATCCTATTTTGTGCTTGGAAGTGAGATTTCTGTACAAAGAGGATTAGATCGGAGCACGAGATGCTACAGCTAAACAGGAACAGCAGCCATTTTGTTTTCTTGTACCACAGTGAATCTCCAACACCTTGGGCGAAGGAAGTCCCGCCCTTCTGTACGCTCATTCCAGTTCAGCTTTGTTCTATCAGTGACCTCTAGTGGTAAAGAACCGCAAGTAATATTTAACAAAATAATATTCTGTGGAAGAAGAACGTGTTCTTATAGTGTAACTACTGGTTACATTTATTATATCCATCAATCTCAATTTATTGGATATCATTGTTTCATTCAATTTAATAAGTTAAATTGTCGAACAGACCTTTTCAGGTCTTCCAATTAAATTAGACATTTGAAACTTTTCCATATTAACCCAGATGAACCAACCCTCTCAGGTTAATTAAAGTTGAATCCCCAGATAGCCTATACAGGTATGATTAATCATTATCATTGACTAATTAACTCAATTAGCTTTTCAAAGCTAATTGGAACCAAACACCCAATACTGATCCAGTATTGACGGAAGTCCCGCCTTCACGGGAACTCCATGTGGCCTCAGCCTTAGGGACCAGTGACCCCTGGTGTTTAATGTATTCTCACATTTGAACTACAGGTTACACTGATGATAATCCAGCCAATTTCAATTGAATGGATATAATTCTCATTCAAGTTAATAGGTTAAACCTTTTCAGGTCTTCCAATTAAATGAGACATTTGAAACTTTTCCATATTAACCCAGATGAACCAAACCTCTAGATTAATTCAAGTTTAATTCCCAGATAGTCTATCTGGGTATGATTAATCATTATCATTGATTAATCAATTCAGAACCCTGAACTACACAGTATGCAAGGAAGATCTACCCAATTATAGTGATGTCCCACTTAATAATAATAGTCTACATCCTTAACACATCCAACAAACAGACATATGGAGTCTAATTTCAAACCCAACTTCCTGCCTCTTAAAGTAGCATTGCTCTGGTCAAAAGTAGTGCACAATTTAGTGAATAGTGAATAGGGTGCCATTTGAGACGTAACCCAGTGTATGAACATGGTGCTCGAGTCTCGAGGCGGTTTCCTCTTTTTCTCTAAAATAGATCCTATAATGTCGTTCTAATTGGAGCGCTGATCTTCACAACGATTACTTCTTTACAAACTAAAGACCAAACAAAGCATCTGGGTTGGAGAGAGGCTGTTACGCTTTCTGAATATTATTCATGTCTTATTGACTCTTTTAATAAAAACAACAACTTGGTAATTACAGTGATGTTGCCTCAGTTCAGTTCAGTTGTGCATGCGTCACAAATCGCACCCTATTCCCTATGTAGTGCACTTTTTTTTGACCAGGGCCAAAAGCGTACCATTTCAGATTATTAACACAAACATAACCCAATATTCACACACACGAGCGGCTGATAAACTCTTGAAGTACGATAATTACAACAATTCTAACCAAAGCTGTTGGTTCCACACAGAGAAAGCAAAACAGACAGACAAAGATATTACCAAAAACAACAAAGCCTCTTGAGTCTTCTCTCAGATAGTTAGTTTGCTAATCAGATACAATGTGATCTGTCTGGGGCTGTTTCTAAATAACTCCCTTTACAATACAACCAGGCTAACTAACAATACCTTTCTTATTTTGGGCTTTCCTCATAAACATCTGAAGAGTAGCGCTAATGAGGGAGAGGAGAGGAGGAGGGGAGGAAGAGGATGGAGAAGAGAGGGATGGAGGAGGGGAGGGAGAGGCATGGAGAAGAGAGGGATGGAGGAGAGGAGGGAGGAGAGAGGGATGGAGGAGGGGAGGAAGAGGATGGAGGAGAGGAGGATGGAGAAGAGGGATGGAGGAGAGGAGGAGAATGTTCATATTAGACTAACGTTGAGCTTTGCCACAGTGCTTTTATATCCTCCCAGAACAGCCTGTACTGAGCCCACTGCTATATCCTCCCAGAACAGCCTGTACTGAGCCCACTGCTATATCCTCCCAGAACAGCCTGTACTGAGCCCACTGCTATATCCTCCCAGAACAGCCAGTACTGAGCCCACTACTATATCCTCCCAGAACAGCCTGTACTGAGCCCACTGCTATATCCTCCCAGAACAGCCTGTACTGAGCCCACTGCTATATCCTCCCAGAACAGCCAGTACTGAGCCCACTACTATATCCTCCCAGAACAGCCTGTACTGAGCCCACTGCTATATCCTCCCAGAACAGCCTGTACTGAGCCCACTGCTATATCCTCCCAGAACAGCCAGTACTGAGCCCACTACTATAGCCTCCCGGCCTGTACTGAGCTCACTACTATTTCCTCCCGGCCTGTACTCTGCTGCTGTTGTTAGGTGTGTTCAGCTCATCATCACACTCACAGAGTATATAATTGAGGAC
This sequence comes from Thymallus thymallus, assembly GCA_023634145.1. Classification (NCBI taxonomy): domain Eukaryota; kingdom Metazoa; phylum Chordata; class Actinopteri; order Salmoniformes; family Salmonidae; genus Thymallus; species Thymallus thymallus. Next base: position 2,303,152 of record CM042421.1, read on the forward strand.
GATTCGGACATGAAGAGTGGAAAGGCTAATACAGGTACCATTGACTTGCATTGGATTTGTGCCACAAATGCTTATTTTTTTATCACCTGAAACAGCACCATCTAAAATGGTCAGAACCTGGTAATATCAAGTAACATGGGACATAAACCTAAAAACGTCAATGTCTAATACATTACATAGGATGAAGAAACAATACTCCGAGCCGCAGCGCCATACTACTGGTCAAACATGGAGAACTGATACTATACACTTGGTGTGGGGCGTGGGTGTGGGGCATGGGGTGTGGGGTGTACAAGGGTGGATTTCAACAATTTCTTTGGATTCCTCATGTCTAACTCATTGTTAGAAAAACGTTTGGTACAAACCGGACGTGACGTTCTATATTTATTTAATATTATATACTGAACAAAATATATAAAATGCAACATGTAACAATTTCTAAGATTTTACTGAGTTACAGTTCATTTAAGGAAATCAATCAATTTAAAACAATTATTTAGGCCCTAATCTATGGATTTTATGTGACTGGGAATACAGATATGCATCTGTCGGTAACAGATACTGTACCTTAAATAAAAGGTAGGGGTGTGGATCTGAAAACCAGTCAGTATCTGCGGTGACCACCATTTGCCTCATGCAACGAGACACATCTCCTTCATAGAGTTGATCAGGCTGTTGATTATGGCCTGTGGAATGTTGTCCCACTCCTCTTCAATGGCTGTGCAAAAATTCTGGATATTGGCGGGAACTGGAACACGCTGTCGTACACGTCGATACAGAACATCCCAAACATGCTCAATACGGGTGACATGTCTGATGAGTATGCATACTTTCTCAAAACATGAGACATCTGTGGCATTGTGTTGTGTGACAAAACTGCACATTTTAGAGTGGCCTTTTATTGTCCCCAGCACAAGGTGCACCTGTGTAATGATCATGCTGTTTAATCAGCTTCTTGATATGACACACCTGTCAGGTGGATGGAATATCTTGGCAAAGGAGAGATGTTCACTAACAGATGTAAACACATGTGTGCAACATTTTTTGGGGAGAAATAAGCTTTGTGTACATATGGAACATTTCTGGGATGTTTTATTTCAGCTCATGAAACATGGATCCGACACTTTATATGTTGTGTTTATGAACCCTATAAAATAAAATGGCCAATTTGGGTGGAAATCGATTAGCTGGATTTATATTTCGACAAAAGAATGTTGCGGCAATGCTATTGTTATCTGATTCTAACTACAGGAATGATTTCAGAACAAAATGGCTGGCTGAAAAGATACGGAACGACCCGACCCCTATGTAGTGTACTACCTATAACCAGGGCCCATAGGGCTCTGGGCAAAAGTAGTGTACTATATATTGGATAGAGTGCCATTTTGGACGCAGTCTGAGTCTGCAGCGTTGAGACAGATCTCTTGACTATGAAAAGACTGTAAACGTCGCTGAGGTTAATCCATAGATACTGTATTTACCTTGAAGAATAACAGTGGCTGGGTGCCAAATGAAAGATACTCTATTCCCTATATGGTGATAGGGCCCTAGTCAAAAGTAGGGAATAGGATGCCGTAGTAATTATTGCGCGAGCTGAGCAGTGTGCTGCAGAGAGAGGAGGGACACTTACTGGAAAGCTGTTGGAACTCTGGGTAGTCTGGACTAGTGTTCTCTGTCAGGTCCCGTAAGAAATGCTTGTACCTAAGAGAAGATAAGAGACAGATAAACAAGGTCAATGTGAACTCATACACATATAAATCTACACAGTAAAACAAAATCACAGAAAGTTTAGAGTAAGCAGATCGGACAAGGACTTTAGATACAGTACTATTCAAGCAGCCAGACAGTAGGTTGTGTGTGTGTGTTCAGTGTTTGTCAACTTCCCCCAAACAACCAAGACCCGTCCTGTCAGTGTAAATGGTAAAACAGACACCAGAGACAGTACAAGACCTCAGTCAGAATAACAGACACCAGAGACAGTACAAGACCTCAGTCAGAATAACAGACACCAGAGACAGTACAACACCTCAGTCAGAATAACAGACACCAGAGACAGTACAACACCTCAGAGTCAGAATAACAGACACCAGAGACAGTACAACACCTCAGAGTCAGAATAACAGACACCAGAGACAGTACAACACCTCAGAGTCAGAATAACAGACACCAGAGACAGTACAACACCTCAGAGTCAGAGACCTCTATCTTTTAGGGAAAGAGGATAATTTTGTAATCTATTAAACTGTGAGTTTGACCATTTCCAGCCCTGTTGCTTAGGGAGTCTGTGGGATAATGCTTATTTAGGAGGACTGAGATCTGGTGTGACACCAGGTTCTGGTTTTCTATTTATATTCCCAGGTAACACATTAGCACGTAGGGCACACCAACTGGTGTCACTTCCTTAGTAAGTATGTGTTACACCTGTGTTGGCTTGTCCATCTCGTTAGTGTGAAGGTTTCATCTGTGCTAGCCCAGCTGGTATTTAAGACCTGCTGGCCTGTACTTAAACCATCCTTGAAATTCTGGTTCTAAAACAATACCACCCACTCAACTGTAGAGAAATAAACGTGATAGCAATGGAAAACTGGGAACCCCCTCTTTTTTTTTGTTTTTTAAACAAAGGCCAAAACTGCTTCCAAAAAACTATTGTTTTCCCGTGATTGCATTAAGAATTGTTGTGCATTGACTGCTTGTTAGTATATGTATAGTACATGTATCCCTCCTATGGGTCTACCAACTTGAATGTTCCTCGAGAGGAATATTAATCTCCCAAAGAAGACAACAAGCCGACTAGGTAAATAGGTCAACTATTCTACTATGGGGTTGTCTGGTTTAGTTTAAAAACAACATGAAATAGTAGCAGTGGAAAGTTCCATCCTGAGTGATAAAGTAGAGGTTTGAAACGCTTTACCTTCAGCTCCAGTAAACTAGACAAGCTTCAGCTCCAGTAAACTAGACAAGCTTCAGCTCCAGTAAACTAGACAAGCTTCAGCTCCAGTAAACTAGACAAGCTTCAGCTCCAGTAAACTAGACAAGCTTCAGCTCCAGTAAACTAGACAAGCTTCAGCTCCAGTAAACTAGACAAGCTTCAGCTCCAGTAAACTAGACAACCAGCAGCTACAGTAAACTAGACAACCAGCAGCTACAGTAAACTAGACAACCAGCAGCTACAGTAAACTAGACAACCTTCAGCTACAGTAAACTAGACAACCAGCAGCTACAGTAAACTAGACAACCTTCAGCTACAGTAAACTAGACAACCAGCAGCTACTGCGACTACAGAGCTGTGTGTCAGAACGGGCAGTTAGCAACACAGGGGCCCCCCAGGGTACGGTCCTGTCCCCCTTCCTGTTCACCCTCTACACCTCAGACTTCAGATATAACTCTGAAACATGCCACCTACAGAAGTTCTCGGATGACTCTGCTATTGTAGGGTGCATCAGGGGTGGGCAGGAGGAGGAGTACAGGAGCACAATCAGTGACTTTGTGTTGTGGTGTGAGCAGAACCACCTTCAGCTCAACATCAGCAAAACTAAGGAGATGGTGGTGGACTTCAGGAGAACCAAGGCACAACTGACTGCAGTCCCTATACAGGGGATGGATGTGGAAATGGTTGAGTCATACAAGTTCTTGGGTGTCCATATGGACAACAGACTGGAATGGGCTGGTAACACCGGGGCCCTGTACAAAAAGGGCCAGAGCCGACTCTACTTTCTGAGGAGGCTCAGGTCCTTCAACGTGTGCAGTAAACTACTGCATACCTTCTACCAGTCTGTGGTGGCCAGTGCCATCTTTTTTGCAGTGGTGTGCTGGGGAGCAAACATCAAAGCCGGTGATGCTTCTCGGGTAAATAAGCTGATCAGGAAGGCTAGCTCTGTCCTGGGGATGAGCCTTGACACTCTAGAGGAGGTGGCGGAGAGACGGATCCTGGCCAAACTGCTGGCCATCATGGACAACGTCACCCACCCTCTGCACAGACTGATCCCACCACGGTGTGCCAGAGAGCGCTACAGGAGGTCCTTCCTGCCGGCGGCTATGAGACTATATAATGCCTCACCGGGGTGCCGTGCCGTCGGCAACATAGATCTGGAACTGTTGGGGTGCTAGGACCTAGTTTAACAATTATGCATCCATCCGTGAGTAACTCTGTTCCGTCAGCACTCATCCACTCAGGTCCTACTTATTCATACAGGTCTGTATATACATACCCATGTACAGTTGTTATATTATATCACATGCAATATTGTAAGTAATTATTGGACCTAGGCATTCACTCAGGAATGCATATTAGTATCCTGCCAGTTGCACCTTTTCTCATTGCTTTTAGTATATCAAATGTGCAATAAGTGCAGTTGTCTGTAATTAAACCCTGCGCACTAAGGACTGTATTTTAAGGGAATTACTATTATTACCCCAATGATATCATACACACATTTAGCTATTAAAGTATCTCTTCCTGTCATTTACCTGTACAGTTTGCGTAAACATGCAAGTATTCACTTATCTGTAAATATAACTGTATACCTAACTGTACAGCTAATTTAACCATGCAAAATTTTCACTTACCTGTTCATTTAGCCAGTCTGTCTATTAAGTAAACTATTATTACCCTCGCTCATATCATACGCATTAGCTACTGAAGTATTTCTCTGCCATCAACCTGTATAGTATAGTTAACCATCCAACATCCACCAATGTATAGTGTACATATTCAGCCAACCACTCATACTATGCAATGTCCTTTTATAGCTTTTTTTTGCACTCCAGATATCCTGTATTTCTATACTTTTTCATACTGCCGCTCTATGTATCATGTACCGTGTATCTGTCTTTTGTGTACTTTCGTTGTGGCATTTTGCACCTGCCCTGTGTTTTTGTTGTAGCTGCTTGATAATGAAATTTCCCCCCCGGGGGATCAATAAAGTATCTATCTATCTATCTATCTATCTATCTATCTATCTATCTATCTATCTATCTATCTATCTAACCAGCAGCTACAGTAGGCTAGACAACCAGCAGCTACACAACCAGCAGCTACAGTAGGCTAGACAACCAGCAGCTACACAACCAGCAGCTACAGTAGGCTAGACAACCAGCAGCTACACAACCAGCAGCTACAGTAGGCTAGACAACCAGCAGCTACACAACCAGCAGCTACAGTAGGCTAGACAACCAGCAGCTACACAACCAGCAGCTACAGTAAACTAGACAAACTTCAGCTACAGTAGGCTAGACAACCAGCAGCTACAGTAGGCTAGACAACCAGCAGCTACAGTAGGCTAGACAACCAGCAGCTACAGAACCAGCAGCTACAGTAGGCTAGACAACCTTCAGCTACAGTAGGCTAGACAACCAGCAGCTACACAACCAGCAGCTACACAACCAGCAGCTACAGTAAGCTAGACAACCAGCAGCTACAGTAAACTAGACAATGTTGACATATGTTTCGCATGCCAATAAAGCCCTTTAATTGAGACAGAGAGAGCGAGAGAGAGAGAGAGAGAGTTGTCAGTATGCTACATCCTCACTCTTTCCTTCCTCCCTTTTCAGGATCAGGATCAGCCAAAGCCTTTCACATTAAGATCTTAAGACTGGGAGATGCTGTGGAATGGTGTAGGTTCCTATATATATAATTTAGAACCGTTGTGTGTTTGTTCCACCTGAGTAAGAACAAACACCTAGACCCATCTGTTCTAGACAGTTAAAGTAACAGAACACCTAGACCCATCTGTTCTAGACAGTTAAAGTAACAGAACACCTAGATCCATCTGTTCTAGACAGTAAAGAACAGGGTTACGTAGGGGTCAGTAAACGTAGGGGTCAGTAAACGTAGGGGTCAGTAAACACAAAAAGTAGTCACAGCTCAAAGCACTTGATGTTAATCCTAATAACGTTAAAACAGTCAGACACTAGAACAGCATTGTTGCCGGTTTGTCGCCTTCAGAGAAAAAGAAGTCGTCAAAGAAAGAAGATGCCCATTTAAAAGTACAGAATAAGTGCATTTTGATCAATTGGTGGTACATTAGAGTAACTTATACCCCTCTCAATCTGAATGTAAAAGGTCTGGAGACCTGACGGCAGAAATCTTTACCCAGTTGTTTGGAGGGACAATGTGACCTTGGAAGTGCATTGACAATGGACATTGATTTCCAGTGTCTGTCCCTCCCTTATTTCCACTCTGTCTCCCCCTACTCTCCTCCCCGTCTCCCGGAGTCCCCCTCTCTATGTTGTCTGGTGTTGTTTTTAAGAGACACACAGGTGCCAGAGGCCATTAGCCATGCTAGCAGACAGACTGCCATTTCCCACTCCTGAAGTCTGCCATTAGCCATGCTAGCAGACAGACTGCCAGTTGGTCTCAGCAGTGGGAACTGGTATTTGGCAGCAGTGGTGCCATGTGACGTGTAGGAAGGAGAATGACAACAGATCAACTCTGGTTGTCTACATGACAGGGCAGACATTGTATTCTTCAACCCGGAGTGATTCTGCAGGATTTAAATTAACCCATGTATTTTTCCTGATCCGTAATGACATTCCTCTGGCCCAGTTGGTTTCTCTGGAATGGTTGGTTGTGTGGTTCTTAATGCAACTCAGGTTGAAATCTGATTGGTTCGCAGCGCTAGGATGTGGGCTGCTGTAACAAATGGAGTAATAAAATAGAGAAGCTTTCAAAAGGAAAGACACAGGAAACTCCATTAGAAACTCCTGTATTGAATAAACAGAACTACAGTACTAATAGGTTACCATAGCAGCAGTAAGCCTTGTGAATGAATAAACAGAACTACAGTACTAATAGGTTACCATAGCAGCAGTAAGCCTTGTGAATGAATAAACAGAACTACAGTACTAATAAGTTACCATAGCAGCAGTAAGCCTTGTGAATGAATAAACAGAACTACAGTACTAATAGGTTACCATAGCAGCAGTAAGCCTTGTGAATGAATAAACAGAACTACAGTACTAATAAGTTACCATAGCAGCAGTAAGCCTTGTGAATGAATAAACAGAACTACAGTACTAATAGGTTACCATAGTAGCAGTAAGCCTTGGGAATGAATAAACAGAACTACAGTACTAATAGGTTACCATAGCAGCAGTAAGCCTTGTGAATGAATAAACAGAACTACAGTACTAATAGGTTACCATAGCAGCAGTAAGCCTTGTGAATGAATAAACAGAACTACAGTACTAATAGGTTACCATAGCAGCAGTAAGCCTTGTGAATGAATAAACAGAACTACAGTACTAATAGGTTACCATAGCAGCAGTAAGCCTTGTGAATGAATAAACAGAACTACAGTACTAATAGGTTACCATAGCAGCAGTAAGCCTTGTGAATGAATAAACAGAACTACAGTACTAATAGGTTACCATAACAGCAGTAAGCCTTGTGAATGAATAAAGATAGATAGATAGATAGATAGATAGATAGATAGATAGATAGATAGATAGATAGATAGATAGGTACTTTATTGATCCCCCGGGGGGGAAATTTCATTATCAAGCAGCTACAACAAAAACACAGGGCAGGTGCAAAATGCCACAACGAAAGTACACAAAAAACAGATACACGGTACATGATACATAGAGCGGCAGTATGAAAAAGTATAGAAATACAGGATATCTGGAGTGCAAAAAAAAGCTATAAAAGGACATTGCGTAGTATGAGTGGTTGGCTGAATATGTACACTATACATTGGTGGATGTTGGATGGTTAACTATACTATACAGGTTGATGGCAGAGAAATACTTCAGTAGCTAATGCGTATGATATGAGCGAGGGTAATAATAGTTTACTTAATAGACAGAATGGGTAAATGAACAGGTAAGTGAAAATTTTGCATGGTTAAATTAGCTGTACAGTTAGGTATACCGTTATATTTACAGATAAGTGAATACTTGCATGTTTACACAAACTGTACAGGTAAATGACAGGAAGAGATACTTTAATAGCTAAATGTGTGTATGATATCATTGGGGTAATAATAGTAATTCCCTTAAAATACAGTCCTTAGTGCGCAGGGTTTAATTACAGACAACTGCACTTATTGCACATTTGATATACTAAAAGCAATGAGAAAAGGTGCAACTGGCAGGATACTAATATGCATTCCTGAGTGAATGCCTAGGTCCAATAATTACTTACAATATTGCATGTGATATAATATAACAACTGTACATGGGTATGTATATACAGACCTGTATGAATAAGTAGGTCCTGAGTGGATGAGTGCTGACGGAACAGAGTTACTCACGGATGGATGCATAATTGTTAAACTAGGTCCTAGCACCCCAACAGTTCCAGATCTATGTTGCCGACGGCACGGCACCCCGGTGAGGCATTATATAGTCTCATAGCCGCCGGCAGGAAGGACCTCCTGTGGCGCTCTCTGGCACACCGTGGTGGGATCAGTCTGTGACTGAAAGAGCTCCTCTGCGTCATAACCATAGCGTGCAGAGGGTGGGTGACGTTGTCCATGATGGCCAGCAGTTTGGCCAGGATCCGTCTCTCCGCCACCTCCTCTAGAGTGTCAAGGCTCATCCCCAGGACAGAGCTAGCCTTCCTGATCAGCTTATTTACCCGAGAAGCATCACCGGCTTTGATGTTTGCTCCCCAGCACACCACTGCAAAAAAGATGGCACTGGCCACCACAGACTGGTAGAAGGTATGCAGTACTTTACTGAAGGCCTGAGCCTCCTCAGAAAGTAGAGTTGGCTCTGGCCCTTTTTGTACAGGGCCCCGGTGTTACCAGCCCATTCCAGTCTGTTGTCCATATGGACCCCCAAGAACTTGTATGACTCAACCATTTCCACATCCATCCCCTTTATAGGGACTGCAGTCAGTTGTGCCTTGGTTCTCCTGAAGTCCACCACCATCTCCTTAGTTTTGCTGATGTTGAGCTGAAGGTGGTTCTGCTCACACCACAACACAAAGTCACTGATTGTGCTCCTGTACTCCTCCTCCTGCCCACCCCTGATGCACCCTACAATAGCAGAGTCATCCGAGAACTTCTGTAGGTGGCATGTTTCAGAGTTATATCTGAAGTCTGAGGTGTACAGGGTGAACAGGAAGGGGGACAGGACCGTACCCTGGGGGGCCCCTGTGTTGCTAACTGCCCGTTCTGACACACAGCTCTGTAGTCGCACAAATTGTGGCCTACTGGTCAGGTAGTCCGTGACCCAGGAGACTAAGGGTGCTTCCACTTCCATCCTCCTCATCTTCTCACCCAGTAGCAGGGGCTGAATGGTATTGAAGGCACTGGAGAAGTCAAAAAACATGACCCTCACAGTGCAACCTGCGTTGTCCAGGTGAGAGTAGGCCCTCTGCAGAAGGTAGATGATTGCATCATCCACCCCGATGTTGCGCTGGTATGCAAACTGCAGGGGGTCCATTGATGAACACACCAGGGGTCTGAGGTGAGCGAGGACTAACCTTTCCAGGGTCTTCATGATGTGGGATGTTAGCGCTACAGGTCTGAAGTCATTCAGGACAGTGGGGTGTGCCTTCTTGGGCACTGGGACGAGGCAGGATGTTTTCCACAGCACAGGGACCCTTTCTAGGCTCAGGCTAAGGTTGAAAAGACGCTGGAGTATTCCACACAGTTGGTCAGCACAGACCCTCAGCACCCTTGGGCTGATGCCATCGGGGCCCGCCGCTTTCCACTGGTGTAGTCTCTCCAGCTCTCTCCTCACTTGGTTGGTGGTGAAAGCCAGCCCAGGTAGGGAGGTGGGGGGAAGGGGGGTGTTGAGGGTCAGTCCAGGGGGGGCAGGGGCGGAGGTGGGGTCACTGATTGTCTCAGCAGAGGTGCTGTGAGCAAAGTGGGGGTGGGATAGCTGTGAGGGTGTGTGGTCTGGGGAGCTGGAGGGGAGGTGGACAGGGCCAGTATCGAACCTGTTAAAAAATTGGTTCAGCTCATTGGCTCTGTCCTGGGTCCCCTCCGTCTGCCCACTGTTTGACTTTTTGAAGCCAGTGATATTTCTCATACCCTTCCACACCTCTCTCACCTGGCTCTGCCTCAGCTTGTCCTCCATCTTCTCCTTATACACTCTCTTCCCCTCAGCAATCCGCAACTTCAGCTCCCTCTGGACGCATTTCAATTTGTCCTTGTCCTTCTCCTTGAAGGCCCTCTTCTTCTCATTCAGCAGGGCCTTCAGGTCGCTGGTGACCCAGGGTTTATTGTTTGGGAAACAGCGTACCTTCCTGGTGGGTACAGTGTTGTCTACACAAAAATTAATATAGTCTGTTATGCAGTCAGTGAGTCCATCGATGTCCTCCCCATGAGCCTCACAGAACACATCCCAGTCTGTTGTTTCAAAGCAGTCCTGTAGGGCCTCATTCGCCTCCGGGGACCATCTCCTAATAGTCCTGGTGGTTGCAGGCTGCTGTTGGACCATAGGCCTGTAGAGTGGGGTGAGGTGGACAAGGTTGTGATCCGATCTACCGAGGGGAGGGAGTGCAGTGGAGTTGTATCCATCCTTCACATTAGCATATAACAAGTCCAGAGTTTTATTATTCCTGGTTGGGCACTTCACGAACTGTTTGAACGTGGGCAGCGTGGAAGAGAGAGATGCATGGTTAAAATCCCCCGAAATTGCAAAGAAAGCACTGGGATGCGCTGTCTGTAACCTCGCGATAACAGAGTGGATGACGTCACACGCTGCGTTTGCGTCAGCAGAGGGCGGGATGTAAACAATAACAGCAATGGCCGCCGTGAATTCCCTAGGTAGATAGTAGGGTCTCAGGCTAACGGCTAGCAGTTCAATGTCCGGGCTACAAAACTTTTCCTTAAGAGTAATATGGTTCGGATGACACCATCTGTTGTTAACTAATAAAGCCAGCCCACCACCCTTACTCTTACCGGAAGAGACGCGATCCCTGTCCGCTGTGATGGTCTGGAAACCGTCGATAGTGACGTTCTGTATGGGGATGTTGTCGTTCAGCCAAGTCTCAGTAAAACACATTAGGCTAGCTTCCCGATAAATCCTTTGTCCACGAACAAGTCCCGCCAACTCATCCATCTTGTTATGTAGACACCTCACATTGCCCATAATAATAGATGGTATAGCCGGCTTGTACTTGAACCTCCTCCGCTTTGCCTTACATTTCAATCCCGCCCTGCATCCACGGCGTCGTCTTTTCAATTCGTCCGGAATATCAAACTTTTCCCTGGGGAGCAGCAGCGCTGCGTGGGCTAAATCCAGGAGCTGGGCTCTGCTGTAAACAATAACAGTTGACGACTCCTGTCGACGTTCAGCTGCGATAAAATCCATAAAATCCATAATCCTGAACTGTTATAGTTCGACTGTAGCAAAATAAAAAATAAAACTAAAGAAAATAGACGAAAGAAAACGAACTAAAACAACAATTAATGCACGAACAACGGGAGCTGCTTAAAAGGCGACCACTCAGGGCGGCGCCAAAACCTATTAAACAGAACTACAGTACTAATAGGTTACCATAGCAGCAGTAAGCCTTGTGAATGAATAAACAGAACTACAGTACTAATAGGTTACCATAGCAGCAGTAAGCCTTGTGAATGAATAAACAGAACTACAGTACTAATAGGTTACCACAGCAGCAGTAAGACTTGTGAATGAATAAACAGAACTACAGTACTAATAGGTTACCATAGCAGCAGTAAGCCTTGTGAATGAATAAACAGAACTACAGTACTAATAGGTTACCATAGCAGCAGTAAGCCTTGTGAATGAATAAACAGAACTACAGTACTAATAGGTTACCATAGCAGCAGTAAGCCTTGTGAATGAATAAACAGAACTACAGTACTAATAGGTTACCATAGCAGCAGTAAGCCTTGTGAATGAATAAACAGAACTACAGTACTAATAGGTTACCATAGCAGCAGTAAGCCTTGTGAATGAGAGCAGCAGGGGAGAAAGAGTTACATTGTTCAACTCATTAGGAAATTAAAGAAAAACCCAAACAAGTCCAATTAAACCCTCCTTCAATTAGGAGACACTTAAAAAGAGAGATAATAATTCCATCCTTTATTCTCTCATCTAGTAATAACAAATACATGACAGGCTTTATCAGCAGTGGGAGCATGCCCTCATCCTTATTAGTGAGGGAGGGAGGGAGGGAGGGAGGGAGGGAGGGAGGGAGTTAAAGAGATGCCGCTACAACATGAAAGAGGGAGAGCTTCTCTTCTCTAATGAGCGTTATTACCCAGCATTCCCAAATAATGTAAACGGAACGCGTCCGCTTAGCCGCCCTGTCACACCCATTAGCAGCTGAGCAAAGACAAGACAACAATAACATCATCTGAACCCGATTTAGAACAGCTCACATATTCTAACGAAAGGGGAGAAGAATCCTACCGTATTAAAAAGGAAGCATGTGGTTGGATCACTGTTGGCCTAGTTGGTGAGAATGTGGCGGTTGTGGCTACGGCGCTAATGCTAATTCATTTGTAATATGCAGATCTCTCTCGCTTTCCTATTCTCAGCAGACATGTTGGGTCATTTAGGCTCTTCCACTCAGTAACAAAGAGAGAGAAAAAGAGTTAGACAGAGAGCGTTAGACAGAGAGCGTTAGACAGAGAGCGTTAGACAGAGAGCGTTAGACAGAGAGCGTTAGACAGAGAGCGTTAGACAGAGAGCGTTAGACAGAGAGAGCGTTAGACAGAGAGCGTTAGACAGAGAGCGTTAGACAGAGAGAGCGTTAGACAGAGAGAGCGTTAGACAGAGAGAGCGTTAGACAGAGAGAGCGTTAGACAGAGAGAGCGTTAGACAGAGAGAGCGTTAGACAGAGAGAGCGTTAGACAGAGAGAGCGTTAGACAGAGAGAGCGTTAGACAGAGAGAGCGTTAGACAGAGAGAGCGTTAGACAGAGAGAGCGTTAGACAGAGAGAGCGTTAGACAGAGAGAGCGTTAGACAGAGAGCGTTAGACAGAGAGAGCGTTAGACAGAGAGAGCGTTAGACAGAGAGAGCGTTAGACAGAGAGAGCGTTAGACAGAGAGAGCGTTAGACAGAGAGAGCGTTAGACAGAGAGAGCGTTAGACAGAGAGCGTTAGACAGAGAGCGTTAGACAGAGAGCGTTAGACAGAGAGCGTTAGACAGAGAGCGTTAGACAGAGAGCGTTAGACAGAGAGCGTTAGACAGAGAGCGTTAGACAGAGAGCGTTAGACAGAGAGCGTTAGACAGAGAGCGTTAGACAGAGAGCGTTAGACAGAGAGCGTTAGACAGAGAGCGTTAGACAGAGAGCGTTAGACAGAGAGCGTTAGACAGAGAGCGTTAGACAGAGAGCGTTAGACAGAGAGAGCGTTAGACAGAGAGCGCGTTAGACAGAGAGAGCGTTAGACAGAGAGAGCGTTAGACAGAGAGAGCGTTAGACAGAGAGAGCGTTAGACAGAGAGAGCGTTAGACAGAGAGAGCGTTAGACAGAGAGAGCGTTAGACAGAGAGAGCGTTAGACAGAGAGAGCGTTAGACAGAGAGAGCGTTAGACAGAGAGAGCGTTAGACAGAGAGAGCGTTAGACAGAGAGAGCGTTAGACAGAGAGAGCGTTAGACAGAGAGAGCGTTAGACAGAGAGAGCGTTAGACAGAGAGAGCGTTAGACAGAGAGAGCGTTAGACAGAGAGAGCGTTAGACAGAGAGAGCGTTAGACAGAGAGAGCGTTAGACAGAGAGAGCGTTAGACAGAGAGAGCGTTAGACAGAGAGAGCGTTAGACAGAGAGAGCGTTAGACAGAGAGCGTTAGACAGAGAGCGTTAGACAGAGAGCGTTAGACAGAGAGCGTTAGACAGAGAGCGTTAGACAGAGAGCGTTAGACAGAGAGCGTTAGACAGAGAGCGTTAGACAGAGAGCGTTAGACAGAGAGCGTTAGACAGAGAGCGTTAGACAGAGAGCGTTAGACAGAGAGCGTTAGACAGAGAGCGTTAGACAGAGAGCGTTAGACAGAGAGCGTTAGACAGAGAGCGTTAGACAGAGAGCGTTAGACAGAGAGCGTTAGACAGAGAGCGTTAGACAGAGAGCGTTAGACAGAGAGCGTTAGACAGAGAGCGTTAGACAGAGAGCGTTAGACAGAGAGCGTTAGACAGAGAGCGTTAGACAGAGAGCGTTAGACAGAGAGCGTTAGACAGAGAGCGTTAGACAGAGAGCGTTAGACAGAGAGCGTTAGACAGAGAGCGTTAGACAGAGAGCGTTAGACAGAGAGCGTTAGACAGAGAGCGTTAGACAGAGAGCGTTAGACAGAGAGCGTTAGACAGAGAGCGTTAGACAGAGAGCGTTAGACAGAGAGCGTTAGACAGAGAGCGTTAGACAGAGAGCGTTAGACAGAGAGCGTTAGACAGAGAGCGTTAGACAGAGAGCGTTAGACAGAGAGCGTTAGACAGAGAGCGTTAGACAGAGAGCGTTAGACAGAGAGCGTTAGACAGAGAGCGTTAGACAGAGAGCGTTAGACAGAGAGCGTTAGACAGAGAGCGTTAGACAGAGAGAGCGATAATAAATAATGTAATTATTATTTTAAATAAGTTACAGTACATTTCCAGATGTGTAATTAAGAGACAACAGGCACTGTCAGGCTATAACACGGGTTAGTGAGTGAACACGCCACAGACCACTGCATAATTCCTACCACTAATATCTTCAAAAGGATAGAAAAAAAACAAGGAAATGAACGCAGAACATCTCAATATAGTACTGGGAGGCATTGTGTGTGTGTGTGTGTGTGTGTGTGTGTGTGTGTGTGTGTGTGTGTGTGTGTGTGTGTGTGTGTGTGTGTGTGTGTGTGTGTGTGGATGCACTTCTTTCCAAACTTTCAGCAATTAAAATGGAATATGAAGTGATTGTAAAGAGAGTATCTCTGAAAGGTAAGTGTGGAAGAGGGATTAGTTGAAAAAAAAAGAAGGAAATATGGCTTGGTGTAAAATGTGAGAATCTGTACTGGTGTCTTCATCACAGCAATACTATGGAATGTACTGGTGTCTTCATCACAGCAATACTATGGAATGTACTGGTGTCTTCATCACAGCAATACTATGGAATGTACTGGTGTCTTCATCACAGCAATACTATGGAATGTACTGGTGTCTTCATCACAGCAATACTATGGAATGCACTGGTGTCTTCATCACAGCACTACTATGGAATGTACTGGTGTCTTCATCACAGCACTACTATGGAATGTACTGGTGTCTTCATCACAGCAATACTATGGAATGTACTGGTGTCTTCATCACAGCAATACTATGGAATGTACTGGTGTCTTCATCAGAGCAATACTACCATGATTGAGAATGCCATGAATCTGAAGAACAGGAGGTACTTCTATATGTTCAATTAATATTCTTTCAAAAGCACAACAGAAAGTATTAATCCACTTCAATGTGTTCAATGAAGATTCTTTCTATGGTCCGAAGCTGCAGTTTGCCCGGGCGGCCAGCTCTAGGAAGAGTCTTGGTGGTTCCAAACTTCTTCCATTTAAGAATGGAGGAGGCCACTGTTTTCTTGGGAACCTTCAATGCTGCAGATATTTTTTGGTACCCTTCCCCAGATCTGTGCCTCGACAAAACCCTGTCTCGGAGCTCTACGGACAATTCCTTCAACCTAATGACTTGGTTTTTGCTATGACATGTGTGTGCCTTTCCAGAATCTGTTGTTCTGCCCCTGAACAAGGCAGTTAACCCACTGTTCACCGGGCACAGAAGACATGGATGTGGATTAAGGCTCCCTGTATCTCCTTAAGTATCCAGCACTTCACCTCAGGGGCGGAGTCTATAGCCATGTCTCAGGGGCGGAGTCTATAGCCATGTCTCAGGGGCGGAGTCTGTCAGTCTGATCCTTCGATCTCAGCATGCACAAGAAGAACGAAAGAATAGTAGGACATGAAACTAGACAGAAGTTGGACACTAGGTGAAGTCAGACTCTACAGAACTACAGCTGTTGGACACTAGGTGAAGTCAGACTCTACAGAACTACAGCTGTTGGACACTAAGTGAAGTCAGACTCTACAGAACTACAGCTGTTGGACATTAAGTGAAGTCAGACTCTACAGAACTACAGCTGTTGGACACTAAGTGAAGTCAGACTCTACAGAACTACAGCTGTTGGACACTAAGTGAAGTCAGACTCTACAGAACTACAGCTGTTGGACACTAAGTGAAGTCAGACTCTACAGAACTACAGCTGTTGGACACTAAGTGAAGTCAGACTCTACAGAACTACAGCTGTTGGACACTAGGTGAAGTCAGACTCCACAGAACTACAGCTGTCGGACACTAAGTGAAGTCAGACTCTACAGAACTACAGCTGTCGGACACTAAGTGAAGTCAGACTCTACAGAACTACAGCTGTCGGACACTAAGTGAAGTCAGACTCTACAGAACTACAGCTGTTGGACACTAAGTGAAGTCAGACTCTACAGAACTACAGCTGTTGGACACTAGGTGAAGTCAGACTCCACAGAACTACAGCTGTTGGACACTAGGTGAAGTCAGACTCCACAGAACTACAGCTGTTGGACACTAAGTGAAGTCAAACTCTACAGAACTACAGCTGTTGGACACTAGGTGAAGTCAGACTCTACAGAACTACAGCTGTTGGACACTAGGTGAAGTCAGACTCCACAGAACTACAGCTGTTGGACACTAAGTGAAGTCAGACTCTACAGAACTACAGATGTTGGACACTAAGTGAAGTCAGACTCTACAGAACTACAGATGTTGGACACTAAGTGAAGTCAGACTCTACAGAACTGCAGCTGTTGGACACTAAGTGAAGTCAGACTCTACAGAACTACAGCTGTTGGACACTAAGTGAAGTCAGACTCTACAGAACTACAGATGTTGGACACTAAGTGAAGTCAGACTCTACAGAACTACAGATGTTGGACACTAAGTGAAGTGACAACACATTAAGAGCTCGGTCTAGAAATATCTCAATACTACAAGAGACAAGAAATCCTCATTAAGATACAGAAAAGCAGCTTGATAAACCCATGGCACCGTATTTCATCCCATCTCCTGCGTTCATAATAAGCATGTTGTTTTGGCCCATTTCTCCCTGTGTTAAACTAATTAACGAACAGGAACAGGACCGCATGAAATTACAGCCCACTCTAACGGCTGGTTAACACAAGGGATGGTGACAGCTCTTTGACAGTCTGAGTGTGTATGTCAAAGCTTTCCAACAGGCGCTACATCAAATAATAATCACGCCTGTCACCCTGGCTCTACATTTTAATTATGCAGCGGATGACTAGCAGAAAACAACTAAACAGGGAAAGGACAGAAGTCAGGCATGAATAGCATGATGCTACAGCGGTGTCCACAGCGGTGTCTACAGCGGTGTCTAGAGAGGTGTCTACAGCGGTGTCCACAGCGGTGTCTACAGCGGTGTCTACAGTACGGAACACTACGGAGGTGTTTATGGTTGAGAGTAGAAAAGTGTTCTGATGTGTAACTGGTCTACCAATCAAAAGTCCACAAACTACTGGGTCAGTGGAACCCATGCCACATTGCAGCCAGCAGCCTTATAGCAGCCACATTACAACCAGCAGCCTTATAGCAGCCACATTACAGCCAGCAGCCTTACAGCAGCCACATTACAGCCAGCAGCCACATTACAGCCAGCAGCCTTATAGCAGCCACATTACAGCCAGCAGCCTTATAGCAGCCACATTACAGCCAGCAGCCTTATAGCAGCCACATTACAGCCAGCAGCCTTATAGCAGCCACATTACTGCCAGCAGCCTTATAGCAGCCACATTACAGCCAGCAGCCTTATAGCAGCCACATTACAGCCAGCAGCCTTATAGCAGCCACATTACAGCCAGCAGCCTTATAGCAGCCACATTGCAACCAGCAGCCTTATAGCAGCCACATTGCAACCAGCAGCCTTATAGCAGCCACATTACAGCCAGCAGCCTTACAGCAGCCACATTACAACCAGCAGCCTTACAGCAGCCACATTACAACCAGCAGCCTTATAGCAGCCACATTACAACCAGCAGCCTTATAGCAGCCACATTACAGCCAGCAGCCACATTACAGCCAGCAGCCTTACAGCAGCCACATTACAGCCAGCAGCCTTACAGCAGCCACATTACAGCCAGCAGCCTTACAGCAGCCACATTACAGCCAGCAGCCACATTACAGCCAGCAGCCACATTACAGCCAGCAGCCACATTACAGCCAGCAGCCTTATAGCAGCCACATTACAGCCAGCAGCCACATTACAGCCAGCAGCCTTATAGCAGCCACATTACAGCCAGCAGCCACATTACAGCCAGCAGCCACATTACAGCCAGCAGCCTTATAGCAGCCACATTACAGCCATCAGCCTTACAGCAGCCACATTACAGCCAGCAGCCACATTACAGCCAGCAGCCACATTACAGCCAGCAGCCACATTACAGCCAGCAGCCTTACAGCAGCCACATTACAGCCAGCAGCCTTACAGCAGCCACATTACAGCCAGCAGCCTTACAGCAGCCACATTACAGCCAGCAGCCACATTACAGCCAGCAGCCACATTACAGCCAGCAGCCTTACAGCAGCCACATTACAGCCAGCAGCCACATTACAGCCAGCAGCCACATTACAGCCAGCAGCCACATTACAGCCAGCAGCCACATTATAGCCAGCAGCCTTACAGCAGCCTCATTACAGCCAGCAGCCACATTACAGCCAGCAGCCACATTACAGCCAGCAGCCTTACAGCAGCCACATTACAGCCAGCAGCCACATTACAGCCAGCAGCCTTATAGCAGCCACATTACAGCCAGCAGCCACATTATAGCCAGCAGCCTTACAGCAGCCTCATTACAGCCAGCAGCCACATTACAGCCAGCAGCCACATTACAGCCAGCAGCCTGTATCAACTTGTAGAAAAGAGGAAAAATTGTTGGATAAATTAAAGCAGTTATCGTTTGATGTAACAGGTCTTAGGTAGAGGGTGTTTTACAGTAGTCAGTGTTGTACAACAGGTCTTAGGTAGAGGGTGTTTTACAGTAGTCAGTGTTGTACAACAGGTCTTAGGTAGAGGGTGTTTTACGGTAGTCAGTGTTGTACAGCAGGTCTTAGGTAGAGGGTGTTTTACGGTAGTCAGTGTTTTAGAACAGGTCTTAGGTAGAGGGTGTTTTACAGTAGTCAGTGTACAGCAGGTCTTAGGTAGAGGGTGTTTTACAGTAGTCAGTGTACAGCAGGTCTTAGGTAGAGGGTGTTTTACAGTAGTCAGTGTTTTAGAACAATGTACTGTTGTATTACAGTAGTAGGTGTGTGTATGGAAACAGTAACATACTGTTGGATGCGCTGTACGGGCAGTGGGAGCAGGTCCTCTAGTTTAGAGTTGTGGAATTCTGGTCTGGACTCCTGGAGCTTCTTGAACCTTCTAAAGGCCTTGTTCTTCTTTACCTGGAGCTGAGGACAGAGAACAGACACCATTTAATATCACCCGGAGACCTCCACTAACAGATATTTACCTGGAGCTGAGGACAGAGAACAGAGACCATTTAATATCACGTCACCTGGAGACCTTCCCTAACAGACGAGACTGAAGGGTTTGACAGAGAAGAGTTTGAGACATATGAATTCTCAGCCACAGGATTGCCCGTTTCTAAATCAAGTGCATGTCAACTCCCTCCAACTGGGATCAGCTGCTGTGAAAATCAAACACTTCCCAAATCGCCGTCCAGAACAACTATCAGCAATTGATAGAATCACGACCTAAGCCTGTTGTTAGTGCAGCCTGTCTCATCACACATATCTCCAAACCTCTACTAATGACAGCTACCTACTCCTCCTGCCCTCCTCCTGGCACCCCGGACCTGCTCCCACACCCCACCAGACAAGTATTATACTGACCTTATCCACTCCCTTCCTACCCCCTCCCCCACCGCTTCTCCCCCTACGGACATTAACCCTCCCCCCTACCCCAATATACATTAACCCCCCCTAACCCAATATACATTAACCCTACCTCCTACCCCAATATACATTAACCCCCCCTACCCCAATATACATTAACCCTACCTCCTACCCCAATATACATTAACCCCCCCCCCCCCCCCCCTACCCCAATATACATTAACCCCACCTCCTACCCCAATGGACATTAACCCTACCCCCCTACCCCAATGGACATTAACCCTACCCCCCTACCCCAATATACATTAACCCTACCTCCTACCCCAATATACATTAACCCTACCCCAATATACATTAACCCTACCCCAATATACATTAACCCCCCCCCACCCCAATATACATTAACCCCCCCCTACCCCAATATACATTAACCCTACCCCAATATACATTAACCCTACCCCAATATACATTAACCCTACCCCAATATACATTAACCCTCCCCCCTACCCCAATATACATTAACCCTCCCCCCTACCCCAATATACATTAACCCTCCCCCCTACCCCAATATACATTAACCCTACCCCCTACCCCAATGGACATTAACCCTCCCCCCTACCCCAATATACATTAACCCTCCCCCCTACCCCAATATACATTAACCCTCCCCCCTACCCCAATGGACATTAACCCTACCCCAATGGACATTAACCCTCCCCCCTACCCCAATATACATTAACCCTCCCTCCTACCCCAATGGACATTAACCCTACCCCAATGGACATTAACCCTCCCCCCTACCCCAATATACATTAACCCTCCCCCCTACCCCAATATACATTAACCCTCCCCCCTACCCCAATGGACATTAACCCTACCCCCCCTCCCCAATATACATTAACCCTCCCCCTACCCCAATATACATTAACCCTCCCCCCTACCCCAATATACATTAACCCTACCTCCTACCCCAATATACATTAACCCTACCTCCTACCCCAATATACATTAACCCTACCTCCTACCCCAATATACATTAACCCTACCTCCTACCCCAATATACATTAACCCTACCTCCTACCCCAATATACATTAACCCTACCTCCTACCCCAATATACATTAACCCTACCTCCTACCCCAATATACATTAACCCTACCTCCTACCCCAATATACACTAACCCTACCTCCTACCCCAATATACATTAACCCTACCTCCTACCCCAATATACATTAACCCTCCCCCCTACCCCAATATACATTAACCCTCCCCCCTACCCCAATATACATTAACCCTCCCCCCTACCCCAATATACATTAACCCTCCCCCCTACCCCAATATACATTAACCCTACCTCCTACCCCAATATTGACTGAAGACATTTTAGCTTTTCATTTTTCTAACTTCTAAAAAAACACAGAAACAGAAAACATGATGCACCCTATTCCCTATTTAGTGCACTACTTTAGGTCTGATTCCCTATTTAGTGCACTACTTTAGGTCTGATTCCCTATTTAGTGCACTACTTTAGGTCTGATTCCCTATTTAGTGCACTACTTTAGGTCTGATTCCCTATTTAGTGCACTACTTTAGGTCTGATTCCCTATTTAGTGCACTACTTTAGGTCTGATTCCCTATTTAGTGCACTACTTTAGGTCTGATTCCCTATTTAGTGCACTACTTTAGGTCTGATTCCCTATTTAGTGCACTACTTTAGGTCTGATTCCCTATTTAGTGCACTACTTTAGGTCTGATTCCCTATTTAGTGCACTACTTTAGGTCTGATTCCCTATTTAGTGCACTACTTTAGGTCTGATTCCCTATTTAGTGCACTACTTTAGGTCTGATTCCCTATTTAGTGCACTACTTTAGGTCTGATTCCCTATTTAGTGCACTACTTTAGGTCTGATTCCCTATTTAGTGCACTACTTTAGGTCTGATTCCCTATTTAGTGCACTACTTTAGGTCTGATTCCCTATTTAGTGCACTACTTTAGGTCTGATTCCCTATTTAGTGCACTACTTTAGGTCTGATTCCCTATTTAGTGCACTACTTTAGGTCTGATTCCATATTTAGTGCACTACTTTAGGTCTGATTCCCTATTTAGTGCACTACTTTAGGTCTGATTCCCTATTTAGTGCACTACTTTAGGTCTGATTCCCTATTT
Source organism: Thymallus thymallus (assembly GCA_023634145.1). Lineage (NCBI taxonomy): Eukaryota > Metazoa > Chordata > Actinopteri > Salmoniformes > Salmonidae > Thymallus > Thymallus thymallus. Next base: position 2,325,140 of record CM042421.1, read on the forward strand.
AGTGCACTACTTTAGGTCTGATTCCATATTTAGTGCACTACTTTAGGTCTGATTCCCTATTTAGTGCACTACTTTAGGTCTGATTCCATATTTAGTGCATTAAGACTACTGGCTTGTACAGTCCTGTATGAGGTGGTCTAGATGGAGCCGTCATTAAGACCACTGGCTTGTACAGTCCTGTATGAGGTGGTCTAGATGGAGCCGTCATTAAGACTACTGGCTTGTACAGTCCTGTATGAGGTGGTCTAGATGGAGCCGTCATTAAGACCACTGGCTTGTACAGTCCTGTATGAGGTGGTCTAGATGGAGCCGTCATTAAGACCACTGGCTTGTACAGTCCTGTATGAGGTGGTCTAGATGGAGCCGTCATTAAGAACACTGGCTTGTACAGTCCTGTATGAGGTGGTCTAGATGGAGCCGTCATTAAGACCACTGGCTTGTACAGTCCTGTATGAGGTGGTCTAGATGGAGCCGTCATTAAGACCACTGGCTTGTACAGTCCTGTATGAGGTGGTCTAGATGGAGCCGTCATTAAGACCACTGGCTTGTACAGTCCTGTATGAGGTGGTCTAGATGGAGCCGTCATTAAGACCACTGGCTTGTACAGTCCTGTATGAGGTGGTCTAGATGGAGCCGTCATTAAGACCACTGGCTTGTACAGTCCTGTATGAGGTGGTCTAGATGGAGCCGTCATTAAGACCACTGGCTTGTACAGTCCTGTATGAGGTGGTCTAGATGGAGCCGTCATTAAGACCACTGGCTTGTACAGTCCTGTATGAGGTGGTCTAGATGGAGCCGTCATTAAGACCACTGGCTTGTACAGTCCTGTATGAGGTGGTCTAGATGGAGCCGTCATTAAGACTACTGGCTTGTACAGTCCTGTATGAGGTGGTCTAGATGGAGCCGTCATTAAGACTACTGGCTTGTACAGTCCTGTATGAGGTGGTCTAGATGGAGCAGTCATTAAGACTACTGGCTTGTACAGTCCTGTATGAGGTGGTCTAGATGGAGCTGTCATTAAGACTACTGGCTTGTACAGTCCTGTATGAGGTGGTCTAGATGGAGCTGTCATTAAGACTACTGGCTTGTACAGTCCTGTATGAGGATGTGTCCTAAATGCCACCCTATACCCTTTATAGTGCACACATTTTGACCAGGATTCAGAGGGCTCTGGTCAAAAGTATTGCACTTTATATAAGGAACAGGGGGTGATTTGGGACAGTCAGGCTATGGGGTTAGATGGACCTTACTTTAGTTAGTAGTTTACTGGCGTATATAGCCCTGAGTGACAGCTCTGAAAGCTACAGGCCCAATCAGACTCAGACATATCCAAGGATATTTTTGAATACATATTCATGAACAATATTGACGCTATCTGCATGTGCTAAATTAAAACATGGAGGTCACCCACAGTCCATGTAATTGGTCATCTATAACACAAACAGGAAGCCCAATTTATTCAAATAAACATTAATTTAGATAAAAGGAACTAGACACAAGAGACACGTATTCAAAGGCGTCTGGTAATTGGTCAGAATGTCTAAGTAGGGTTCTTTCTTATCTCAGAACACAGAACTGAATCTAAACTAAAAGGGTTCTAAGTGTTGTTGTTGTTGTTCACAACAATAGAATAAACTTCAAAGTGGTGTTCTTACCGCCAGGACCTTGCTGGCGTTCTGGATGTTGTCTACGTAGGTAACGTAGTGGTGGAGGTGAGGACAGAAATCATCAAAGCCACGCCCAAAGTCCCCTTTCTCCAGACAGACCAACAACGTCCTGCACAGAGTAGAGAGAGAAACCATTAACAATGATTATCACCATCAACAAAACATCCTCAGTCAACAGTTGACTAGGGCCATCTACAGAACGCAGGTGGGTACAGTTGACTAGGGCCATCTACAGGACGCAGGTGGGTACAGTTGACTAGGGCCATCTACAGAACGCAGGTGGGTACAGTTGACTAGGGCCATCTACAGGACGCAGGTGGGTACAGTCGACTAGCGCCATCTACAGGACGCAGGTGGGTACAGTTGACTAGCTCCATCTACAGGACGCAGGTGGGTACAGTTGACTAGGGCCATCTACAGGACGCAGGTGGGTACAGTTGACTAGGGCCATCTACAGGACGCAGGTGGGTACAGTTGACTAGGGCCATCTACAGGACGCAGGTGGGTACAGTTGACTAGCGCCATCTACAGGACGCAGGTGGGTACAGTTGACTAGGGCCATCTACAGGACTCAGGTGGGTACAGTTGACTAGCTCCATCTACAGGACGCAGGTGGGTACAGTTGACTAGCTCCATCTACAGGACACAGGTGGGTACAGTTGACTAGCTCCATCTACAGGACTCAGGTGGGTACAGTTGACTAGCTCCATCTACAGGACGCAGGTGGGTACAGTTGACTAGCTCCATCTACAGGACTCAGGTGGGTACAGTTGACTAGGGCCATCTACAGGACGCAGGTGGGTACAGTTGACTAGCTCCATCTACAGGACGCAGGTGGGTACAGTTGACTAGCTCCATCTACAGGACTCAGGTGGGTACAGTTGACTAGCTCCATCTACAGGACTCAGGTGGGTACAGTTGACTAGCTCCATCTACAGGACTCAGGTGGGTACAGTTGACTAGCTCCATCTACAGGACTCAGGTGGGTACAGTTGACTAGCTCCATCTACAGGACTCAGGTGGGTACAGTTGACTAGCTCCATCTACAGGACTCAGGTGGGTACAGTATAATGTTGTCCAAAATAATATTGAAATGTAACTGCGTCGATTTCAGTTTTTTTTTTTTAAAGAGTGCTCAAGAATACACACACACACACACACACACACACACACCTCCTGACTGTACTGTCTAATGATGTTCCCAGAGACATTACATCGCTGGAAGAAGGAGCACTGAAGTTGATTTAAATAGATTGTAATGAAGCATCGGGCCAAGATAGACCTGTTGGTAATCAGCGCACACACACACAGGAGTTCGGCTAACGAGGACAAAGACCAGAAACCCCTGTTTCCATGTCTTCCCTCCTCTCACAGCCAGAGGATATTATGATGAATATAAAACTACAAATTACAGCTTTTATACTGTTTTCGGGCTGATTCAATAGTGAGGCTGTCAGGAGGAAGGGGCCGAGAGGGTGGGAGAGGAGATGTGGAGGGACGAGGAGAGGAGGGGAGAGTAGAGGAGAGAGTAGAGGGGGAGTGAGGAGGGAGAGAGTAGAGGGGGAGTGAGGAGGGAGAGAGGAGGGGGGGAGAGAGGAGGGGGGGAGAGAGGAGGGGGGAGTGACGAGGGAGAGAGTAGAGGGGGAGAGGAGAGTATAAGGGAAGGGATAGTAAAGGAGGAGTGAGGGGGAGAGTAGTGGGGGTTCATCATGTATCAACAGATAGTAACACTAGGAGATAGATGGATGGATGGATGGATGCTTTATTGATCCCCGAGGGGAAATTTATTTGTCAAGCAGCTATGAAAAAACACAGTGCAGGTGCAAAATGCCATGCAGAAAATACACAAAAGACAGATACACGATACATAGTGCAGCAGTATGGAAAAAGTATAAAAATACAAGAAGTCTGGAGAACAAAAAGCTATAAAAAGGCATTGCATAGTATGACTGAATGTATCAACAGATAGTAACACTACGGGTTCATCATGTAATGGTACAAGGAAAGACTTCCGTAACCCTGGATGTTATTTGATCTATATGTCACACTACAATCACACCACATTTCTCCTCATTAAACTCCCCAGACACACTCTGGAGGAATATCCATCTCTTAAACAGCTTAGTGTTTCTGTGCTAGTTTCTCTGGGTCTTTGGGGTTGGTTATTACAGCATGTTAGTGTTTCTGTGCTAGTTTCTCTGGGTCTTTGGGGTTGGTTATTACAGCCTGTTAGTGTTTCTGTGCTAGTTTCTCTGGGTCTTTGGGGTTGGTTATTACAGCATGTTAGTGTTTCTGTGCTAGTTTCTCTGGGTCTTTGGGGTTGGTTATTACAGCCTGTTAGTGTTTCTGTGCTAGTTTCTCTGGGTCTTTGGGGTTGGTTATTACAGCATGTTACAGTGTTTCTGTGCTAGTTTCTCTGGGTCTTTGGGGTTGGTTATTACAGCCTGTTACAGTATTTCTGTGTTAGTTTCTCTGGGTCTTTGGGGTTGGTTATTACAGCCTGTTACAGTGTTTCTATACTAGTTTCTCTGGGTCTTTGGGGTTGGTTATTACAGCCTGTTAGTGTTTCTGTGCTAGTTTCTCTGGGTCTTTGGGGTTGGTTATTACAGCCTGTTAGTGTTTCTGTGCTAGTTTCTCTGGGTCTTTGGGGTTGGTTATTACAGCCTGTTAGTGTTTCTGTGCTAGTTTCTCTGGGTCTTTGGGGTTGGTTATTACAGCCTGTTACAGTGTTTCTATGCTAGTTTCTCTGGGTCTTTGGGGTTGGTTATTACAGCCTGTTACAGTATTTATGTGCTAGTTTCTCTGGGTCTTTGGGGTTGGTTATTACAGCCTGTTAGTGTTTCTGTGCTAGTTTCTCTGGGTATTTGGGGTTGGTTATTACAGCATGTTACAGTGTTTATATGCTAGTTTCTCTGGGTCTTTGGGGTTGGTTATTACAGCCTGTTACAGAGGAGAAGTAAATATTTCTATCTACATACTACCATTGTCTTAAGTCTCAACTCCTCATAAACTGCCTTAACCATGATGAACGACATGGGAGGATCATTAACATAGTAAATATTCCAGCATAAATATATAAGGCAGCTATGTTTATTAGAGTGGAGTTCATGATTAGCGTTGTTCCCCTGAAGTAAAGTAAATTAAAACAGGATGTCAACTGGCTATACCTCCCTCCCTAAATATATATATACACACACAGGCATGAGGCCTCCCAGAACAGCCTGTTGTCATTCCTCTGTATCAATCTACCACAAATGATCTCCAACTCTCCTTGAATCCAAATAATGCACTAGTTACCATAATGCCTCATCCATTGATTCACTAGTTACCATAATGCCTCAGCCATTGATTCACTAGGAGTTATAATGCCTCATCCATTGATTCACTAGGAGTTATAATGCCTCATCCATTGATTCACTAGGAGTTATAATGCCTCATCCATTGATTCACTAGGAGTTATAATGCCTCATCCATTGATTCACTAGGAGTTATAATGCCTCATCCATTGATTCACTAGAATAGTTATTATAAACCAGGTGTTTGATACCATCCCAGTTACTCCATTCCAGCCATTATTATGAGCCGTCCTTCCCTCAGCAGCCTCCACTGATAAAGATGTACCAGTTTATCATCACACCCTGATTGTGTCCCAAATGGCACCCTATTCCCTTTATAGTGCACTACTTTTGAATCCAAGATGGCGTCACAGTGCGGAAGCAGTTTTTTTTGTCCTGTCTCATGTCCCTGTAAATAGTCTGTCTTTCATTATAATTTTTCTTACTCCTCATATACTTTTCCTGCAACCCGCCTCACCCAACGTGGAAAGGATCTACTATTTTATTTTAAATAATTTAACTGAACCTCTGACAGAAGCTACCCTTAGCATGCTAACTAGCTACTAGCCATTGCTAGCCACTGCTAGCGGTACTCACCACTGCTCTGCCTGCGTCAGCCAGCTTTAGATTGGGTAATATCGGCCAGTCTGCACAGCGCGCTACCAAACCTGCGCATATCGGATTATGTTCCATTCCACTTCACCGGATTTCTGCCAAAATCACAGGACCATCACACAGGATCATCGCAGCTAGCAAGCTGCAACCGAGTGGCTGCTGTTGTTTGGCTAACACTACTGTCCAAAAGCTTGCACCAGTTAGCCTTGAGCTAGCCCCGAGCTAGGCCAATCTCCCGGCTAGCCGACGAAGCCCCGCCAAGCCATCACGACTGGTCTGCCGACGTAACCGTCCGACGTGGTCTCAACAGGCTTTTTCCGTTGCGACGTATCCGAAGATCCATCTGCTAGCCCCGGCCCGCTAGCATTTTGAACGCCGTGCCTCCCGCTCGCCTAGTGCAGCATCCACTGAACTGCTCCCTGGCTCATTCTCTGTACCCAACGCACTAGACAACCAGTTCTTAAAGCCTTTAGCCGTACCCTTATCCTACTCTGTTCCTATGGTGACGTAGAGGTAAACCCAGGTCCTGTAGCCCCCAGTACTACACCTATTCACCAGGCATCTCATTTGTTGATTTCTGTAACCGTAAAAGCCTTGGTTTCATGCATGTTAACATCAGAAGCCTCCTCCCTAAGTTTGATTTATTCACTGCTTTAGCACACTCTGCCGTGTCTGAATCCTGGCTTAGGAAGGCCACCAAAAATTCAGAAATTTCCATCCCCAACTACAATATTTCCCATCAAGATAGAACTTCCAAAGGAGGCGGAGTTGCAATCTACTGCAGAGATAACCTGCAGAGTTCTGTCATACTGTCCAGGTCTGTGCCCAAACAGTTTGAGCTTCTACTTTTAAAAATCTACCTTTCCAGAAATAAGTCTCTCACTGTTGCCGCCTGTTACAGACCCCCCTCAGCCCCCAGCTCTGTATCTTCAGTTTGTACTGTTAGGCGACTTAAACTGGGATATGCTTAACACCCCGGCTGTCCTTCAATCTAAGATAGATGCCCTCAATCTCGCACAAATTATCAAGGAACCCACCAGGTACAACCCTAAATCTGTTAACATGGGCACCATCATAGATATCATCCTGACTAACTTGCCCTCCAAATACACCTCCTCTGTTTTCAACCAGGATCTCAGCGATCACTGCCTCATTGCCTGCGTCTGTAATGGGTCCGCGGTCAAACGACCACCCCTTATCACTGTCAAACGCTCCCTAAAACACTTCAGCAAGCAGGCCTTTCTAATCGATCTGGCCCGGGTATCCTGGAAGGATATTGACCTCATCCCGTCAGTAGATGATGCCTGGTTGTTCTTTAAAAGTGCTTTCCTCACCATCTTAAATAAGCATGCCCCATTCAAAAAACGTAGAACTAAAAACAGATATAGCCCTTGGTTCACTCCAGACTTGACTAACCTTGACCAGCACAAAAAAATCCTATGGCGCACTGCATTAGCATCGAATAGCCCCCGCGATATGCTACTTTTCAGGGAAGTCAGGAACCAATATACACAGTCAGTTAGAAAAGCAAAGCTTTTTCAAACAGAAATTTGCGTCCTGTAGTACTAATTCCAAAAGGTTCTGGGACACTGTAAAGTCCATGGAGAATAAGAGCACCTCCTCCTAGCTGCCCACTGCACTGAGGCTAGGAAACACTGTCACCACCGATACATTTACGATAATCGAACATTTCAATAAGTATTTTGCTACGGCTGGCCATGCTTTCCACCTGGCTACCTCTACCCCGACCAACAGCTCTGCACCCCCCGCAGCAACCTGCCCAAGCCCCCCCGCTTCTCCTTCACCCAAATCCAGACAGCGGATGTTCTGCAAGAGCTGCTAAATCTGGACCCCTACAAATCTGCTGGGCTAGACAATCTGGACCCTTTCTTTCTAAAATTATCAGCCCGAAATTGTTGCAACCCCTATTACTAGCCTGTTCAACCTCTCTTTCTTATCGTCTGAGATCCCTAGAGATTGGAAAGCTGCCGCGGTCATCCCCCTCTTCAAAGGGGGAGACACTCTAGACCCAAACTGTTACAGACCAATATCCATCCTGCCCTGCCTTTCTAAAGTCTTCAAAAGCCAAGTTAACAAACAGATCACTGACCACTTCGAATCCCACCATACCTTCTCTGCTATGCAATCTGGTTTCCGAGCTGGTCATGGGTGCACCTCAGCCACGCTCAAGGTACTAAACGATATAACCGCCATCGATAAAAGACAGTACTGTGCAGCAGTCTTCATCGACCTGGCCAAGGCTTTCGACTCTGTCAATCACCGCATTCTTATTGGCAGACTCAACAGCCTTGGTCGCTCTCGCTGCTGGTGACTCTCTGATCCATCTCAACGCAGACGACACCATTCTGTATACAATCGGCCCCTCTTTGGACACCGTTAACAAATCTCCAAACAAGCTTCAATGCCATACATCCCTCAAACTGCTCTTAAATGCTAGTAAAACTAAATTTATGCTTTTTCAATCGAACGCTGCCCGCACCAACCCACCGGACTATCGTCACTACTCTCGACGGGTCAGACTTAGAATACGTGGACACCTACAAATACCTAGGCGTCTGGTTAGACTGTAAACTCGCCTTCCAGACTCACATTAAGCATTTCCAATCCAAAATTAAATCTAGAATCGGCTTCCAATTTCGCAACAAAGCCTCCTTCACTCATGCTCAGGGGCCATAGTTTCAAAATAGACCAAAGCCCTATATTTATTATTTTTACTCATTTGCACTTCAGTATGGCTATTTGCACATCATAATCTGCACAGCTATCATTCCAGTGTTAATGCTAATTTGTAATTATCTCGCCACTATGGCCTATTTATTGCCCTACCTTCCTAATCTAACTACATTTGTACACGCTGTACATAGATTTTCTATTGTGTTATTGATTGTACGTTTGTTTATACCATGTGTAACTGTGTTGTTGTTTTTGTCACACTGCTTTGCTTTGTCTGATGCTGGAATATGGAACACAGAACACTATCAAAACTCTAGAACAGGGGTACTCTACGATAACTAATTACACCCACCTGGTGTCCCAGGTCTAATTCAGTCACTGATTAGAGCAGAGCAAAGAAAAGAATGCATTGGAACTGGCTTTGGAGGTCCAGAGTTGAGTTTGAGGGCTCTAGAACATAGCCATTAGCTGGTTGTAGAAATCCAATTTCACATTGTTATTTATACATACAAAGCTATTAAACATGGCAAGGACGACAGCGGTTTAGCTTGTTCATGCTGTCATTAAGGTTTTCAGTAAAGTTAGTGTTTATTTGTTTGTTTTCTTAGAGGAGAATTTCTAGATGTAATTCTGGTGTGTGTAGACTATACCAGACAAAGCCCTCGGCTGTTTGAGGGCTGTCAAACCAACACTCTGAACTACTAGTGAGAGCCAGGGAGGGTACCAATTAATGGTCTTCCCTTTATTATCCCCCCCACCACACAGCATTAATATTCTGTCATTAATTAAAGAGATACTTACTGGTTTACTGAATGGATGGATGTAATGGAACTAAAGATGTGTTCTCTAATGTCATGCCTCAGGGTGCCTTTGGCCTTCAGAATCTCCACAAAGTACTGCAACACCACACACACACACACACGCAGAGACGTACACACAGAGAGAAGACAGAAGAAAACCAAATGAAGTATCTGTCTAGGCATTTGTACAGCTAAGACTGTCTGCTATCTATCTGCATGGTGTTACACTGGATCCATTTGTACAGCTAAGACTGTCTGCTATCTATCTGCATGGTGTTGCATTGGTTCCATTGGATTACCATGAGAAATAACTGAAACATCTTAGGAGAGATTACAGCACTGACAAGTAAATGACTCCTAGTCTGCGTCCCAAACGGCACCCTAGTCTAGGGTTGGCCGATATTACGATTGCATCGTCTATCGACAATTTGACAGCCATCGTCGATGGTGACGACATCGTGATGTCACAAACAAACGGACTATTCCCCATTGGCCGTAGCCTAAATGTTCAATACATACATACAAGGCCGGTAGACTATTAACATAATGCTATAAGAACAATATAGATTGTAGACAGGGTAGAGATCACTAAAGCAGAGCAAATTGTCAGATAACATCTCCTCTCCAATGTAAGATGATCATGGGCCTTTTGGACACTGCTGTCTGGCTTATTGTTTTAACATATCGGATGATCATGGGCTTTCTGCAGTGGACACTGCTGTCTGGCTTATTGTTTTAACCTGCAAGATGATCATGGGCTTTCTGCAGTGGACACTGCTGTCTGGCTTATTGTTTTAACCTGCAAGATGATCATGGGCTTTCTGCAATGGACACTGGTGTCTGGCTTATTGTTTTAACCTGCAAGATGATCATGGGCCTTCTGCAATGGACACTGGTGTCTGGCTTATTGTTTTAACCTGCAAGATGATCATGGGCCTTCTGCAATGGACACTGGTGTCTGGCTTATTGTTTTAACCTGCAAGATGATCATGGGCCTTCTGCAATGTACACTGGTGTCTGGCTTATTGTTTCAACCTGTAGGATGATCATGGGCCTTCTGCAATGGACACTGTTGTCTGGCTTATTGTTTTGACCACGAATGATGCAGTGCCCACCTTGGGCCAATCAGTGTAACTTTGTAAATGCCAGATCTCTATGGCAAGACGCATCATTCAAGTTGTCAAAATCGGGCCAGTGGTGTCTGAGATATCGCGTGGGTAAGCTAGATTCCTATCCCTGAGCATGTGTGCCAAATTTCATCACTGAGTCAAAGCTCAAGAAATAAACATGTGCCAATGATAGCGCCATCGTGTGGTCGATATGAATGTTCTCGCATATGTTGAGTCTTGACAGTGTTTGTAACATGTGAACCACATTGTGTTACAATACGAATATCTTTGACTGATTTATATGCCTTAATGTGCCAGACCACACCCACGTGAATGTTTATTGGTCAATAGTGGCCATGTTGTTTTAGGTACTAGTCTGGAAAATACTGTGTTGAGACATCTTTGTCCATAGATGCAACATGTCAAGTTTCATGCAGATCGGTCATTCGGTGCCAGAAGAGCAGCATTTTAAGTACAGTCGTGTCCAAAAGTTTTGAGAATGACACAAGTATTGGTCTCCACAAAGTTTGCTGCCTCAGTGTTGATGATGGCAATTTGCATATACTCCAGAATGTCATGAAGAGTGATCAGATGAATTGCAATTAATTGCAAAGTCCCTCTTTGCCATGAAAATGAACTTAATCCCCCAAAAACATTTCCACTGCATTTCAGCCCTGCCACAAAAGGACCAGCTGCCATCATGTCAGTGATTGTCTCGTTAACACAGGTGAGAGTGTTGACGAGGACAAGGCTGGAGATCACTCTGTCATGCTGATTGAGTCAGAATAACAGACTGGAAGCTTTAAAAGGAGAGTGGTGCTTGAAATCATTGTTCTTCCTCTGTCAACCATGGTTACCTGCAAGGAAACACGTGCCGTCATCATTGCTTTGCACAAAAAGGGCTTCACAGGCAAGGATTTTGCTGCTGGTAAGATTGCACCTAAATCAACCATTTATCGGATCATCAAGACCTTCAAGGAGAGAGGTTCAATTGTTGTGAAGAAGGCGTCAGGGCGCCCAAGAAAGTCCAGCAAGCGCCAGGACCGTCTCCTAAAGTTGATTCAGCTGCGGGATCGGGGCACCACCAGTGCAGAGCTTGCTCAGGAATGGCAGCAGGCAGGTGTGAGTGCATCTGTACCACAGTGAGGCGAAGACTTTTGGAGGATGGCCTGGTGTCAAGAAGGGCAGCAAAGAAGCCATTCTCTCCAGGAAAAACATCATGGACAGACTGATATTCTGCAAAAGGTACAGGGATTGGACTGCTGAGGACTGGGGTAGAGTCATTTTCTCTGATGAATCCCCTTTCCGATTGTTTGGGCCATCCGGAAAACACCTTGTCCGGAGAAGACAAGGTGAGCGCTACCATCAGTCCTGTGTCATGCCAACAGTAAAGCATCCTGAGACCATTCATGTGTGGGGTTGCTTCTCAGCCAAGGGAGTGGGTTCACATAAACTGAATGTCGCATAAACTGAATGTCATTGTCAATGAAAGCCTTTGACACTTATGGAATACTTGTAATTATACTTCAGTGTTACCATAGTAACTACTGACATAAAGATCTAAGAACATTGAAGCAGCAAACTTTGTGGAGACCAATACTTGTGTCATTCTCAAAACTTTTGGCCACGACTGTATTTTTCACAAAATTCAAAATGGCGTAAAATCCATCATGGCAGACAGTGTGAGTGCTAGTCTTTGTAAGCACATTGTATAGAGCTCTGTCTATCCTAAGGTAGGGAAACACTGCCGGGCCTGAATTCATAAACAGTAGGGTTGCAAAATTCCGTGAACATTCAATAAATTCCCTGGTTTTCAAGAAATCCTGTTTCTGAGGATCATTAAAAACAAAAGTTCCCAGAACGTTTCAATCCTAATAAAGAATATCACAGTAGGAGTGCTGATCTAGGATCAGGTCCCCCCCTTGTCCATGTAATCTGATTAATTATGATCTAAAATGCAACACCGATCCTAGATCAGCATTCCTACTCTGACACACTGAATACGGCCCTGATGTCTGTAGCGGTTAGAGCGTTGGGCCAGTAACCGAAAGGTCGCTTGTTCGAATCCCTGAGCCAGCAAGGTGGAAGAAATCTGCCGTTCTGCCCTTGAGCAAGGCAGTTAACCCCTAACAACAACTGCTGGATGCGGAAGACATTTGTCGAATGCATTCGGTTGTTCAACTGACTAAGTATCCCCTTTCCTGTTTCAACAGACAATGGTTGCGTCCCAAATGGCACCCTATTCCATACACAGTTCACTACATTTGACCAGAGCCCCATGGGTCCAGGTAAAAACTAGTACACTATACAGGGAATAGGGTATAATTTGGGACATAGACAATGACAGTATAAATACCGTGTTGACTAGTTCCAGTTGTTCACAGTATTTCTGTTCAGTTTGGACCATGGCTCTTGCTGTACGGGTTCTCTTCCTCTCCCACTTCTCCCTCTGCTCCTGGACACTACGGCTGCCGGGCGGGCCCACAGGGGGTGGGTGGAAACTCATGGTCCTACTGGGGCTGACACTGACTCCAGATCAGGACAACTGTAGAGAAGAAAACATTTGACTTTTTTTTATTACTTTTTCCAAACCTTTACAGGGTTCTCAAATTCACTATGCCTCGAAATCTCATCTGAAGTTGGTCAAAAAGCTATATATCCAACGGCAATACTGACAATAACACAAACACTTTTTAGATCCTCAAGGAAGTATTATTTCATAGAGCTCAACAAGCAATATTATTGCAGAAGACCCAAGGACACAGTGCTGATGAAGACACTGTGGTTGTTAATGTGGTTGTTAATGAAAATAGTAACTCTCCCCCTCTCTCCGACCCAGTCCCCCCCACCCCCCTCTGACCCAGTCCTCCCTCCCGCCCTCTCTCCGACCCAGTGCGTCCTCTCTCCGACCCAGTGCGTCCTCTCTCCGACCCAGTGCGTCCTCTCTCCGACCCAGTGCGTCCTCTCTCCGACCCAGTGCGTCCTCTCTCCGACCCAGTGCGTCCTCTCTCCGACCCAGTGCGTCCTCTCTCCGACCCAGTGCGTCCTCTCGCCCTCCATCCCACCTTCCTATAAGGGCACCCTGTGTGTCATTGATCAGTCCCTGTTGTTTAGTTAGTGAAAGGCTGTCAATGACACTCGGCCCCCTGGGAGACGTCACTGGGGTTAACTGCTGCTAAAGCGCTGCCCTCAGACCTGCTCTATGGTCCTGGATTCTAATGCTTGTCCCAAATGGCACCATATTCCCTTTATAGTGCACTATCGGCCCTGGTCAAAAGTAGTGCACTATAAAGGAAATAGGGTGGCATTTTGGACACAACCAGGTGTCTCAGCTCCATGGTGCTACAGAGGAGATGGCACTAATGAGGGAGTCCAGGGAGGACACCCATTAGCCAGGGGACATGAGGGGAGAGATGGAGAGAGACAAGCCAGGGAGGACACCTATTAGCCAGGGGACATGAGGGGAGAGATGGAGAGAGACAAGCCAGGGAGGACACCTATTAGCCAGGGGACATGAGGGGAGAGATGGAGAGAGACAATCCAGGGAGGACACCTATTAGCCAGGGAGGACACCTATTAGCCAGGGGACATGAGGGGAGAGATGGAGAGAGACAAGCCAGGGAGGACACCTATTAGCCAGGGGACATGAGGGGAGAGATGGAGAGAGACAAGCCAGGGAGGACACCTATTAGCCAGGGGACATGAGGGGAGAGATGGAGAGAGACAAGCCAGGGAGGACACCTATTAGCCAGGGGACATGAGGGGAGAGATGGAGAGAGACAAGCCAGGGAGGACACCTATTAGCCAGGGAGGACACCTATTAGCCAGGGAGGACACCTATTAGCCAGGGGACATGAGGGGAGAGATGGAGAGAGACAAGCCAGGGAGGACACCTATTAGCCAGGGGACATGAGGGGAGAGATGGAGAGAGACAAGCCAGGGAGGACACCTATTAGCCAGGGGACATGAGGGGAGAGATGGAGAGAGACAAGCCAGGGAGGACACCTATTAGCCAGGGAGGACACCTATTAGCCAGGGAGGACACCTATTAGCCAGGGGACATGAGGGGAGAGATGGAGAGAGACAAGCCAGGGAGGACACCTATTAGCCAGGGAGGACACCTATTAGCCAGGGAGGACACCTATTAGCCAGGGGACATGAGGGGAGAGATGGAGAGAGACAAGCCAGGGAGGACACCTATTAGCCAGGGGACATGAGGGGAGAGATGGAGAGAGACAAGCCAGGGAGGACACCTATTAGCCAGGGGACATGAGGGGAGAGATGGAGAGAGACAAGCCAGGGAGGACACCTATTAGCCAGGGAGGACACCTATTAGCCAGGGGACATGAGGGGAGAGATGGAGAGAGACAAGCCAGGGAGGACACCTATTAGCCAGGGGACATGAGGGGAGAGATGGAGAGAGACAAGCCAGGGAGGACACCTATTGGCCAGGGGACATGAGGGGAGAGATGGAGAGAGACAAGCCAGGGAGGACACCTATTGGCATGTGAAAGCACTCCTTAGCTACTAAGAAGCAGGCTTGTTGGTCTTCCACTCCTCCTCGTGTCGTGACATGTTAGAGGTATTTCCCATTAGCAGTAAAGGCCTTTGCAGACTGTACATCGGATTCAGTCTTTTTCCGTTATCGCGTCACACTGTGCGATGTTACAAATTAAAATATTGATATTAACCTGGTGTAAAGCACTTAAGTAAAAATACTATAAAGTACTACTTAAGTAGTATTTGGGGGTATCTGTACTTCACTATTTATCTTTAACTACTTTTGCTTCCCAAAAATAAACGATCGATCGATCAACAACTTCTTACAAAAGTAATGTTCAAATAAAGTCACAGTAAAAAAAGCCTTATAAACAACATCATAATTGACACAAGACCATTTTCGATAGATAGATAGATAGATAGATAGATAGATAGATAGATAGATAGATAGATAGATAGATAGATAGATAGATAGATAGATAGATAGATAGATAGATAGATAGATAGATAGATAGATAGATAGATAGATAGATAGATAGATAGATAGATAGATAGATAGATAGATAGATAGATAGATAGATAGATAGATAGATAGATAGATAGATAGATAGATAGATAGATAGATAGATAGATAGATAGATAGATAGATAGATAGATAGATAGATAGATAGATAGATAGATAGATAGATAGATAGATAGATAGATAGATAGATAGATAGATAGATAGATAGATAGATAGATAGATAGATAGATAGATAGATAGATAGATAGATAGATAGATAGATAGATAGATAGATAGATAGCTTTATTGAACCCCGAGGGGACATTTCTTTGTCAAGCAGCTACGGAAAAAAAAAACACAGGGCAGGTGCAAAATGCCAGAACGAAAATACTCTCTGTTTATCATCTATGTATAGTCACTTTAACTATACCTACATGTACATATTACCTGCTGCTACTCTCTGTTTATCATCTATGTATAGTCACTTTAACTATACCTACATGTACATATTACCTGCTGCTACTCTCTGTTTATCATCTATGTATAGTCACTTTAACTATACCTACATGTACATATTACCTCAATTAGCCCGACTAACCAGTGTCCGCGCACATTGACTCTGTACCGGTACAACCTGTATTTTATAAACTGCCTCGCTACTGCTATTTTTACTGTCATTTTACTGTTTTTTATTTCTTTACTTATCAATTGTTTACCTAATACTTATTTTTAACTTAAACTGCACTGTTGGTTAAGGGCTTGTAGGTAAGCATTTCACTGTAAGGTCTACACCTGTTGTATTGTTGGGTAAGGGCTTGTAGGTAAGCATTTCACTGTAAGGTCTACACCTGTTGTATTGTTGGTTAAGGACTTGTCAGTAAGCATTTCACTGTAAGGTCTACACCTGTTGTATTGTTGGTTAAGGGTTTGTTACTAAGCATTTCACTGTAAGGTCTACACCTGTTGTATTGTTGGTTAAGGGCTTGTTAGTAAGCATTTCACTGTAAGGTCTACACCTGTTGTATTGTTGGTTAAGGGCTTGTAGGTAAGCATTTCACTGTAAGGTCTACACCTGTTGTATTGTTGGTTAAGGGCTTGTTGGTAAGCATTTCACTGTAAGGTCTACACCTGTTGTATTGTTGGTTAAGGGCTTGTAGGTAAGCATTTCACTGTAAGGTCTACACCTGTTGTATTGTTGGTTAAGGGCTTGTTAGTAAGCATTTCACTGTAAGGTCTACACCTGTTGTATTGTTGGTTAAGGGCTTGTAGGTAAGCATTTCACTGTAAGGTCTACACCTGTTGTATTGTTGGTTAAGGGCTTGTAGGTAAGCATTTCACTGTAAGGTCTACACCTGTTGTATTGTTGGTTAAGGGCTTGTTGGTAAGCATTTCACTGTAAGGTCTACACCTGTTGTATTGTTGGGTAAGGGCTTGTAGGTAAGCATTTCACTGTAAGGTCTACACCTGTTGTATTGTTGGTTAAGGACTTGTCAGTAAGCATTTCACTGTAAGGTCTACACCTGTTGTATTGTTGGTTAAGGGTTTGTTACTAAGCATTTCACTGTAAGGTCTACACCTGTTGTATTGTTGGTTAAGGGCTTGTTAGTAAGTATTTCACTGTAAGGTCTACACCTGTTGTATTGTTGGTTAAGGGCTTGTAGGTAAGCATTTCACTGTAAGGTCTACACCTGTTGTATTGTTGGTTAAGGGCTTGTTAGTAAGCATTTCACTGTAAGGTCTACACCTGTTGTATTGTTGGGTAAGGGCTTGTAGGTAAGCATTTCACTGTAAGGTCTACACCTGTTGTATTGTTGGTTAAGGACTTGTCAGTAAGCATTTCACTGTAAGGTCTACACCTGTTGTATTGTTGGTTAAGGGCTTGTTAGCAAGCATTTCACTGTAAGGTCTACACCTGTTGTATTGTTGGTTAAGGACTTGTCAGTAAGCATTTCACTGTAAGGTCTACACCTGTTGTATTGTTGGTTAAGGGCTTGTTAGTAAACATTTCACTGTAAGGTCTACACCTGTTGTATTGTTGGGTAAGGGCTTGTAGGTAAGCATTTCACTGTAAGGTCTACACCTGTTGTATTGTTGGTTAAGGACTTGTTAGTAAACATTTCACTGTAAGGTCTACACCTGTTGTATTGTTGGTTAAGGGCTTGTTAGTAAGCATTTCACTGTAAGGTCTACACCTGTTGTATTGTTGGTTAAGGGCTTGTAAGTAAGCATTTCACTGTAAGGTCTACACCTGTTGTATTGTTGGTTAAGGGTTTGTTACTAAGCATTTCACTGTAAGGTCTACACCTGTTGTATTGTTGGTTAAGGGCTTGTTAGTAAGTATTTCACTGTAAGGTCTACACCTGTTGTATTGTTGGTTAAGGGCTTGTAGGTAAGCATTTCACTGTAAGGTCTACACCTGTTGTATTGTTGGTTAAGGGCTTGTTAGTAAGCATTTCACTGTAAGGTCTACACCTGTTGTATTGTTGGTTAAGGGCTTGTAGGTAAGCATTTCACTGTAAGGTCTACACCTGTTGTATTGTTGGTTAAGGACTTGTCAGTAAGCATTTCACTGTAAGGTCTACACCTGTTGTATTGTTGGGTAAGGGCTTGTAGGTAAGCATTTCACTGTAAGGTCTACACCTGTTGTATTGTTGGTTAAGGACTTGTCAGTAAGCATTTCACTGTAAGGTCTACACCTGTTGTATTGTTGGTTAAGGGTTTGTTACTAAGCATTTCACTGTAAGGTCTACACCTGTAGTATTGTTGGTTAAGGACTTGTCAGTAAGCATTTCACTGTAAGGTCTACACCTGTTGTATTGTTGGTTAAGGACTTGTCAGTAAGCATTTCACTGTAAGGTCTACACCTGTTGTATTCGGCGCACGTGACAAATAAAATATATTTGGCTCTATTTATTCTCAGGTTCGAAAATACCAATTAGCACCAACGTAGACATCATGCAAGACTACAAATCTCTAGCGGACACCTTTGCTAACAGATATTGTGTCAATTTAAAACTTGCACAACACAATTCACAGAATTGTAAATTTAAAGAAATGTAGCCAATTTATCCATTACTAAATGTAGTCTTACCTTTGCCTCGATTCGTCCGTCTCATCCAGATCATCATGGCATTTGTAGTTCTTCATGATAGTCACATTAGCAACTAATTAGCATTTCAGGCAAATATATTGATAAGTCACCTTGTCCTAGAGACATTTACAGTTATCAAAACCTCACGCCAGGGTAAGCCTGAACGAAACACAGACCTTATTTTAAGGGTTTCTAAAATCTCCTATGGAGAAAATGAATGGTGGAAAAACGATTAGAACCATTTCCTTGTTTGACCGCTAGGTTGCTTGGGTAATTATGACTCATACTGTGGTACTCGATTCAAAGCCAATAGCAAAGTCGGCGCAAAACATAAGTGATATAGGAACACGTGGAATTCTGTGTTTTCACATGTTACACATTTCGACTAGTTTGAAAACTATCAGTATGTTTCTGGACGACGCACCGTGCTGCCTTGTTGAAGCTAACCGAGCCACACAGGTTACGGCGCTCCTCCCTCACCGTTTTCAAATTCTTCTTGCAATCGACAAAGTAACAACACGTGTTTTGTAGCCTACAGGATAACATTTCTAAAACGTAAAACAAAACATAAGATGCTTCTCGACGTGGGCACCGCAAATAACGGTTAGCTTTAGCAACAAACAATGAACGTAGCTAGCCCTAATTTCTGCAAAGTTCCACGACGACGGCGAGGAAAGCAACATTTACAGCGATATAACTGTATAGACCACATAAAATGCTGCTTACATTTACAGCGATATAACTGTATAGACCACATAAAATGCTGCTTACATTTACAGCGATATAACTGTATACACCACATAAAATGCTGCTTACGATGAAAAGATTTACTAACCTGTCAACGTCTTGTTATTCGTTCAAAATTGAAATCCAGGCGCACTTTTCGGATGCTGTTTCTTCCGGGTTGTGGAGCGACATTACTGGCTGATTCGAAGTGTGTCCCTCCCCCAGCGGAACTGAGCCCCTCCCCCAGGGGAACTGAGTCCCTCCCCCAGCGGAACTGAGCCCCTCCCCCAGGGGAACTGAGTCCCTCCCCCAGCGGAACTGAGCCCCTCCCCCAGGGGAACTGAGTCCCTCCCCCAGCGGTACTGAGTCCCTCCCCCAGCGGAACTGAGTCCCTCCCCCAGCGGACCTGAGCCCCTCCCCCAGGGGAACTGAGCCCCTCCCCCAGGGGAACTGAGCCCCTCCCCCAGGGGAACTGAGCCCCTCCCCCAGGGGAACTGAGCCCCTCCCCCAGGGGAACTGAGCCCCTCCCCCAGGGGAACTGAGCCCCTCCCCCAGGGGAACTGAGCCCCTCCCCCAGGGGAACTGAGCCCCTCCCCCAGGGGAACTGACCCGCCCAGCCTGCTGACTGCGTGTTGCAACGTCCACAAACACATCTCTTTTCCAGAAAATATATGTTCCAACTAGTTTTCATTGGGAAGGCAGATAAAGCGTTTTTTATCATAAGCAATCCCACAGAATCCTACTCATTACCAGGTTTGTGGAGTAACTGATTACATGTAATCTGAGTTAAAAAAAATTTAAGCAGTTACATTACCAGCTAAATTATATTGTAATCAGATTACAGATACTTTTGAAAAACTGGATGATTACTTATTGGATTACTTTCAAATTTAGAAAGGATGTTTGTGAAAAAATACATCATGTTTTCTCAATGAAATTGAAATTGTTCCACCTGAGCCGAGTCTGATCACAACTTAGAGACCAAACACCAAACGCAGTCGATGGATCCTGTCTGTCTTCTGAAAGCGGAACTGACAGCATTTTAGAAACATGACATCTTATTCAAATCTGTTCACAAAGTGTCAGTCAAAAGTTTGGACACACCTACTCATTCCAGGGTTTTTCTTTATTTTTTACTGTTTTCTACATTGTAGAATAATAGTGAAGACATCAAAACTATGAAATAACACGTATGGAATCTTGTAGAATCTCAAAAAAAATCATGTAAATATTTTTCGAGATTCTTCGAAGTAGCCAACCTTTGCCTTGATGACAGCTTTGCACACTCCAGTCTAGTAGGGGGCGGTAATGCAACATGGGACGCCAACCACCGTTAAACCTCATCAAAGAAGAAGAAGAAGAAGGACCTGAGTCTACACAGTCTGTTGCGCCATAACCAATCAGAGCTACAGCAGGCCTATATGCAAATAAGCCATTTGCCACATCGGCCTGGCATCATTCACTTTGAACTGGACTATGTGTTTACAGGAAGTAGCACGTGTCAGGGCCGTACCACGGGAGTCAGGACACATAGTAGACAGTAGTAGCTTTTATTTATTGTATCTTCGTATCGTATACTGTATAGATGTACTTGCTTATGATAAATATCATTATTAGTGTTTGTTTGATTAAGGTGCAAGCAGTTTTATTACAGGCAGCTTTCATTCACAGTGAGTGTCATCATGATCAAGAGGAAGGGAGGCTGTGACATTGGTCCGTTTTTTGGGAAGCCTCAGAAAATAAGATAAGTAATTTGAGAGCAGTGAGAAAATGAGTCAGATGATAGCAGGGAGAGCAGGTGACATGGAGGTGAGTGAGAAAATGAGTCCCAGTCAGATAGATAGATAGGTAGATAGATAGGTACTTTATTGATCCCAGAGCGGGACATTTCTTTGTCAAGCAACTACAACAACAAAACACAGGGCAGGTGCAAAATGCCACAACGAAAGTACACAGAAGACAGATACACGGTACATGATACATAGAGTGGCAGTATG
>CM042421.1:2351175-2353988 GCA_023634145.1 Thymallus thymallus
ATTCAATAGTTTGGGATTTCATCTTCATGCATTATTCATTAAGGTATAGGAGGGGAAGGCTGCCGCTACCTTAGCTTGGTTAATGTTGTCATGGAACCATACTGCCTGCCTGTAAGTCTAAAGACATATTATAGGTAAAACATTTCTAACAGTCACATCAAAACAAATATGCTCTTGTTAGAGCAAAACCTCTTGAGCAAATATAGGAAAATGTGAAACATGCCGGGTGTCAAATCGCTCCCCTTTCAGCCAGTACCTGCCACTTAGTGAGTGGCAGAGAGAAAACCCTTCCCTAAGTGTTTATTGATGTAGAATACCATTATCTAGCACGGTTAACGGGCCAAAGGCTTAATTTGGGTTTTAGATGAACTAGGAGACCATGGCACTTCAGTTAACTTAAGAGCTACAATTGCCAATGTTTTAGTCCAATGGTAATGGTGGTGGTGGCGTCAAGTGGTGACACTCATTGTAAGAGCTGTTAAGGCTCGGTGCTTTTATAAGTACATAATTGTATCAGTTAGAATTAGTGTTAATTAGTCTCGTTTATAATGTGTTCTTCAGGGCAATGCAGCGATTGTTTCAACAGTAGTCTCCTGGGGTTGTTGGGCTCTCCAGACAGACGTAGGCTGGTTGTGTCCCAAATGGCACCCTGTTCCCTATGTAGGGCACTACTTTTGACCTGAGCCCTAGTTCATTATATGGGGAATTGGAAGCCATTTAGGTTGCAGACATACGGAAGCCAATCCTTTTAGCTTCTAAATGCAGATATTCATACTTTAACCTGAAGTATGATCTTATCTACTCTAAACTAATGTTGGGGCAGCATTACATCCAAACTTTCCTCAGAGTAAATACTTTTAATTGTGGTCACAGGAGAGGCAGCCGACAGTCACAGAATGGAAATGAAATGTCTTAGCATGCGTTCCAAATGGAACCCTATTCCCTATGTTGTGCACTACTCTATTAAACATGTGTTCACTAAATAGGGAATACGGTGCCATTTGGAACGCAGCCCTAGACTACAGTTGAGTGAATAAATCAACAAAGAGATGGAGGGATTGAAAAGCACTTTAGAAATGTAGTGATGCAGTGTGGAGAGGGATTCTCAAAGCAATTAGCACTAATTACCTATTGTCTACCTTTGGTGGCCTTGATTACAGGGTTGTGTTCATGAGGTCTGAACTGTCAGGGTTGTGTTCATGAGGTCTAAACTGTCAGGGTTGTGTTCATGAGGTCTAAACTGTCAGGGTTGTGTTCATGAGGTCTGAACTGTCAGGGTTGTGTTCATGAGGTCTAAACTGTCAGGGTTGTGTTCATGAGGTCTAAACTGTCAGGGTTGTGTTCATGAGGTCTGAACTGTCAGGGTTGTGTTCATGAGGTCTAAACTGTCAGGGTTGTGTTCATGAGGTCTGAACTGTCAGGGTTGTGTTCATGAGGTCTAAACTGTCAGGGTTCAAATCAGACCCCTGGGGATCCCAGCATATTGTAACAGTGGTACGGTATCAGACCAGACCCAGCCTATTGTAACACTGAGGACAGGGGAAACATAACAACATTAATGACACAGGGATCACACTGAGGACAGAGGAAACATAACAACATTAATGATACAAGGATCACACTGAGGACAGAGGAAACATAACAACATTAATGCTGACACAGGGATCACACTGAGGACAGAGGAAACATAACAACATTAATGCTGACACAGGGATCACACTGAGGACAGAGGAAACATAACAACATTAATGATACAGGGATCACACTGAGGACAGAGGAAACATAACAACATTAATGATACAGGGATCACACTGAGGACAGAGGAACCATAACGACATTAATGATACAGGGATCACACTGAGGACAGAGGAACCATAACGACATTAATGACACAGGGATCACACTGAGGACAGAGGAAACATAACAACATTAATGACACAGGGATCACACTGAGGACAGAGGAAACATAACAACATTAATGATACAGGGATCACACTGAGGACAGAGGAAACATAACAACATTAATGACACAGGGATCACACTGAGGACAGAGGAAACATAACGACATTAATGACACAGGGATCACACTGAGGACAGAGGAAACATAACAACATTAATGATACAGGGATCACACTGAGGACAGAGGAAACATAACAACATTAATGACATTACGAAGACCTCTCCTCTCTCTAGACTGTGACTCTCTGTGCCAGAGTTACTAGTAAGTTAAATAGTAATTAATCATACTAGAGAGTCAGCCAGATCACATAGAACACTGTATCTCCAGACCTCTCCTCTCTCTAGACTGAGGTCATCATGATCGCTCCACGCTTCTCC
Source organism: Thymallus thymallus (assembly GCA_023634145.1). Lineage (NCBI taxonomy): Eukaryota > Metazoa > Chordata > Actinopteri > Salmoniformes > Salmonidae > Thymallus > Thymallus thymallus. Next base: position 2,353,513 of record CM042421.1, read on the forward strand.
ATGTCTGGTGTGTTTGTGTGTTGTGTGTTGTGTGTTGTGTGTGCACGATAGCTCCACGTCTCCCTCTATTAAGAACTTTATTTCAACATTTCTATAAGAGACAAGCGCAGGCAATACTGAACATTAAAAGACGTTCATTTGAATGATGTGTGGACGTATGCTTTAGGGTTAGTACACACTGCCGTGATAGAGATGTACTGATTGAATGGAGTAACTCAGTGTGATATGGCTGGTGCTGGCTCCGCCACAGTTAAAGTGCTTCAATGCTTGGCTTACTTGAATGCTTGGGTTACTTCCTGTTGGTGAGCTATTGTAATTCTGACTCTTGGTAATCGTTGTGTTATTGTGATATTGAAGTGTCTGATTGCTTGGTTCCTAGAAAGAGAAGGAAATCTGCTTCAATGATGATGTCTGTTCAGAATGTATTCATCCATTATGAATCAATGATGTCTGTTCAGAATGTATTCATCCATTAT
>CM042421.1:2354188-2364188 GCA_023634145.1 Thymallus thymallus
GATGGTCACTAGATCATTGGCCACGTGAGCCACTCTATATTATGGTGTTGTTTTGTGGAGAGAGACACACCTACACCACTAAGTAGTGGTAATGAGAGGGGTCAGCGTTGCTCTCACAGAGGTCAAGGATAAACTGCCATTGGGTTGTGTTACTACAGCCTCCTCTAGAAGGAATGCACTCTGATGAGATACAATTAATTACAATCGTTGAATTGAAGGACAATGGCATTTATCTTTAATGTGGAGTATGACCTGAGAGATGAACTTTAGTTACTGTGTTCTGTCCTGTATTTGGAGTATGAACCCAGAGAGTGGCCATGTTGAGCACTATTAACCAAGCTTATTAACCAACACTCTTTACAGGGTCACAATTAAAGTGTTTCAGAATGTAAGTGTACCATTATGACGCAGCTGTGCTTGACGTCAACTAAACCGCCCTAAATAATGAAGGACATATTGAGGTGAACTTTTGTTGAGGGTATTTTTACTGTTAGTGAGGGTTTTTATTCAAAAACTTTCCCTTTTATCATAATGATACTTCACCCTTCATCATGGTTTAACTGTATATCTCTCTATAGTCCAACACATAATGATACTTCACCCTTCATCATGGTTTAACTGTATCTCTCTATAGTCCAACACATAATGATACTTCACCCTTCATCATGGTTTAACTGTATCTCTCTATAGTCCAACACATAATGATACTTCACCCTTCATCATGGTTTAACTGTATCTCTCTATAGTCCAACACATAATGATACTTCACCCTTCATCATGGTTTAACTGTATCTCTCTATAGTCCAACACATAATGATACTTCACCCTTCATCATGGTTTAACTGTATATCTCTCTTTAGTCCAACACATAATGATACTTCACCCTTCATCATGGTTTAACTGTATATCTCTCTATAGTCCAACACATAATGATACTTCACCCTTCATCATGGTTTAACTGTATCTCTCTTTAGTCCAACACATAATGATACTTCACCCTTCATCATGGTTTAACTGTATCTCTCTATAGTCCAACACATAATGATACTTCACCCTTCATCATGGTTTAACTGTATCTCTCTATAGTCCAACACATAATGATACTTCACCCTTCATCATGGTTTAACTGTATATCTCTCTTTAGTCCAACACATAATGATACTTCACCCTTCATCATGGTTTAACTGTATCTCTCTATAGTCCAACACATAATGATACTTCACCCTTCATCATGGTTTAACTGTATCTCTCTATAGTCCAACACATAATGATACTTCACCCTTCATCATGGTTTAACTGTATATCTCTCTTTAGTCCAACACATAATGATACTTCACCCTTCATCATGGTTTAACTGTATCTCTCTATAGTCCAACACATAATGATACTTCACCCTTCATCATGGTTTAACTGTATCTCTCTATAGTCCAACACATAATGATACTTCACCCTTCATCATGGTTTAACTGTATATCTCTCTTTAGTCCAACACATAATGATACTTCACCCTTCATCATGGTTTAACTGTATCTCTCTATAGTCCAACACATAATGATACTTCACCCTTCATCATGGTTTAACTGTATCTCTCTATAGTCCAACACATAATGATACTTCACCCTTCATCATGGTTTAACTGTATCTCTCTATAGTCCAACACATAATGATACTTCACCCTTCATCATGGTTTAACTGTATCTCTCTATAGTCCAACACATAATGATACTTCACCCTTCATCATGGTTTAACTGTATCTCTCTATAGTCCAACACATAATGATACTTCACCCTTCATCATGGTTTAACTGTATATCTCTTTAGTCCAACACATAATGATACTTCACCCTTCATCATGGTTTAACTGTATCTCTCTATAGTCCAACACATAATGATACTTCACCCTTCATCATGGTTTAACTGTATCTCTCTATAGTCCAACACATAATGATACTTCACCCTTCATCATGGTTTAACTGTATATCTCTCTTTAGTCCAACACATAATGATACTTCACCCTTCATCATGGTTTAACTGTATATCTCTCTTTAGTCCAACACATAATGATACTTCACCCTTCATCATGGTTTAACTGTATATCTCTCTTTAGTCCAACACATAATGATACTTCACCCTTCATCATGGTTTAACTGTATCTCTCTTTAGTCCAACACATAATGATACTTCACCCTTCATCATGGTTTAACTGTATATCTCTCTATAGTCCAACACATAATGATACTTCACCCTTCATCATGGTTTAACTGTATATCTCTCTATAGTCCAACACATAATGATACTTCACCCTTCATCATGGTTTAACTGTATCTCTCTATAGTCCAACACATAATGATACTTCACCCTTCATCATGGTTTAACTGTATCTCTCTATAGTCCAACACATAATGATACTTCACCCTTCATCATGGTTTAACTGTATATCTCTCTATAGTCCAACACATAATGATACTTCACCCTTCATCATGGTTTAACTGTATCTCTCTATAGTCCAACACATAATGATACTTCACCCTTCATCATGGTTTAACTGTATATCTCTCTTTAGTCCAACACATAATGATACTTCACCCTTCATCATGGTTTAACTGTATCTCTCTATAGTCCAACACATAATGATACTTCACCCTTCATCATGGTTTAACTGTATCTCTCTATAGTCCAACACATAATGATACTTCACCCTTCATCATGGTTTAACTGTATCTCTCTATAGTCCAACACATAATGATACTTCACCCTTCATCATGGTTTAACTGTATATCTCTCTTTAGTCCAACACATAATGATACTTCACCCTTCATCATGGTTTAACTGTATCTCTCTATAGTCCAACACATAATGATACTTCACCCTTCATCATGGTTTAACTGTATCTCTCTATAGTCCAACACATAATGATACTTCACCCTTCATCATGGTTTAACTGTATATCTCTCTTTAGTCCAACACATAATGATACTTCACCCTTCATCATGGTTTAACTGTATCTCTCTATAGTCCAACACATAATGATACTTCACCCTTCATCATGGTTTAACTGTATCTCTCTATAGTCCAACACATAATGATACTTCACCCTTCATCATGGTTTAACTGTATCTCTCTATAGTCCAACACATAATGATACTTCACCCTTCATCATGGTTTAACTGTATCTCTCTATAGTCCAACACATAATGATACTTCACCCTTCATCATGGTTTAACTGTATCTCTCTATAGTCCAACACATAATGATACTTCACCCTTCATCATGGTTTAACTGTATATCTCTTTAGTCCAACACATAATGATACTTCACCCTTCATCATGGTTTAACTGTATCTCTCTATAGTCCAACACATAATGATACTTCACCCTTCATCATGGTTTAACTGTATCTCTCTATAGTCCAACACATAATGATACTTCACCCTTCATCATGGTTTAACTGTATATCTCTCTTTAGTCCAACACATAATGATACTTCACCCTTCATCATGGTTTAACTGTATATCTCTCTTTAGTCCAACACATAATGATACTTCACCCTTCATCATGGTTTAACTGTATATCTCTCTTTAGTCCAACACATAATGATACTTCACCCTTCATCATGGTTTAACTGTATCTCTCTTTAGTCCAACACATAATGATACTTCACCCTTCATCATGGTTTAACTGTATATCTCTCTATAGTCCAACACATAATGATACTTCACCCTTCATCATGGTTTAACTGTATATCTCTCTATAGTCCAACACATAATGATACTTCACCCTTCATCATGGTTTAACTGTATCTCTCTATAGTCCAACACATAATGATACTTCACCCTTCATCATGGTTTAACTGTATCTCTCTATAGTCCAACACATAATGATACTTCACCCTTCATCATGGTTTAACTGTATATCTCTCTATAGTCCAACACATAATGATACTTCACCCTTCATCATGGTTTAACTGTATCTCTCTATAGTCCAACACATAATGATACTTCACCCTTCATCATGGTTTAACTGTATATCTCTCTTTAGTCCAACACATAATGATACTTCACCCTTCATCATGGTTTAACTGTATCTCTCTATAGTCCAACACATAATGATACTTCACCCTTCATCATGGTTTAACTGTATCTCTCTATAGTCCAACACATAATGATACTTCACCCTTCATCATGGTTTAACTGTATATCTCTCTTTAGTCCAACACATAACACATGATCCTCTTCAAACTACTCATTTTTCATCTCATTAACTTGGCCACCATTTTGTTTATATGGATGTGTCCAGAATGGCATCCTTGGGGTTCTGGTTAAAAGTTGTGCAGTAGATAGGGAACAGGGTACCATTTGGGACTATTGAAGGATAGACTAGTTCAGCACAAATAGTTTAGTCTGATTTTCCCTCATCATAATAAAAGACAAAGTATTATACCAGAAATTCACTGCAATAGTAATTAACTGTGCAAAGCTCCAGCTGACATGGCTGGTTTTTCTATTTGAACAGTTCAGTCAACTGGATACATTGTGTTTTCGGACGGCGGTGCCCTCCAGTTGAGATTAGCTCAATTAGCTATGAAGAGCACTGGCTCGTGGCAGGGTGCATGTATAGTGCTGATAATTGTTGGGTGTGTGTGTGTGTGTGCATGTCTGCGAGTGTGTGTGTGTGTGTTGGGTGCTGATAATTGTAGAGTTGGTGTTGCAGGCAACTTGGCACTACCCTGGTACTACCCTGGCATCAGGCTTGCTGGTTGCAGGTGGGTTGGCATGAGGAAGTACCAATGGAACTGAACATCCTGCCCCCGTGGGGGTTACAAACCTTCATTACACCCCTCTTCAAAACGGCCCGCGATCTGAAATCCCTCAGAAATCCTCGCACACCCCTGCCAACAGTTCCATCTCCATCTGAAAGCTGAAGCTACTTTGGGTTCATTGGGAGAAAGAAGATATAATCATTTTGTTTAACGGTTTTTGATTTTCACTCAGGCAGGAAGAGAGTGTTAGAAGTCACCATGATGATGAGAGTGTGGCTGGCAGGAAGAGAGTATTATTTTATCTATTGTCAAAAGGCTGATCATGACTGCAATTTATATTCTCAGTTTTGTTGAAATCTGAAGTTTGTTTCACAAACTTTCATTCAGTTTCTCTCTGACAGGTTCTTGGTTTCAGTTTAGGAATTTAGGAGTTTGAGAGAGAGAAAGAGACACAGAGAGAGAGCCAGGACTTCCAGTAAATCTCAGTAAGACAAAATAAATGGTGTTCCAAAAAAGGTCCAGACACTGTTGATCTAGACACTGTTGCCCTACAGCACACAAAAAACGATACATACCTCGGCCTAAGCATCAGCGCCACAGGTAACTTCCACAAAGCTGTGAACGATCTGAGAGACAAGGCAAGAAGGAACATAAAATTCGACATACCAATTAGGATCTGGATAAAAATACTTGAATCAGTTATAGAACCCATTGTCCTTTATAGTTGTGAGGTCTGGGGTTCCGCTCACCATCCAAGAATTCACTAAATGGGACAAACACCAAATTGAGACTCTGCATGCAGAATTCTGCTAAAATATCCTCTGTGTACAACGAAAAACACCAAATAATGCATGCAGAGCAGAATTAGAACAATACCTGCTAATTGTCAAAATCCAGACAAGAGCCGTTAAATTGTACAACCACCTAAAAGGAAGCGATTGCCAAACCTTCCATAACAAAGCCATCACCAACAGAGAGATGAACCTGGAGAAGAGTCTGAGCAAACTGGTCCTGGGGCTTTGTTCACAAACACAAACAGACCCTACAGAGAACCAGGACAGCAACACAATTAGACCCAACCAAATCATGAGAAAACAAAAAGAGAATTACTTGACACATTAACAAACAAACAGCAAACTAGAATGCTATTTGGCCCTTAACAGAGAGTACACAGTGGCAGAATACCTGACCACTGTGACTGACCCAAACGTAAGGAAAGCTTTGACTATGTACAGACTCAGTGAGCATAGACTTGCTGTTGAGAAAGGCCGCCGTAGGCAGACCTGGCTCTCAAGAGAAGACAGGCTATGTGCACACTGCCCACAAAATGAGGTGGAAACTGAGCTGCACTTCCTAACCTCCTGCCAAATGTATGACCATATTAGAGACACATATTTCCATCAGATTACACAGACCCACAAAGAATTAAAAAACAAACCCAGTTTTGATAAACTCACATATCTACTGGGTGAAATACCACAGTGTTCCATCACAGCAGCAAGATGTGTGACCTGTTTCCACAAGAAAAGTGCAACCAGTGAAGAACACCATGTAAATACAACCCATATTTATGTTGATTTATTTTCCCTTTTATACTTTAACTATTTTTTCTTAAACTATTTGTTTTAACTATTTGCACTTTGTTTCAACACTGTATATATACATAATATGTCATTTGAAATGTCTTCATTATTTTGGAACCTCTGAGTGTAATGTTTACTGTTAATTTTTATTGTTTATTATCTATTTCACTTGCTTTGGCAATGTTAACATATGTTTCCCATGCCAGTAAAACCCTTAAATTGAGAGAGAGAGAGAGAGAGAGAGAGAGAGAGAGAGAGGGACGGGCGGACGGACAGAGGGACGGACAGACGGACGGACGGAGGGAGGGACGGAGGGAGAGAGAGAGAGACAGAGAGAGAGACAGAGACACAGAGAGAGAGACAGAGAGACACAGACAGACACAGAGAGAGACAGAGAGAGACAGAGACAGAGAGACACAGAGAGACACAGAGAGACACAGAGAGAGACAGAGAGATAGAGAGAAGTCATAAGCGAGACAGAGTTAGTGCCCATGTACACAACATGACCGTTCTCCTGCCTCATGGTGAAATGTGATTCATCACTCCAGAGAATGTGTTTCCACTACTCTAGAGTCCAATGGCGATGAGCTTTACACCACTCCAGCCGAAGCTTGGCATTGCTCATGGTGATCCTAGGCTTGTGTGAGGCTGCTCGGCCAAGGAAACCCATTTCATGAAGCTCGCAGCGAACAGTTCCTGTGCTGACGTTGCTTCCAGAGGCCGTTTGCAAACGAGGACTGACAATTTTTACGCATTACGCGCTTCAGAACTTGGCGGCCCTGTTCTGTGAGCTTGTGTGGCCTACCACTTCAGAACTTGGCGGTCCTGTTCTGTGAGCTTGTGTGTCCTACCACTTCACAGATGAGTTGTTGTTCCTTCTAACACCACCATCTCCTGTCCAGCTGCTCTTCTCAAGCCTGACAGACAGAGTCTCTCTCTCTCTCTCTCTCCCCCTCGCTACCCCCCATCCCTCTCTGAGAGGAGGCTATAATTCATCATTAGGATATCAGAGTCCAGGTGCAGATGAGAACTGATAGACCCGCCAGCAGAGCAGGCAGTCGACCGGCAGCCCGGCACACTCAGGCCACTCAAGGAGGAAAATCCCTGGCACAATTCCCAGGTCACGCCACACCGTAATTGAAATAATTTAGCCTCCAGTGAGAGGAGAGTTGGTTGTTTAATCACTGGTGATCACACATGCAGGAGGGAGAAGGAACACACAGTCCTGATTACATCTGTCACTCCTCAGCTGTTTCTCTGGTTCCTCCTCCCTTAGTCTCCCCATGTGATTCTCTGGATCCCTGGGTACAGTGTTCTAAACTCCTGTTTCACAACAGCTGGCGTCTTGTTCTCAAAATCATGATACAGATTATATTCTATCGACTAAATATTGAAAATAGATGTTTCCTTTTGGTGAGTGCAGACCTCTGTTTTTCTTGTCATTTGACTTACTGACTGCATGTCTGCATGCCAAATTTAATTGCTTTTAAAACGAAACTCAAGCACTCTCCGTTCCAAGTGCAGGGAAGCAGTATGTCTACAGTTCCCTGGTCCGTATGGTCCGTTCGACCTGGCCGGTACATGCTGGAAGCAGCCTCACAGCCTGCCCTGAATGTGCTGTTGAGATGCAGCAAATCATTTGTCTGTTATTAATCCTGGGCCTGTAATTATATAGATTACCATACATTTTCCCTGGAAGGGTAGAGGGACGGGGGGGGGGGGGGGGGGGGGTTTGGGGGGGGGTGAGGAGGGAGGGAGGGAGGAGGGAGGTCCAGGGGTATGTGGCTGTTAGTGTGCCAGCCAGGCGAGGGTGGGGGGAGGGGTCGAGGCGTTCTGTCACACACACATATACTGTATATAAACACACACACACACACACACACACACACACACACACACACACACACACACACACTCGACCCCTCCTCCACCGACACACACACAGGGGGTGTGTAAACGATGAACGAACGGACGACTGTGCATTACTGAACTCTCTCCATTCATCATGTTGACTGATGGCAGGGGGAGCCTCTCCTCGTCGCTCGCCGGTCTGTCTGGTTAATGTAGTGGGTAATTAACTGTCATCAGCCTGGTAATAGGCCCCTGATCAATGGGTTGTGAGGAAACACATTCTAATTCACCAGCTGATGAATGCACGCGGAGGCCAGAGCAATTGATACCAGGGGTGGGGATGGATAGAGGGATGGAGAGGGGAGAGGGTTTTTTGGGAGAGGAGGGATGGAGGGAGAGGGAGGGATGGAGGGAGAGGAGAGGATGGAGGGAAGGGGAGGGATGGAGGGAGAGGGAGGCAGTGTCAGAATTTCAAATGGCTCTGGAGGTGGTGATGTTATCATTCTTTCTTTGGTTTAAACGTTCCCTCTGTTTTCATCCCTCTGTTTTCATCCCTCTGTTTTCATCCCTCTGTTTTCATCCCTCTGTTTTCATCCCTCTGTTTTCATCCCTCTGTTTTCATCCCTCTGTTTTCATCCCTCTGCTCCAGGTGAATATAGATAGAACACTGGCCACTCTGGTTCTGCTTCTAGAAGGCAGCCCGTGTTCCAGTTTGTTTTGCTCAGTTCAGTCAATCTTGAATGTATTAGGACAACTGAATGTAAAAGTACTGATCTATCATGTATAGGACAGTTAACACAACAGCATTCTTAGATGTCTCATGGTCAAACACAACTTAGATTCTCATGGTCAAACACAACTTAGATTCTCATGGTCAAACACAACTGCAGCATATTTCAATTATACCGTACAGACTCATCACTAGTTAAACTATAATGTATTTGATGTTGTAAAAGTCTGCGAAACATTTATTTAAAATGTTCAGCACCACTCCAAAATACCAAATAGAATAGAAAAATAGAAGTTAAGTCTTTTCAATGACATCATCAGTGTGCGTCGTGATTTTCACCAATTATGAGGAGGCATTGCTTACTAATTGGTTGATGATGTCGTTGAAAACACTTATCTTCCTCAAAAAAAAATTCCAGTAAACATAGAAACGTGCCATTTTCACATGTTGATGTTGGAGTGGTGCTGAAGCTGATGTTGGAGTGGTGCTGGAGATGATGTTGGAGTGGTGCTGAAGCTGATGTTGGAGTGGTGCTGGAGATGATGTTGGAGTGGTGCTGAAGATGATGTTGGAGTGGTGCTGGATAGGATGTAAATGAAGAATAAATAAATACATGTCCCTACATTGGCTCTGGCAGGAAAACCTCCTAAAGGGATGAACGCTAAAAACACCCAATAATTCACTACTCATCTCTAAACATTTCTAGGAGCAGAAATACATAGAACATTTCCCAGATGCTTACAGAAGAGTCTTAAAGCCCACAAGCAGTCTTTTTAAATAAGTTAAATCATAACTTTATGTCTAATAAATCACTTTATTTATTTCCCTGAACGTCTTTTGGCTCCTGAAATGCCCTGTCTGATCATGTGGGCTTTAAAACAAATGTGAAGATATTTACATACACAGCCCTCATTGGCTGATAGGATGGTCTAGAGCCCCCGTACCCAGATGAACAGTCATTGGTGTATTATTATTAGATCACATTGCGGTGTCATAAAGTGGGCCAAAAGTTCCATCCCACCTGAACAGGCTGAAATTAATGAGGTGACACCAATCGGTGTGCCCCACGTGTTAACGTC
>CM042421.1:2369188-2371688 GCA_023634145.1 Thymallus thymallus
CCCTGTAGAACGCTTTCAACACCTTGTAGAGTCCATGCCCTGATGAATTGAGGCTGTTCTGAGGGCAAACTGCTCTGCCTTCTTAGCAGCACTATCAACAAGGCAGGTCCTACAGACCCTAGTTTTGTCAGGTTCCACAAAGAGGGACTTAGGAAAATTGCAATTGTCTCAGAGCAGGGCAGCACGGCTGGCCCTCGGATGTACACAGAGAGCTAACATTAATAATATTCATGTCAATCTCTCCTGGTTCAAAGAGATTGACTTCATCAATACTTTTGTGAGAGGTGATGACATGTTGAATGCACAGAGCTGTCTGTTTGAACTGCTGGCACACAGCTCGGACACCCATGTATACCCCACAAGACATGCCACCAGAGGTCTCTTCACAGTCCCCAAGTTAAGAATAGGTTAAGAACAGACTATGGGAGGCAGACAGTACTACATAGAGCCATGACTACATGGAGCTCTCTTACAAAACAAGTAACTCATGCAAGCAGTAAAATGTTATTTGAAAAACAGATACAAATACACCTTATGGAACAGTGGGGACTGTGAAGTAACACAAACATAGACACAGACACATGATAACATGCGCACTATACACACATGTACACATGGATTTTGTGTTATAGATATGTGGTAGTGGAATGTGGGCCTAAAATGATTTTTGTGAATAGCAAACTAAAGTCATTAGCATAGGGGTTCACATACTTTTTCCAACCTACACTGTGAATGTTTTAAATGATGTAGTCAATATAGACAAGAAAAATAGAATAATGTGTGTGTTATTAGTTTAAGCAGACTGTGTTTGTCTATTGTTGTGATTAGATGAAGATCAGATAAACTTTTATGACCAATTTATGCAGAAACAAAGGTCATTCCAAAGGTCATTCCAAAGGGTTCACATACTTTTTCTTTCCACTGTAACTGCCTCAATGTTGCTGGACCCCAGGAACTAATGGGGATCCATAATAAACCCCAGGAAGAGTAGCTGCTGCCTTGGGGATCCATAATAAATCCCAGGATGAGTAGCTGCTGCCTTGGCAGGAACTAATGGGGATCCATAATAAACCCCAGGAAGAGTAGCTGCTGCCTTGGCAGGAACTAATGGGGATCCATAATAAACCCCAGGAAGAGTAGCTGCTGCCTTGGCAGGAACTAATGGGGATCCATAATAAACCCCAGGAAGAGTAGCTGCTGCCTTGGCAGGAACTAATGGGGATCCATAATAAACCCCAGGAAGAGTAGCTGCTGCCTTGACAGGAACTAATGGGGATCCATAATAAACCCCAGGAAGAGTAGCTGCTGCCTTGGCAGGAACTAATGGGGATCCATAATAAACCCCAGGAAGAGTAGCTGCTGCCTTGACAGGAACTAATGGGGATCCATAATAAACCCCAGGAAGAGTAGCTGCTGCCTTGGCAGGAACTAATGGGGATCCATAATAAACCCCAGGAAGAGTAGCTGCTGCCTTGACAGGAACTAATGGGGATCCATAATAAACCCCAGGAAGAGTAGCTGCTGCCTTGACAGGAACTAATGGGGATCCATAATAAACCCCAGGAAGAGTAGCTGCTGCCTTGGCAGGAACTAATGGGGATCCATAATAAACCCCAGGAAGAGTAGCTGCTGCCTTGACAGGAACTAATGGGGATCCATAATAAATACAGATACAAATAGAATTAGACCACCGCTCCGAAAGGAAGGAATAATTATTTGAATTAAACCGGCTTCATCTGATCTATCGGATTAAATATGAGTATTTTATTATTCCTCCAGTTAGTTAGTTAACCAGAACCAGAACACTAGAAGAGATGATCCTTCATTGTCTTCAAGTGTGTTGCTGGTAGACCTGTCTTTTTTTATTTAACTAGACAAGTCAGTTAAGAACAAATTCTTACTTACAATGAAGGCCTACCTACAGGGTCAGCCATAGTAGTACGGCGCCCCTGGAGAAAATTAGGGTTAAGTGCCTTGCTCAAGGACACATCGACAGGTCTGCTCTGGGATTCGATCCTGCAACCTTTTTGGTTACTGGCTCAGCACTCTGACACCTGGGCTACCTGCCGCCCTCAAAACAAGTGTTCATGAGGACAACGATCTAGCTGTGTTTTCTTTTATCTAGTAAACGGAGTGTGCTTCCAAAATGGTTCCCTATTCCCTATGTAGCACACTACCTTTGTCCAGATCCTATAGTGCACTATATAGGGAAAAGGATGCCATTTGGGACATTGTGAAGGTTAATAACCAACCCTGCTGTATCCCTGTGCTTTTCTCAGATCATTCATCAGATAAGGATCTCTTACAGACAGACCAGAGAGAGTGGCATGCAGTCAGACAGACCAGAGAGAGTGGCATGCAGTCAGACAGACCAGAGAGAGTGGCATGCAGTCAGACAGACCAGAGAGAGTGGCATGCAGTCAGACAGACCAGAGAGAGTGGCATGCAGTCAGACAGACCAGAGAGAGTGGCATGCAGTCAGACAGACCAGAGAGAGTGG
>CM042421.1:2376688-2384188 GCA_023634145.1 Thymallus thymallus
TGATGTATATAGAGAAAAGGGTTGGCCCAAGAATTGAACCCTGTGGCACCCCCATAGAGACTGCCAGAGGATCGGACAATAGGCCCTCCGATTTGACACACTGAACTCTGTCTGCAAAGTAGTTAGAGAACCAAGCAAGGCAGTCACTTGAGAAACCAAGGCTGTTGAGTCTGCCAATAAGAATGCGGTGATTGACAGAGTCGAAAGCCTTGGCCAGGTCGATGAAAACGGCTGCACAGTACTGTCTTTTATCGATGGCGGTTATGATATCGTTCAGTACCTTGAGCGTAGCTGAGGTGCACCCATGACCAGCTCGGAAACCAGATTGCATAGCAGAGAAGGTACGGTGGGATTCGAAGTGGTCAGTTATCTGTTTGTTAACTTGGCTTTCGAAAACTTTAGAAAGGCAGGGCAGGATGGATATTGGTCTATAACAGTTTGGGTCTAAAGTGTCTCCTCCTTTGAAGAGGGGGATGACCGCAGCAGCTTTCCAATCTCTAGGGATCTCAGACGATACGAAAGAGAGGTTGAACAAGCTAGTGATAGGTGTTGCAACAATTTTGGCTGATAATTTCAGAAAGAGAGGATCCAGGTTATCTAGCCCAGCAGATTTGTAGGGGTCCAGACTTAGCAGCTCTTTCAGAACATCAGCTGTCAGGATTTGGGTGAAGGAGAAGCGGGGGGGGCTTGGGCAAGTAGCTGCCGGGGGTGCAGAGCTGTTAACCGGGGTAGGGGTAGTCAGATGGAAAGCATGGCCAGCCGTAGCAAAATGCTTATTGAAATTTTCAATAATCGTGGATTTATCAGTGGTAACAGTGTTTCCGAGCCTCAGTGCAGTGGGCAACTGGGAGGAGGTGCTCTTATTCTCCATGGACTTTACAGTGTCCCAGAACTTTTTGGAGTTAGTACTACAGGAAGCAAATTTCTGTTTGAAAAAGCTGGCCTTTGCTTTTCTAACTGACTGGGTGTACTTGTTCCTGACTTCCCTGAATAGCTGCATATCGCGGGGGCTATTCGATGCTAATGCAGTGCGCCACAGGATGTTTTTGTGTTGGTCTAGTGCAGTCAAGTCTGGGGTGAACCAAGGGCTATATCTATTTTTAGTTCTACGTTTTTTGAAAGGGGCATGCTTATTTAGGATGGTGAGGAAAGCACTTTTAAAGAACAACCAGGCGTCCTCTACTGACGGGATGAGGTCAATATCCTTCCAGGATACCTGGGCCAGATCGAATAGAAAGGCCTGCTCGCAAAAGTGTTTTAGGGAGCGTTTGACAGTGATAAGGGGTGGACGTTTGGCCGCTGACCCATTGCGAACACAGGCGATGAGGCAGTGATCGCTGAGATCCTGGTTGAAAACAGAGGAGGTGTATTTGGAGGGCAAGTTAGTCAGGATGATATCAATAATGGTACCCATGTTTACGGATTTTGGGTTGTACCTGGTGGGTTCCTTGATAATTTGTGTGAGATTGAGGGCATCTATCTTAGATTGAAAGACAGCCGGGGTGTTAAGCATATCCCAGTTTAAGTCACCTAACAGTACAAACTCTGAAGATAGATGGGGGGCAATCAATTCACATATGGAGTCCAGGGCACAGCTGGGGGCTGAGGGGGGTCTGTAACAGGCAGCAACAGTGAGAGGCTTATTTCTGGATAGGTGGATTTTTAAAAGTAGAAGCTCAAACTGTTTGGGCACAGACCTGGACAGTATGACAGAACTCTGCAGGTTATCTCTGCAGTAGATTGCAACTCCACCTCCTTTGGCAGTTCTATCTTGACGGGAAATGTTGTAGTTGGGGATGGAAATTTCCGAATTTTTGGTGGCCTTCCTAAGCCAGGATTCAGACACAGCTAGGACATCCGGGTTGGCGGAGTGTGCTAATGCTGTGAATAAATCAAACTTAGGGAGGAGGCTTCTAATGTTAACATGCATGAAACCAAGGCTTTTACGGTTACAGAAATCAACAAATGAGAGCGCCTGGGGAATAGGTGTAGTACTGGGGGCTACAGGACCTGGGTTTACCTCTACATCACCAGAGGAACAGAGGAGTAATAGAATTAGTATTCGACTAAGGACTTTAAGAACTGGACGTCTAGTACGTTGGGTACATAGAATAAAAGGAGCAGATTTCTGGGCGTGGTGGAAAAGGTTGAGGGCATAATGTACAGACAAGGGTATGGTAGGATGTGAGTTCAGTGGAGGTAAACCTAGGCGTTGGGTAATAAAGAGAGAGGTTGCATCTCTGGAGACACCAGTTAAGCCAGGTGTGGTCTCCGCATGTGTGGGGGGAGGGACAAAAAAGCTATCAGAGCTCAGTTGAGCAGGACTGGGGGCTCTACAATGAAATAAAACAATAATAGCTAACCTAAACAACAACAGACAAGGCATAATTGAAATAAGAAAGGGGCAGAACATAAAATAAATAAAATGACAGTTAATTAAGAGGGCTAAGACAACGACGGGTAATGGAGATGAATGGACAAATAGGGTCAGTTAGAAAAAAGTGATGTACTACACACAGGACCTGAGGCCTGGTAGTTAAACAGAAATAAATACCATAAAGCCAAACAGTCCTGCAGGCATCAGCTGTGGAGCTGAACAAGCGTGGGATCCGATGAAAAAGCAAAGTGGTGAGCCGGGGAATCAGTTCAAAGGCACGGCGTTCAGAGTGTTAGCAGGCTGGGCTAGCAGGCTGGGCTAGCAGGCTGGGCTAGCAGGCTGGGCTAGCAGGCTGGGCTAGCAGGCTGGGCTAGCAGGCTGGGCTAGCAGGCCGGGCTAGCAGGCCGGAGCTAGCAGATGAAATCTTCGGCGGCGTCGCAGAGGAGAACCCTGTTGAGACCACGTCGGACAATTACGTCGGCAGACCAGTCACGGTGGCTCGGTGGGGCTCCATGTCGACAGTAGAAAGGTCCAGGTAGGTTGACAAGGTACTGGAGCCCGGGAGAGTAGCTAGCACACGTCGGATGTCCGGGAGATGAGCCTAGCTCACGCTAGCATTGGAAGCATGTACACAATGGAGCTTAGCTATAAACGTCGGTCAGTCGAAATGCAGCTAGCTAGCTGTGATGATCCGGTGTGGTGGTCCGGTACTTTCAGTGGAAATCCGGTGAGGTGGAAGGGAACGCAGTCCGATAGGCGCTGGGTTGGTAGCGCGCTATACAATATTGTCCGAACTGAAAGCTGGCTGATCAGCCAGAGCGGAGGTGATGACCGCTAGCAATGGTTAGCGATGGTGGGTTAGCAAGCTAGCTAGCAGGCTAACTTTTGACTGCGGTTCGGTTAAATAGTGGAAAATCACGGATATTTGACCCGATAATTGACCCGTTTCACGTTGGGTAGGTGGCTTGCAGGAGGGGTAAAATCGGGAACAAATAAAAATGTATGGAAAGACAAATTACAAACTATTTACACGAGACGAGACGGGACAAAACAAAATACACGTCTGCACTGTTACGCCATCTTGGAAATATGTGATAATATTAGGACAGCCTCAATTTTAGCAGGAGTTGACTGAGTCTGGCCTAAAAGTCCCTTACAGTGTCCATATTAGGACAGCCTCAATTTTAGCAGGAGTTGACTGAGTCTGGCCTAAAAGTCCCTTACAGTGTCCATATTAGGACAGCCTCAATTTTAGCAGGAGTTGACTGAGTCTGGCCTAAAAGTCCCTTACAGTGTCCATATTAGGACAGCCTCAATTTTAGCAGGAGTTGACTGAGTCTGGCCTAAAAGTCCCTTACAGTGTCCATATTAGGACAGCCTCAATCTCAGCAGGAGTTGACTGAGTCTATCTATCTACAGCTACCCTTTGGTGTCCCATCCAGGGTTTTAACCCAGCCCTGTATAGCTAGGATGTTTGTGCTATCGTGGGAAGGATTGTTGAGATTCTAAAGTGTAGCTTCAGCAGAGCAAATGAAATGTAACCACACTTTATCAATCACATATCATCAATGAAGCTGTTTAGGCCTATATAGCATCTGGGAAGTCATCACCAGCTGTTGTTTCAGTTCAGCCCAGGATTCAACTAAAATTAGACTAAACATTTAGGGTTTTCAAGATTCGTTTAGAAATAGGATTATATTTAGAAATAGGATTAAATCAAATCTAACTGTATTAAAAGTGAATTTAAAGTTTGATTTGATTTATTCCTTAGATTTTTGGTTGAAATGGAGACGTGAATCCAACATATCAATTATTAATTAGTTGACAAAGTGGAATTAAAGCCAGACTAAGTCAGTGGCACAGATGGAGCTATCCAAGCAGAAGAAGCATATCCTTCAAATGTTGATATTTGGTTGCGTTGACAAAACTAACACACAATTCAATAACACTTTTGAAATACAATTAATAGCCTATTAACTTGTCGATGTATGTCTCCAACTCAACCAAACATTAAAGAATGGGATTAAGCCAGTGGCTCAGATGGAACTATCCAAGCAGTGGATACATCTCCTTTAAATGGTATTATTTGATTGCATTGACAACCAAACACAATTCAGTTTTTAATACAGTAAATCTTACAAACTAATGTAACATTCAACCTTAAAATGAGTATCATCCATGGCATCATTTGGAGGTTACTGTAACTACCTGTATATATTTAGAGTAACATCCATGGCATCATTTGGAGGTTACTGTAACTACCTGTATATATTTAGAGTAACATCCATGGCATCATTTGGAGGTTACTGTAACTACCTGTATATATTTAGAGTATCATCCATGGCATCATTTGGAGGTTACTGTAACTACCTGTATATATTTAGAGTAACATCCATGGCATCATTTGGAGGTTACTGTAACTACCTGTATATATTTAGAGTAACATCCATGGCATCATTTGGAGGTTACTGTAACTACCTGTATATATTTAGAGTAACATCCATGGCATCATTTGGAGGTTACTGTAACTACCTGTATATATTTAGAGTAACATCCATGGCATCATTTGGAGGATACTGTAACTACCTGTATATATTTAGAGTAACATCCATGGCATCATTTGGAGGTTACTGTAACTACCTGTATATATTTAGAGTATCATCCATGGCATCATTTGGAGGTTACTGTAACTACCTGTATATATTTAGAGTAACATCCATGGCATCATTTGGAGGTTACTGTAACTACCTGTATATATTTAGAGTAACATCCATGGCATCATTTGGAGGATACTGTAACTACCTGTATATATTTAGAGTAACATCCATGGCATCATTTGGAGGTTACTGTAACTACCTGTATATATTTAGAGTATCATCCATGGCATCATTTGGAGGTTACTGTAACTACCTGTATATATTTAGAGTAACATCCATGGCATCATTTGGAGGTTACTGTAACTACCTGTATATATTTAGAGTAACATCCATGGCATCATTTGGAGGATACTGTAACTACCTGTATATATTTAGAGTAACATCCATGGCATCATTTGGAGGTTACTGTAACTACCTGTATATATTTAGAGTATCATCCATGGCATCATTTGGAGGTTACTGTAACTACCTGTATATATTTAGAGTATCATCCATGGCATCATTTGGAGGTTACTGTAACTACCTGTATATATTTATTCTTATGTAATCTTATAAAGTGTGCATGTTCCAGAAAACATGCATAGGTCATCGCAGGTCAGTGGAGATCTTCACAACTGCTGTAATAATCTGTCAGAAACTAGAACAGCATTGATCACTTGCACCATGTACTTTTAATGTAATCTAAACTACAATCCAGGTCATTTGGTTCTGATATTAAATGATGAGATATGATGAGATAGAGGGAGAGATAGACGGAGAGATAGAGGGAGAGATAGAGAGAGAGGGAGAGAGAGAGAGATAGAGGGAGAGATAGAGGGAGAGACAGAGAGAGAGAGAGAGAGGGAGAGATAGATAGAGGGAGAGAGAGATAGGGGGAGAGATAGAGAGAGAGATAGAGGGAGAGAGATAGAGGGAGAGATAGAGGGAGAGAGAGATAGGGGGAGAGATAGAGGGAGAGATAGAGGGAGAGAGATAGAGGGTGAGATAGAGGGAGAGATAGAGGGAGAGATAGAGAGAGAGATAGAGGGAGAGATAGAGGGAGAGATAGAGGGAGAGACAGAGAGAGAGATAGAGAGAGAGACAGAGAGAGAGATAGAGGGAGAGATAGAGGGAGAGACAGAGAGAGAGATAGAGAGAGAGGGAGAGAGAGAGAGAAAGAGAGAGAGAGAGAGAGAGAGAGAGAGGGAGAGAGAGAGAGATAGAGGGAGAGATACAGGTAGAGATAGAAGTAGTTCTAAAACTCCTTAAGACTGTTGCGTACCATCTAGTCATGTTTCTGTCCTGGGTTTAACAAGTCTTTCTTCTCTCTCTCACAAGCAGACATACACTCCTGTGACACTGTCAGATTGTACAGATGTTTTAAAAATAACATATGTTACCTTGTCAACCCAGAGTTGATGAGAGTATGCAGCACTGCATACTCAATACTCAATACATTACAGTTTAAATTACACACACAGTCCCTAGTCCCTAATACTAACCCTAACCCCAAACCCTAACCCTAACCTCATCCCTAACCCTAACCTCAACCCCAAACCCTAAACCTAACCTCATCCCTAACCCTAACCTCAACCCCAAACCCTAAACCTAACCTCATCCCTAACCCTAACCTCAACCCCAAACCCTAAACCTAACCTCATCCCTAACCCTAACCTCAACCCCAAACCCTAAACCTAACCTCATCCCTAACCCTAACCTCAACCCCAAACCCTAAACCTAACCTCATCCCTAACCCTAACCTCAACCCCAAACCCTAAACCTAACCTCATCCCTAACCCTAACCTCAACCCCAAACCCTAAACCTAACCTCATCCCTAACCCTAACCTCAACCCCAAACCCTAAACCTAACCTCATCCCTAACCCTAACCTCAACCCCAAACCCTAACCTCAACCCCAAACCCTAAACCTAACCTCATCCCTAACCCTAACCTCAACCCCAAACCCTAAACCTAACCTCATCCCTAACCCTAACCTCAACCCCAAACCCTAAACCTCATCCCTAAACCTAACCTCAAACCCAAATCCTAAACCTAACCTCATCCCTAACCCTAACCTCAACCCCAAACCCTAAACCTAACCTCATCCCTAACCCTAACCTCAACCCCAAACCCTAAACCTAACCTCATCCCTAACCCTAACCTCAACCCCAAACCCTAAACCTAACCTCATCCCTAACCCTAACCTCAACCCCAAACCCTAAACCTAACCTCATCCCTAACCCTAACCTCAACCCCAAACCCTAACCTCAACCCCAAACCCTAAACCTAACCTCATCCCTAACCCTAACCTCAACCCCAAACCCTAAACCTAACCTCATCCCTAACCCTAACCTCAACCCCAAACCCTAAACCTCATCCCTAAACCTAACCTCAAACCCAAACCCTAAACCTAACCTCATCCCTAACCCTAACCTCAACCCCAAACCCTAAACCTAACCTCATCCCTAACCCTAACCTCAACCCCAA
>CM042421.1:2389188-2394188 GCA_023634145.1 Thymallus thymallus
GTACTAGTCCCCCTGTGCCTAACTACTCTACTAGTCCCCCTGGGTCTAACTACTGTACTAGTCCCCCAGGGTCTAACTACTGTACTAGTCACCCTGGGTCTAACTACTCTACTAGTCCCCCTGGGTCTAACTACTGTACTAGTCCCCCAGGGTCTAACTACTGTACTAGTCCCCCTGGGCCTAACTACTCTACTAGTCCCCCTGGGTCTAACTACTGTACTAGTCCCCCAGGGTCTAACTACTGTACTAGTCACCCTGGGTCTAACTACTGTACTAGTCCCCCAGGGTCTAACTACTGGACTAGTCCCCCAGGGTCTAACTACTGTACTAGTCCCCCAGGGTCTAACTACTGTACTAGTCCCCCTGGGTCTAACTACTGTACTAGTCCCCCTGGGTCTAACTACTGTACTAGTCCCCCTGGGTCTAACTACTGTACTAGTCCCCCAGGGTCTAACTACTGTACTAGTCCCCCTGGGTCTAACTACTGTACTAGTCCCCCAGGGTCTAACTACTGTACTAGTCACAATGGGTCTAACTACTGGACTAGTCCCCCTGGATCTAACTACTGGACTAGTCCCCCAGAGTCTAACTACTGTACTAGTCCCCCTGGGTCTAACTACTGTACTAGTCCCCCTGGGTCTAACTACTGGACTAGTCCCCCTGGGTCTAACTACTGGACTAGTCCCCCTGAGTCTAACTACTGTACTAGTCCCCCTGTGTCTAACTACTGTACTAGTCCCCCTGGGTCTAACTACTGTACTAGTCCCCCTGGGTCTAACTACTGTACTAGTCCCCCAGGGTCTAACTACTGTACTAGTCACCCTGGGTCTAACTACTGTACTAGTCCCCCTGGGTCTAACTACTGTACTAGTCCCCCTGGGTCTAACTACTGTACTAGTCCCCCTGTGTCTAACTAATGTACTAGTCCCCCAGGGTCTAACTACTGTACTAGTCACCCTGGGTCTAACTACTGTACTAGTCCCCCTGGGTCTAACTACTGTACTAGTCCCCCTGTGTCTAACTACTGTACTAGTCCCCCAGGGTCTAACTACTGTACTAGTCACCCTGGGTCTAACTACTGTACTAGTCCCCCTGGGTCTAACTACTGACCTAGTCCCCCTGGGTCTAACTACTGTACTAGTCCCCCTGTGTCTAACTACTGTACTAGTCCCCCAGGGTCTAACTACTGTACTAGTCCCCCTGGGTCTAACTACTGGACTAGTCCCCCTGGGTCTAACTACTGTACTAGTCCCCCTGGGTCTAACTGCTGTACTAGTCCCCCAGGGTCTAACTACTGTACTAGTCCCCCTGGGTCTAACTACTGTACTAGTCACCCTGGGTCTAACTACTGTACTAGTCCCCATGGGTCTAACTACTGGACTAGTCCCCCTGTGTCTAACTACTGTACTAGTCCCCCAGGGTCTAACTACTGTACTAGTCCCCCTGTGTCTAACTACTGTACTAGTCCCCCAGGGTCTAACTACTGTACTAGTCCCCCTGGGTCTAACTACTGGACTAGTCCCCCTGGGTCTAACTACTGTACTAGTCCCCCTGGGTCTAACTACTGTACTAGTCCCCCAGGGTCTAACTACTGTACTAGTCCCCCTGTGTCTAACTACTGGACTAGTCCCCCAGGGTCTAACTACTGTACTAGTCCCCCTGTGTCTAACTACTGGACTAGTCCCCCTGGGTCTAACTACTGTACTAGTCCCCATGGGTCTAACTACTGTACTAGTCCCCCTGGGTCTAACTACTGGACTAGTCCCCCTGGGTCTAACTACTGGACTAGTCCCCCTGGGCCTAACTACTGGACTAGTCCCCCTGGGTCTAACTACTGTACTAGTCCCCCTGGGTCTAACTACTGGACTAGTCCCCCTGGATCTAACTACTGTACTAGTCCCCCAGGGTCTAACTACTGTACTAGTCCCCCTGGGTCTAACTACTGGACTAGTCCCCCTGGGCCTAACTACTGGACTAGTCCCCCTGGGTCTAACTACTGTACTAGTCCCCCTGGGTCTAACTACTGGACTAGTCCCCCTGGGTCTAACTACTGTACTAGTCCCCCTGGGTCTAACTACTGGACTAGTCACCCTGGGTCTAACTACTGTACTAGTCCCCCTGGGTCTAACTACTGGACTAGTCCCCCTGGGCCTAACTACTGGACTAGTCCCCCTGGGCCTAACTACTCTACTAGTCCCCTGGGTCTAACTACTGGACTAGTCCCCCTGGGTCTAACTACTGTACTAGTCCCCCTGGGTCTAACTACTGGACTAGTCCCCTGGGTCTAACTACTGGACTAGTCCCCCTAGGTATAACTACTGTACTAGTCCCCCTGGGTCTAACTACTGTACTAGTCCCCTGGGTCTAACTGCTGGACTAGTCCCCCTGGGTCTAACTACTGGACTAGTCCCCATGGGTCTAACTACTGTACTAGTCCCCTGAGTCCTAATATTACACTTTAAATACATCACTGAATACTGAAATATAGGGGAGGCTGGGTAGAGGAGAGGGGAGGCTGGGTAGAGTGGAGGGGAGGCTGGGTAGAGTGGAGGGGAGGCTGGGTAGAGTGGAGGGGAGGCTGGGTAGAGTGGAGGGGAGGCTGGGTAGAGTGGAGGGGAGGCTGGGTAGAGTGGAGGGGAGGCTGGGTAGATTGGAGGGGAGGCTGGGTAGAGTGGAAGGGAAGGCTCTAGCCTGTAAGCATGGAGAAGAAGACATTTAATTCTGATCATGATCTGTTACTGTACTGGGGGTTCACTTCATCAACATGGAACACAGTGGTTTGCTTCTTAGAAAGAAGCATGGAGACTAAAGAGACTTCTTACGATATCAAATGAGTTAATTTCACCAGTTATGGCAGCACTTTGCAGGGTAAGTGAGAGAAATGATTATCCACACCATCTGACTTGTAATGGTCTGGAAGGACGAAATACAGGTCCTCTAACATTGAGTCTGATTCCATGAAGCTGGATGGAGCCTGACTGGTGTCACTCTAACTGTCCTCGTACAGACTCTCCCTCCAGTCACTCAGTCAGCTCCAAGACTACAGACTCTCCCTCCAGTCACTCAGTCAGCTTCAAGACTACAGACTCTCCCTCCAGTCACTCAGTCAGCTCCAAGACTACAGACTATCCCTCCAGTCACTCAGTCAGCTCCAAGACTACAGACTCTCCCTCCAGTCACTCAGTCAGCTCCAAGACTACAGACTCTCCCTCCAGTCACTCAGTCAGCTCCAAGACTACAGACTCTCCCTCCAGTCACTCAGTCAGCTCCAAGACTACACACTGGAGACCAATCCCCTTATCGGGACTGACCTTCCACTGCCCTGTCACCCTCCCCTGCTCTCAGCTCTAGTGCTGCAGATGCTACTTTTGACCAGATATAGATATATATTCAGGCCCTGGTCAAAAATAGTGCACTAGACAGGGCCAATCTGGGCATGTACAGTAAGGTCAGACCCAGAGGAAGCCAGACAGGGCCAATCTGGACATGTACAGTAAGGTCAGACCCAGAGGAAGCCAGACAGGGCCAATCTGGGCATGTACAGTAAGGTCAGACCCAGAGGAAGCCAGACAGGGCCAATCTGGACATGTACAGTAAGGTCAGACCCAGAGGAAGCCAGACAGGGCCAATCTGGACATGTATGTGTGTCTGGAGCCACGGTGTCATGTGAAGCTACTCTACAGTTATTAGTATAGGAGTCGTAGGTCATACAGGACTACAGTCATTATGGTGGTCGTAGGTTATACAGGACTACAGTCATCATGGGGGTCGTAGGTCATACAGGACTACAGTCATTATGGGGGTCGTAGGTCATACAGGACTACAGTCATTATGGTGGTCGTAGGTTATACAGGACTACAGTCATCATGGGGGTCGTAGGTCATACAGGACTACAGTCATCATGGGGGTCGTAGGTCATACAGGACTACAGTCATCATGGGGGTCGTAGGTCATACAGGACTACAGTCATCATGGGGGTCGTAGGTCATACAGGACTACAGTCATTATGGTGGTCGTAGGTTATACAGGACTACAGTCATCATGGGGGTCGTAGGTCATACAGGACTACAGTCATCATGGGGGTCGTAGGTCATACAGGACTACAGTCATTATGGTGGTCGTAGGTCATACAGGACTACAGTCATCATGGGGGTCGTAGGTCATACAGGACTACAGTCATCATGGGGGTCGTAGGTCATACAGGACTACAGTCATCATGGGGGTCGTAGGTCATACAGGACTACAGTCATCATGGGGGTCGTAGGTCATACAGGACTACAGTCATCATGGGGGTCGTAGGTCATACAGGACTACAGTCATCATGGGGGTCGTAGGTCATACAGGACTACAGTCATCATGGGGGTCGTAGGTCATACAGGACTACAGTCATCATGGGGGTCGTAGGTCATACAGGACTACAGTCATCATGGGGGTCGTAGGTCATACAGGACTACAGTCATTATGGTGGTCGTAGGTCATACAGGACTACAGTCATCATGGGGGTCGTAGGTCATACAGGACTACAGTCATCATGGGGGTCGTAGGTCATACAGGACTACAGTCATCATGGGGGTCGTAGGTCATACAGGACTACAGTCATTATGGTGGTCGTAGGTTATACAGGACTACAGTCATCATGGGGGTCGTAGGTCATACAGGACTACAGTCATCATGGGGGTCGTAGGTCATACAGGACTACAGTCATCATGGGGGTCGTAGGTCATACAGGACTACAGTCATCATGGGGGTCGTAGGTCATACAGGACTACAGTCATTATGGGGGTCGTAGGTCATACAGGACTACAGTCATCATGGGGGTCGTAGGTCATACAGGACTGCAGTCATTATGGGGGTCGTAGGTCATACAGGACTACAGTCATTATGGCTATGTTTCTGATCTGGGGGGGAAACATGACCTGGTGTTGTTTAACCAATAACCTCACTATAACGGTAATTAGACTGGGTTGGTCCCAAATGACACCCTACTCTTTCTATAGTGC
>CM042421.1:2399188-2469188 GCA_023634145.1 Thymallus thymallus
CATCCAGCATGAGATGTTTATTTTTAGGAAGGACAAAAACAATGCTTGTAAATAATGTATTGTAATAATTTGAAGGACAAATGTAATACAGTTTTATTGCGTTAACAATGTGTGCATTCAGTGTCTTCCTTTTTCTCTTCAAACTGTCATATAGCGCTCTGGTGAGAAATGTCCCCTGGCTACAGTTCTAGGATCAGCTTCCCCTCCCCAATCCTAACCTTTACCATCAGTGGGGGAAAGGCAAAACTGATCCAAGATCAGCTGCACTCCATCATATTGCCACATTTGGTCGGCAGGATCAGGGACCAAATTATGGAAATTAATCATTTTAAGGAAGTATATTGGTAAAAAATATACACTATTGAGGCAGTACTGGAATCAGAGGGGAGATGGATGTGGGAGACAGGTATACATGTGATTGATATGGAGATGGGGGAGAGGTATACATGTGATTGATATGGAGATGGGGGAGAGGTATACATGTGATTGATATGGAGATGGGGGAGAGGTATACATGTGATTGATATGGAGATGGGGGAGAGGTATACATGTGATTGATATGGAGATGGGGGAGAGGTATACATGTGATTGATATGGAGATGGGGGAGAGGTATACATGTGATTGATATGGAGATGGGGGAGAGGTATACATGTGATTGATATGGAGATGGGGGAGAGGTATACATGTGATTGATATAGAGATGGGGGAGAGGTATACATGTGATTGATATGGAGATGGGGGAGAGGTATACATGTGATTGATATGGAGATGGGGGAGAGGTATACATGTGATTGATATGGAGATGGGGGAGAGGTATACATGTGATTGATATGGAGATGGGGGAGAGGTATACATGTGATTGATATGGAGATGGGGGAGAGGTATACATGTGATTGATATGGAGATGGGGGAGAGGTATACATGTGATTGATATGGAGATGGGGGAGAGGTATACATGTGATTGATATGGAGATGGGGAGAGGTATACATGTGATTGATATGGAGATGGGGGAGAGGTATACATGTGATTGATATGGAGATGGGGGAGAGGTATACATGTGATTGATATGGAGATGGGGGAGAGGTATACATGTGATTGATATAGAGATGGGGGAGAGGTATACATGTGATTGATATGGAGATGGGGGAGAGGTATACATGTGATTGATATGGAGATGGGGGAGAGGTATACATGTGATTGATATGGAGATGGGGGAGAGGTATACATGTGATTGATATGGAGATGGGGGAGACACCACTGTTTATAAGGCTGTTTTACTGTGTGTAACAATGTGTACAGTGTCTTCCTCTTCTCTCTCCAAGGTCTTTCACCAGGAAGGTTCAAACTTCTTCAGACTTTAAATTCCATTTAAATGTCTTCTTCATACTTTACATATCCATGTATAAGACCTGTGGTGGTTACTGGGGCTGTTAAGGTTAAGTGGCTCCAACTCAAGGGTACAGCATTAGATGCTCAGACACACACACACACACACACAGATACACACACAGCATTAGATTCAGATCAGCCAGGCAGCCACCATAACAGAACAGTTCTCTCTCTGCCCATTACCCTAACCAACAGACCATGTTGCAGCAGCTAACTCCATGATATATGATTGATCTGCAGCTAGCTCCATGATATATGATTGATCTGCAGCTAGCTCCATGATATATGATTGATCTGCAGCTAGCTCCATGATATATGATTGATCTGCAGCTAGCTCCATGATATATGATTGATCTGCAGCTAGCTCCATGATATATGATTGATCTGCAGCTAGCTCTATGATATATGATTGATCTGCAGCTAGCTCCATGATATATGATTGATCTGCAGCTAGCTCCATGATATATGATTGATCTGCAGCTAGCTCCATGATATATGATTGATCTGCAGCTAGCTCCATGATATATGATTGATCTGCAGCTAGCTCTATGATATATGATTGATCTGCAGCTAGCTCCATGATATATGATTGATCTGCAGCTAGCTCCATGATATATGATTGATCTGCAGCTAGCTCCATGATATATGATTGATCTGCAGCTAGCTCTATGATATATGATTGATCTGCAGCTAGCTCCATGATATATGATTGATCTGCAGCTAGCTCCATGATATATGATTGATCTGCAGCTAGCTCCATGATATATGATTGATCTGCAGCTAGCTCCATGATATATGTATATACTGTATATATATGATTAAAAATATTTAATAAAATAGTTCTGTCTAGTGGTTTCTTTGCAGCAATTAGACCATGAAGGCCTGATTCACACAGTCTCCTCTGAACAGTTGATGTTGAGATGTGTCTGTTACTTGAACTCTGTGAAGCATTTATTTGGGCTGCATTCTGAGGCTGGTAACTAATGAACTTATCCTCTGCAGCAGAGGTATTTCTGGGTCTTCCATTCCTGTGGCGGTCCTCATGAAGCTGGTTGAGAGGATGCCATGAGTGTGCAAAGCTGTAATCAAGGCAAAGGATGGCTACTTTGAAGAGCCTCCAATATAAAATATATTTTGATTTGTTTAACACTTTTTTGGTTACTACATGATTCCATATGTGTTATGTCATATTTTGTCTTCACTTTTATTCTACAATGTAAAAAATAGTGCAAATAAAGAAAAACCCTTGAATGAGTAATATTCCAAACTTTTGGCCGCCAGTGTATGTTTTTATAGATTGTCAGGTAAGGGTGTTCTCGAGCGGCTAGATGTTCTTTACCATTCTGCCATCAGATTTGCCACCAATGCTCCTTATAGGACACATCACTGCACTCTACCCTCTTAGGCCTCACTCCCCCCTATCTGAGATATCTACTTCAGCCCTCATCCTCCACATCCAACACTCGTTCTGCCAGTCACATTCTGTTAAAGGTCCCCAAAGCACACACATCCCTGGGTCGCTCATCTTTTCAGTTCGCTACAGCTAGCGACTGGAACGAGCTGCAACAAACACTCAAACTGGACAGTTTTATCTCAATCTCTTCATTCAAAGACTCAATCATGGACACTCTTACTGACAGTTGTGGCTGCTTTGCTTGATGTATTGTCATCTCTACCTTCTTGCCCTTTGTGCTGTTGTCTGTGCCCAATCATGTTTGTACCATGTTTTGTGCTGCTACCATGTTGTGTTGCTACCATGTTGTTGTCATGTTGTGTTGCTACCATGCTGTGTTGTCATGTGTTGCTGCCTTGCTATGTTGTTGTCTTAGGTCTCTCTTTATGTAGTGTTGTCTCTCTTGTCGTGATGTGTGTTTGGTCCTATATTTATATTTTATTTATTCCATGATATATGATTGATCTGCAGCTAGTGTAATAAATATATTCTTGATGTCGCTTATTACCAACGCTGTATTACACACATTAGCTCGAAACATTACACAACCTGTATTACACACATCTTTTAGAATAGCTAATCCTAAACACACACACACACAGACTTATGAGGGCTGGACTCCGAGGACAAAGAACACTGCCAAGAGCCAATGGGAAGTCGACACTGCCCGAGGAGGGACTGCCCTCCATAACAACGACCAGTCAGGCGTGTGAATCTACCAGACTCTACCTACGTCATTTATTACTATTGCTCTGTATAAGTATGTGTGCCACATGTTTAGGGGTCCTCTTTGTTCCTGATGATTCCCTAAGAGCTGAAGGAAAGAGCCCGTGCACGAGTTACCAAATATCTTTGCATCAAATAAATCGCTTGATTGAATATCAATTCCACCTGGTCCTGAGTTATGACTTGTCTCCTTCTCGAGTAATTGAAACATCAACACTAGCTCCATGATATATGGTTGATCTGCAGCTAGCTCCATGATATATGATTGTTCTGCAGCTAGCTCCATGATATATGATTGATCTGCAGCTAGCTCTATGATATATGATTGATCTGCAGCTAGCTCCATGATATATGATTGATCTGCAGATAGCTCCATGATATATGATTGATCTGCAGCTAGCTCTATGATATATGATTGATCTGCAGCTAGCTCCATGATATATGATTGATCTGCAGCTAGCTCTATGATATATGATTGATCTGCAGCTAGCTCCATGATATATGATTGATCTGCAGCTAGCTCCATTATATATAATTGATCTGCAGCTAGCTCCATGATATATGATTGATCTGCAGCTAGCTCCATGATATATGATTGTTCTGCAGCTAGCTCTATGATATATGATTGATCTGCAGCTAGCTCCATGATATATGATTGATCTGCAGCTAGCTCCATTATATATAATTGATCTGCAGCTAGCTCTATGATATATGATTGATCTGCAGCTAGCTCCATGATATAGGATTGATCTGCAGCTAGCTCCATGATATATGATTGATCTGCAGCTAGCTCCATGATATATGATTGATCTGCAGCTAGCTCTATGATATATGATTGTTCTGCAGCTAGCTCCATGATATATGATTGTTCTGCAGCTAGCTCCATGATATATGATTGTTCTGCAGCTAGCTCTATGATATATGATTGATCTGCAGCTAGCTCCATGATATATGATTGATCTGCAGCTAGCTCCATGATATATGATTGATCTGCAGCTAGCTCCATGATATATGATTGATCTGCAGCTAGCTCCATGATATATGATTGATCTGCAGCTAGCTCCATGATATATGATTGATCTGCAGCTAGCTCCATGATATATGATTGATCTGCAGCTAGCTCCATTATATATGATTGATCTGCAGCTAGCTCCATGATATATGATTGTTCTGCAGCTAGCTCCATGATATATGATTGATCTGCAGCTAGCTCCATGATATATGATTGATCTGCAGCTAGCTCCATGATATATGATTGATCTGCAGCTAGCTCTATGATATATGATTGATCTGCAGCTAGCTCCATGATATATGATTGATCTGCAGCTAGCTCTATGATATATGATTGATCTGCAGCTAGCTCTATGATATATGATTGATCTGCAGCTAGCTCCATGATATATGATTGATCTGCAGCTAGCTCTATGATATATGATTGATCTGCAGCTACTAATTATCTTCTATCATTCCTATGTGTTGTTTCTACTAATTATCTTCTATCATTCCTGTGTTGTTTCTACTAATTATCTTCTATCATTCCTCCTAGTTTAAAGTGGGCTGTAATTAGCTAGGTGGGTTTAAAGTGGGCTGTAATTAGCTAGGTGGGTTTGAAGTGGGCTGTAATTAGCTAGGTGGGTTTGAAGTGGGCTGTAATTAGCTAGGTGGGTTTGAAGTGGGCTGTAATTAGCTAGGTGGGTTTGAAGTGGGCTGTAATTAGCTAGGTGGGTTTGAGGTGGGCTGTAATTAGCTAGGTGGGTTTAAAGTGGGCTGTAATTAGCTAGGTGGGTTTAAAGTGGGCTGTAATTAGCTAGGTGGGTTTAAAGTGGGCTGTAATTAGCTAGGTGGGTTTAAAGTGGGCTGTGAAGTTAGTGGACAGCCAGAGGTCCTCTCCTATCTACATCATTACAGAGAGCTGTAGTATGCTATGGACCAAATGGCACCCTATCTCCCTTATAGTGCACTATTCATACATGGCTCTGGTCTAAAGCAGAACACTATTAGTCAAAAAGGTGCCATTTTGGGACCAATTAATCTAACTGAATTGTCCTTATTCGGAGAACACAGACATGATGGCAGGAAAAAGCCTTTGATTAGACTCAAGCTGTTGGGAGTCCTCTCCTCTCGTGGATGGAACACTCAGAGATGATTCAGAGATTACAGCCAATGGTAGATTCAAAGAAATAAACATGCACACGAACATGCACAGAAAGACTGACACACACACACACACACACATACATACACACTAAATTTGATGTAACTATGGGAACCAAAGGGAGAGATCTTACTAATGGTAGACATTAGTCTACCATTAGGGTGCCAAATGGCACCCTATTCCCTATGTAGTGCAGGCTCTGGTCAATAGTAGTGCATTATATAGAGAATAGGGTGTAACACTGTAACATAACATCATAATCAACATCATACCAGGAGAACAAAGACATTACATAAGGCCCCAATGGTACCAGGAGAACAAAGACATTACATAAGGCCCCAATGGTACCAGGAGAACAAAGACATTACATAAGGCCCCAATGGTACCAGGAGAACAAAGACATTACATAAGGCCCCAATGGTACCAGGAGAACAAAGACATTACATAAGGCCCCAATGGTACCAGGAGAACAAAGACATTACATAAGGCCCCAATGGTACCAGGAGAACAAAGACATTACATAAGGCCCCAATGGTACCAGGAGAACAAAAACATTACATAAGGCCCCAATGGTACCAGGAGAACAAAGACATTACATAAGGCCCCAATGGTACTAGGAGAACAAAGACATTACATAAGGCCCCAATGGTACCAGGAGAACAAAGACATTACATAAGGCCCCAATGGTACCAGGAGAACAAAGACATTACATAAGGCCCCAATGGTACCAGGAGAACAAAGACATTACATAAGGCCCCAATAGTACCAGGAGAACAAAGACATTACATAAGGCCCCAATGGTACCAGGAGAACAAAGACATTACATAAGGCCCCAATGGTACCAGGAGAACAAAGACATTACATAAGGCCCCAATGGTACCAGGAGAACAAAGACATTACATAAGGCCCCAATAGTACCAGGAGAACAAAGACATTACATAAGGCCCCAATAGTACCAGGAGAACAAAGGCCCACAACATGGTTATATACCGTCCTTATTGTTGGAACAACAGTTCAAACATCAACATGCCAAATATTTATAATGAACACATTGATCTTATAAAATTAAATGTGTGTATCCTAGTCAATTAATTAGTCAGGTAAATTAGATTGCATGCTTATTACCATCACTATAAAACATTGATTATCATTTCTAAATGTAATACAAAGATGTGTGCTTTAAGATGTTATTTTGACACACAAATCCACTGAGAAAGTGAAGGGAACCATTTCCTGGATAATAATGATGTTCTCCATCCATTAACTTTATGATAATGGTTTTCAGTCAGCCACTGTATTGGGCGGCAGCTAGCCTAGTGATGAGAGCGTTGGGCCAGTAACAGAAAGATCGCTGGTTTGAATACCCGAACCGACATGGAGAAAAAAGAAAACAAACCTGTCGATGTGTCCTTGAGCAAGGCACTTAACCCTTTTTCTCCAGGGGCTGACCCTGTAGGTAGGCCGTCATTGTAAATAAATAATTTGTTCTTTACTGACTAGTTAAATAAGGGTTAAATAAAAACGGTATATTTCCTGGACTTTGTGATCATGAGTCATTGTTTTCTCAGTAGTGGTCTAATTACTGTAGCTATTTCCTCTGCTAATTACTGTAGCTACTTCCTCTGCTAATTACTGTAGCTACTTCCTCTGCTAGTTACTGTAGCTACTTCCTCTGCTAATTACTGTAGCTACTTCCTGGTCTAATTACTGTAGCTACTTCCTCTGCTAATTACTGTAGCTACTTCCTCTGCTAATTACTGTAGCTACTTCCTCTGCTAATTACTGTAGCTACTTCCTCTGCTAATTACTGTAGCTACTTCCTCTGATAATTACTGTAGCTACTTCCTCTGCTAATTACTGTAGCTACTTCCTCTGCTAATTACTGTAGCTACTTCCTCTGATAATTACTGTAGCTACTTCCTCTGATAATTACTGTAGCTACTTCCTGTGATAATTACTGTAGCTACTTCCTCTGATAATTACTGGAGCTACTTCCTCTGATAATAACTGTAGCTACTTCCTCTGATAATTACTGTAGCTACTTCCTCTGATAATTACTGTAGCTACTTCCTCTGATAATTACTGTAGCTACTTCCTCTGCTCCCACTCATCCCTCTACTGTAGGAGACCTCTTGACCCCTCCGGCCTTCCATCCCTCTACTGTAGGAGACCTCTTGACCCCTCCGGCCTTCCATCCCTCTACTGTAGGAGACCTCTTGACCCCTCTGGCCTTCCATCCCTCTACTGTAGGAGACCTCTTGACCCCTCTGGCCTTTTTACCTCTTTACTGGAGACATACAGCATGTTGTCTGTGGTGGAAATAATGCCCTTACCATTATTATGAGTGTTTTAGTCCTTATGACAGAGGGTTGAGGTACGCTTAAGTGTTTCCAAACTCTCATCAGAAAGACTGTTGAACAATGTAGACCAACACCAATGAACTCCAGTCACAATGTAGACCAACACCAATGAACTCCAGTCACAATGTAGACCAACACCAATGAACTCCAGTCACAATGTAGACCAACACCAATGAACTCCAGTCACAATGTAGACCAACACCAATGAACTCCAGTCACAATGTAGACCAACACCAATGAACTCCAGTCACAATGTAGACCAACACCAATGAACTCCAGTCACAATGTAGACCAACACCAATGAACTCCAGTCACAATGTAGACCAACACCAATGAACTCCAGACACAATGTAGACCAACACCAATGAACTCCAGACACAATGTAGACCAACACCAATGAACTCCAGTCACAATGTAGACCAACACCAATGAACTCCAGTCACAATGTAGACCAACACCAATGAACTCCAGTCACAATGTAGACCAACACCAATGAACTCCAGTCACAATGTAGACCAACACCAATGAACTCCAGTCACAATGTAGACCAACACCAATGAACTCCAGTCACAATGTAGACCAACACCAATGAACTCCAGTCACAATGTAGACCAACACCAATGAACTCCAGTCACAATGTAGACCAACACCAATGAACTCCAGTCACAAGCGTAAACACACTTTTTTATAACATCTGAATCTCATGGAAATGATTCCCCTAGTCCTCTAAACTCAATCTATAACTCTTTATAACACTTAGCTACTCCTCTCTGAACGTCAGTCTGGCTCAACTGTTTCCCCTGTGCTCATCTAAACTACTGACTGACCTTTTACATAAACATGACACATCACGAAAGGGAGAGAGAGAGAGAACTGGAAGGCGACACAGAAACAGTGTTTTATTAAACAGCCTTCTATTAACGTTACAATATCACCCTCTCACTGCTCACAGCGCTGTGAAAGAACACTGGAGAGGAAAGGAAACAAAGAAAAAACATCTCCTCAGCAGCAACGACGAGCTGACGAAGCACAAAGCAGTCATTAGGAGCATTTAGCAAACGCATTAGCTGCCTGGACAGGCTAGGTATCGTTAGCGTCTTCCTCCCTGTGCCACAGATGACCCCACAGTTAGCGCTTAGCCAGCCTCTCTCTGCGTCTCTCTCCCCCCCCCCCACTCCCCTCTCTCCAGGGGCAAAAATAATGATCTTTGCCGACATGCCAATGCTATCTGGACTAGATAACTCTGCTTTAATCTGTCCTTATCCTTGGGCCTGGTCCGTCCTGGAGATGGGAGACCTGGAAGATATATTCCTGTTGTTGGGTCATTAGCTCTTTATTGCAGGGATAATGGACTTCTGTATTTTAGGTCCTGATTCGAGTGCTGCTGCCATGACTATGTTACCCAATGGAGAACACAGGTTGCGTCTCAAATGGCACCCTATTCCCTACATAGTGCACTACTTTTGACCTGTGTCCTATGGGCCCTGTTCACTATGTGGGTCGGTCTACAGAAGCTGAGTAATTTGGGGGTTGCAAAACTTTCAGCACACGTCTTCCAACACCCAACTTTTGGTAGGTTACAGCCTTCTTCTAAAATTGATTAAATTGTTTTATTTTTTCTCTCATCAATATACACACAATACCCCATTATGACAAAGCAAAAACACGATTCTAGAAATGTTTGCTAATTTATATTAAAACAAAAACTGAAATATCACATTTACAAGTTGTCACGTTCGGGTGTGTAGAGAGACCAAGGCGCAGCGTAGCGATAGTTCGACGTTGAATGAATAAACTAGACTCGATGGGAACTATACAAAATAATAAATGCAATGGATAAACCGAAAGGAAACACACTTACTTAGATACGAGACATACGACAACATACAATGAACCACGCCATGGGAATGGAACATACACATATAAGTAGGATCCCTAATTAGAGACAATGCATAGCAGCTGCCTCTAATTAGGGATCCCACACACAACACCACACAGAATGCTAGATCTGCCAGACTCTGACCATAGAAATATAGAGAAGCAAAGTTTCTCTATGGCCAGAGCCTGACACAAGTATTCAGACCCTTTACTCAGTACTTTGTTGAAGCACCTTTGGTAGTGATTACAGCCGCGAGTCTTCTTGGGTATGATGCTACAAGCTTGGCACACCTGCATTTGGGGAGTTTCTCCCATTCTTCTCTGCTGATCCACTCAAGCTCTGTCAGGTTGGATGGGGAGCGTTGCTGAACAGCTATGTTCAGGTCTCTCCAGAGATGTTTGATTGGGTTCAAGTCCGTGCTCTGGCTGGGCCACTCAAGGACATTCAGAGGCTTGTCCCGAAGCCACTCCTGTGTTGTCTTGGCTGTGTGCTTAGGGTCATTGTCCTGATGGAAGGTGAACCTTCTCCCCAGTCTGAGGTCCTGCTTCCGTCTGGCAACTCTACCATAAAGACCTGATTTGTGTAGTGCTGCTGAGATGGTTGTCCTTCTGGAAGATCCTCCCATTTCCACAGATGACTTCTTCCATTTAAGAATGATGGAGGCCACTGTGTTCTTGGGGACCTTTAATGATGCAGAAATATTTTGGTACCCTTCCCCAGATCTGTACCTCGACACAATCCTGTCTCGGAGCTCTACGGACAATTCCTTCGACCTCATGGCTTGGTTTTGCTGGGACATGCACTGTCAGCTATGGGACCTTATATAGACAGTTGTGTGCCTTTCCAAATCATGTCCAATCAATTGAATTTAGCACAGGTGGACTCCAATCAAGTTGTAGAAACATGTCAAGGATGATCGATGGTAACAGGAAGCACCTGAGCTGAATTTCATAGTATATCAAAGGGTCTGAAGACTTATGTAAATATGGTATTTCTGTTTAAACCTTTTTGCTTTGTCATTATGGACGATTGTGTGTAGATTGCTGAGGATTTTTATTTATTGAATCCATTTTAGAATAAGGCTGTAATGTATCAAAATGTAGATAAAGTAAAGGTGTCTGAATACTTTCTGAAGGCTCTGTATACAGGTATATACTGTCTAGCCTACACATTCTGGTTATGAACTAAATGGAGTGGGGCCGGTGTGGCTTCTTGACAATGATGCAAGAGCAGCTGCTCACTGATTTGACGGCTCCAGTTCCATCTCTGATCCACCAAAACAACCGCTATGCTGATGTCGGCTGAAGAGGATGTGATTGAATAGAGACCCTTCATTTAACAATATGTTTGTTATTGCCTTGGATTGAATTAGAACATATCATGATGTAAATAAATGTCCTACATTTGACAGTTTATTTTGTATTGTTTTGTTTGGGTGGGACAGCAATTTAAACCACTTCTGTAGAATCCCCCATAAAGGCACTACTGTTGTGTGCCACTTGGGATGCAAACCAAGGCCCTAAGTAATGATACTCATTCCCAACTCTCACTTCTCAGCCCTGCTATTACTGATCTACAGATAACCAACTGGTAGCGGCAATAAATCAAAGATAAATAACGGTTAAATGAGCATGATGATTGTAGGGAGCTGAGTGGAAGTCTCTCTGATGCTGTAGCCAGGTCTCTGAAGTGAAGTTAGGACTAGAGGGGTAATTGTGATGCCTCTGTTTCAAGCTATCAACGGTTTCAAGCTGTTTGGGTTTGAGCGTTGGGAAAGTAGGAAAGTTCTTCTGGGGAATGTTTGTGATTATTTCACCACAACTATGTCTGTGACTGCAGGGAATTCAACTGAAGACTTCTGGAAAGTTAGCAGACTTTAATCAATCAAGACTAAGTGGAATTTTACAGAAGAACAGAAAAAAAGATGAACAAATCATCATGTCTTACAGTATATGCTATGTGACATTAGGGAAGTTCTTCTGGGGATGTGTATGGTGGTCAGATTCATTTGTCCTGTCTCACCACAGTAAAGTTGGGATTCCACTGAAGACTGAAACTTCAAAAGTGCTATCAGACTTTGTTATCTAATCAATCAAGATTAAGTAGAACTCTACCAGAAACATCTACCAGAAAATAATGAATCAATTATTTTGGTTAATTTGGTTTTATCCCATAAAATCTTCTTATACAAATGATATCATATTAATGGCCAGTCATTAGACACCCCTCGACACTATAACCCACAGAATATCGACATCCTAGATAGCAGAAGATTAAACACAGTTACACCGGACATTGATGGTCTAGTAGCACTACGGTCTCCAACACATGTTCCACTAGCCCTAATCTTACCTATCTAACCAACTGTGCTATTCAGAGAATGCATTGAGTTCTGCTATCAACAGAGAGGGATCTGTACAGCCAGCCTGATAATCCCCTACGGACTCTGATGCATAGCAAGAGGCAGGGAGATGGAGATGGGTTTCTGTTCTTGGGCCTTTCAGATTGGTCTGAAGTTAGCCACATGGCTTTTGATGTAGCAGGGACCAGGGTGGTAATCTCTAGCAGATGCACCTGGCGTAGAATGTGTTTACACAGGCAGCCCAATTTTGATATTTTTTTCACTAATTGGTCTTTTGACCAATCAGATCAGGCTGGCCATGCTCTACATGGCTCTGTTGAACGAGAGCTGCCCGTGCTCTAACATGGCTCTGTAGAACGAGGGCTGCCCGTGCTCTAACACAGTGGTTAGATCTACTGCATATGTATGTCTGTCATATGTATGTCTGCTTTTAGGTATGTACACTGTGACAGAAAGTGAGTGCAACTGGTTAAAATAAAATGTACTCCTGGAATGAGTCTAATAACTCAAAGATGTTTTATTTTTTATTTAACTAGGCAAGTCAGTTAAGAATAAATTCTTATTTGCAATGACTGCCTACCCCAGCACAAACCCGGACGACGCTGGGCCAATTGTGCACCACCCATGGGACTCCCAATCATTACTGGATGTGATACAGCCTGGATTTGAACCAGGGACTGTAGTGAGGCCTCTTGCACTGAGATGCAGTGCCTTAGACCACTGTGCCACTCGGGAGCCCAAGATAATCATTCAAAAAAATATCTTAAAGATAACCATTCAAGCTGTTGAATCCATATATTACAAATTTCCCACCCGGGGGAGCAATAAAGTACCTATCTATCTATCTATCTATCTATCTATCTATCTATCTATCTATCTATCTATCTATCTATCTATCTATCTATCTATCTATCTATCTATCTATCTATCTATCTATCTATCTATCTATCTATCTATCTATCTATCTATCTATCTATCTATCTATCTATCTATCTATCTGTAGAGGGATCTGCCCACAGTTCTCCTTTTGAAGCTGTTGAATCCATATTACAGTGTGTAGAGGGATCTGCCCAGAGTTCTCCTTTTGAAGCTGTTGAATCCATATTACAGTGTGTAGAGGGATCTGCCCACAGTGCTCCTTTTGAAGCTGTTGAATCCATATTACAGTGTGTAGAGGGATCTGCCCACAAACCAAACATTACATTTGATCAGGACGAGGGTGGTGGCATCTTGCTGTTACAGTCAACACAGAAATATAAGAATACACACACGCAGGACCGGTGCATTTCCGCAGCTGTAGGCGAAACACATTGTGCCGCCCCTCTATTTTCAACGTACAATAAACCAACAACACGCAGCCAATACAAGCCATCAGCAAAAAACAGCAACACAAACGGCAATATACACACATCACGCAAATAGACAAGTGCAGCACAAAGTGTCAATTTCAACTCATCTAAATAGTGACTGTAATAATATTGAAAATATTTATATACAAACCCTTGGCTGTGTGGTAACGAGACGTACAATCACCGTCAT
Organism: Thymallus thymallus; assembly: GCA_023634145.1. Classification (NCBI taxonomy): domain Eukaryota; kingdom Metazoa; phylum Chordata; class Actinopteri; order Salmoniformes; family Salmonidae; genus Thymallus; species Thymallus thymallus. The sequence goes on from CM042421.1 coordinate 2,413,054, forward strand.
CTGTTCGGTTCTACTCACATCCGGAGTACAATCCAAAATTATGGAGTAGTATTTAGCTGATTTAAGCATCGTGAGAATTTTCTGCTGAATCTGTGATGCTAGCATAGCTATGATTTCATTTTGAATGTCTTTGCCAAAATAGTGAACATGTGTTTCTTTTAAAGTTACTCTCCTTATATGTTCAGCCATAACGCTGTCAAAAAGGCTGATCATCTCCACTAGTTTGAGAAAGTTACCATTGTTATGCCCAAACAATCTATCTGTGCTGCCTCTAAATGCTAGGTTTTGCATAGCCATAACTCTGATAAGATTGATCAACCGATGCAACACATTTTGCCAGTGCTTTGTCTCAGCAGTCAGTTTGAGCTGATTTTGTGCATCTATCGTGTTTTGCGATGCCAATCTTTTATCCAACTCTTTCCATTCGTGAAAACTTTCCATATGACCAGACGATGATTCATGGGCGCTGAGGATGCTTGATATGTTTCTCCAGTTCTTGCTTGATTGGTGTTGGTGTTCTTGCTTGATTGGCAAAGGAGACACACATTCCTCACCAATGGACTACAAGAAGCGGCAAAATACGTTTTTTTAATAATATTTTTTTTAAATTGTTTTTATTTTTTTATAAGCCCACATTTTGCCGCCTTTCCAAAGTGCCGCTCTAGGCGGTTGCCTAGTCTGCCTATACGCACGCACCGGCCCTGCACACGCACACACACTATCCAGTCAACACAGTGAATGTTTGTGGCCTGGCTTCCACCTTAGGCAGTGTCATGGGTACATACCAAATGGCACCCTATGGGCCCTGGTCAAAAGGAGTGCACTATATAGGGAAAAGGGTGCTATTTAGGACTCAGGCACTGTCATGGTAATCAAAGCTATGAGGCGTCCAACAGCATCTATCCTTCCCTACACTGTCCTCCCTCCCTCCATCCTCCCTCTATCGCCCCGCCCCTGTGTGTTTACGATGCAGCGCTTCCGTATGACCTAATCTCAAACAAATTGGAAAGATGATTGTCATCTGCAGGGGGGCCAGGAGCAGCATTATTCTCAACAATAACCTTCAGAGAACCTTTCAGGCAGAGGGAGAGAGCACCGTCCCAAATGGCACCCTATTCCATATATAGTGCACTACTTTTGACCAGGGCCCATAGGGAACAGGGTGCCATTTGGAACGCAGACAGAGAGAAGCGGATTATTCAGAAGGCAATTTTCTCTCAGTTTTCTCTCTCTCCGACCCACCCAGCTTGTTTGGCGCGGGGATGCGTCGTGCCGGCCATTAAATGTCTTATTTTGTTGGGTGAAATGGCGTCCGGAAGAGACTCAATGACACAGATCCCCCTCCTCTCTCTTTCCTCCCCTCCCCTACTGTCATTGTTCAGTAGAGAGACAGTAGCAGAATTAGCATGGCCTACCTGTCATTGTTCAGTAGAGTGACAGTAGCATAATTAGCATGGCCTAACTGTCATTGTTCAGTAGAGAGACAGTAGCAGAATTAGCATGGCCTAACTGTCATTGTTCAGTAGAGTGACAGTAGCATAATTAGCATGGCCTAACTGTCATTGTTCAGTAGAGAGACAGTAGCAGAATTAGCATGGCCTAACTGTCATTGTTCAGTAGAGAGACAGTAGCAGAATTAGCATGGCCTAACTGTCATTGTTCAGTAGAGAGACAGTAGCAGAATTAGCATGGCCTAACTGTCATTATTCAGTAGAGAGACAGTAGCAGAATTAGTATGGTCTAGCTGTCATTGTTCAGTAGAGAGACAGTAGCAGAATTAGCATGGCCTAACTGTCATTGTTCAGTAGAGAGACAGTAGCAGAATTAGTATGGTCTAGCTGTCATTGTTCAGTAGAGTGACAGTAGCATAATTAGCATGGCCTAGCTGTCATTGTTCAGTAGAGTGACAGTAGCATAATTAGTATGGTCTAGCTGTCATTGTTCAGTAGAGTGACAGTAGCATAATTAGCATGGCCTAGCTGTCATTGTTCAGTAGAGTGACAGTAGCATAATTAGCATGGCCTACCTGTCATTGTTCAGTAGAGAGACAGTAGCAGAATTAGCATGGCCTAGCTGTCATTGTTCAGTGGAGAGACAGTAGCAGAATTAGCATGGCCTAACTGTCATTGTTCAGTAGAGTGACAGTAGCATAATTAGCATGGCCTACCTGTCATTGTTCAGTAGAGAGACAGTAGCAGAATTAGCATGGCCTAGCTGTCATTGTTCAGTGGAGAGACAGTAGCAGAATTAGTATGGTCTAGCTGTCATTGTTCAGTAGAGTGACAGTAGCATAATTAGCATGGCCTAGCTGTCATTGTTCAGTAGAGTGACAGTAGCATAATTAGCATGGCCTACCTGTCATTGTTCAGTAGAGAGACAGTAGCAGAATTAGCATGGCCTAGCTGTCATTGTTCAGTGGAGAGACAGTAGCAGAATTAGCATGGCCTAACTGTCATTGTTCAGTAGAGAGACAGTAGCAGAATTAGCATGGCCTAACTGTCATTATTCAGTAGAGAGACAGTAGCAGAATTAGTATGGTCTAGCTGTCATTGTTCAGTAGAGAGACAGTAGCAGAATTAGTATGGTCTAGCTGTCATTGTTCAGTAGAGTGACAGTAGCATAATTAGCATGGCCTACCTGTCATTGTTCAGTAGAGAGACAGTAGCAGAATTAGCATGGCCTAGCTGTCATTGTTCAGTGGAGAGACAGTAGCAGAATTAGCATGGCCTAGCTGGCATTGTTCAGTAGAGAGACAGTAGCAGAATTAGCATGGCCTACCTGTGGTAATTGTGCAGTAGCAGGAGCGTGAGCAGGGGTGAGCAAGTGATGAAGCCTCTAGGGCTCAGTCCTAATGAGTACCCTAGAGACTCTCAGAGGCCAGCGCCTCCCTCCTCCCCCCTGCTCCCAACACCAACCCTGTGAACCTGACAGGGCTAGTGATTTCGCTGTGACGGGATGGTCAGCGCTAATTACTGTACAGTGTGTGTTTGTGTGCGGTTGTGATTGTTAGGTGTGTTAAGGCTATTACTGAGGGAAGGAATCAAATATGAGCTGCTACAAAGTAGACAGAGAAGCAGGCAGATATCTGGAATACTATCTGCTAGCTATGACTGTCTGTTCATAGCCTGGGTATCAGTCTGTTTGTGCCATCATTCCACCCCACTCAATGTTAAGGAGGGAATGATAGCAATGATGGCACAAAAAGACTGATATCTAGGCTATGAACAGACAGCCATAGCTAACAGACTAGGCTAGTCTCTTAAGTGTGTTCATGTTGATGTACTGTAACGTAACAGTCTCTATCTACTATAACAGACTTGATATGTTGATGTACTGTAACGTAACAGTCTCTATCTACTATAACAGACTTGATATGTTGATGTACTGTAACGTAACAGTCTCTATCTACTATAACAGACTTGATATGTTGATGTACTGTAATGTAACAGTCTCTATCTACTGTAACAGACTTGATATGTTGATGTACTGTAACGTAACAGTCTCTATCTACTATAACAGACTTGATATGTTGATGTACTGTAACGTAACAGTCTCTATCTACTGTAACAGACTTGATATGTTGATGTACTGTAACGTAACAGTCTCTATCTACTGTAACAGACTTGATATGTTGATGCACTGTAACGTAACAGTCTCTATCTACTGTAACAGACTTGATATGTTGATGTACTGTAACGTAACAGTCTCTATCTACTGTAACAGACTTGATATGTTGATGTACTGTAACGTAACAGTCTCTATCTATCTACTGTAACAGACTTGATATGTTGATGTACTGTAATGTAACAGTCTCTATCTACTGTAACAGACTTGATATGTTGATGTACTGTAACGTAACAGTCTCTATCTACTGTAACAGACTTGATATGTTGATGTACTGTAACGTAACAGTCTCTATCTACTGTAACAGACTTGATATGTTGATGTACTGTAACGTAACAGTCTCTATCTACTGTAACAGACTTGATATGTTGATGTACTGTAACGTAACAGTCTCTATCTACTGTAACAGACTTGATATGTTGATGTACTGTAACGTAACAGTCTCTATCTATCTACTGTAACAGACTTGATATGTTGATGTACTGTAATGTAACAGTCTCTATCTACTGTAACAGACTTGATATGTTGATGTACTGTAACGTAACAGTCTCTATCTACTGTAACAGACTTGATATGTTGATGTACTGTAACGTAACAGTCTCTATCTACTGTAACAGACTTGATATGTTGATGTACTGTAACGTAACAGTCTCTATCTACTGTAACAGACTTGATATGTTGATGTACTGTAACGTAACAGTCTCTATCTACTGTAACAGACTTGATATGTTGATGTACTGTAACGTAACAGTCTCTATCTACTGTAACAGACTTGATATGTTGATGTACTGTAACGTAACAGTCTCTATCTACTGTAACAGACTTGATATGTTGATGTACTGTAACGTAACAGTCTCTATCTATCTACTGTAACAGCCTCAGTGTTCATTTCACTGTCTTGTGTTTACATTAGTGATGGCTGTAAAATATGTCTGTTGGCCGCCTCCGCTGCTGACCCCTGACCTCTACAGCATGGTTTGGAGAAGCACGCCCACACACAGCACTACAAACATACATGCACGCACATAAACACTCACAGTGCTGCACACACACACAACGATGCCTGGGCCCAAACTGCTGCAGGTCGGAGACGTGGGCTGACAGAGAAAAAAGAAGGTGAGAGCGTGAGAGAGAAGAGAGAAGAGAGAAGAGAGAGAGAGAGAGAGAGAGAGAGAGAGAGAGAGAGAGAGAGAGAGAGAGAGAGAGAGAGAGAGAGAGAGAGAGAGAGAGAGAGAGAGAGAGAGAGAGAGAGAGAGAGAGAGAGAGAGAGAGAGAGAGAGAGAGAGAGAGAGAGAGAGAGAGAGAGAAAGGCAGGTAGCCTAGCGGTTAAGAGTGTTGGGACAGTAACTGAAAGGTTGCTGGTGTCAAATCCCGGAGCTGAGGAGGTGAAAAAATATTTTTTACCTTGAGAAAGGCACTTAACACTAACTGCTCCTGTAAGTCGCTCTGGATAAGAGCATCTGCTAAATGACTAAAATGTAACATGGAGAGAGAGTAGTTTGTATTTGTTTCTCTATAAAGCCAACCTGTCCCTGGAAGGCTAGAGCCAGAGGGACAGAGCCTGAGGCTATGTCCCTGGCCCATAGCCAGCCACACCACTAGAGGGCTGGGATCAGTCCCTGTTCCTGGGGGTGTCTGGAGGGACAACAGAGAACCCTCAAAACTGTGCTGTTGAATTCTAGATCATCTGGAGAGCAGAGAGCCTTATTTATCTGTGTTAATCTGTCAACAGAGGTCTCAATACAGACACAAACATTACTGAGATAGAGGTCTCAATACAGACAGTACAGAGATAGAGGTCTCAATACAGATAGACAGTACTGAGATATTATCCTCAGTACAGACAAACAGTACTGAGATAGAAGTCTCAATACAGACAGACAGTACTGAGAAAGAGGTTTCAATACAGACACAGACATTACTAAGATAGAAGCCTCAATACAAACAGATAGCACTGAGATAGAAGTATCAATACAGACACAGACATTACTGGGATAGAGGTCTCAATACAAACAGACATTACTGAGATAGAGGCCTCAATACAGACAGACATCCCTCCTCCCTATCAAAGAAGACTTTTCAGAAATACTATCTGTATTGACATTAATTGTTTAAAATTAGTATGCGTATACCTACATAATATGTTCCACACCATATCCCTCTCCCTCACAAACAAACTAACTTCCACCACAGCAGACCGCTAACTCATTACCAATCAGCTAATAAAGACTGAACCACTCCAACATCTGCTGTTCTACACTCAATCTGCACCAATAACCATGACTCTCATTAGAAACAGTGGGCTCTATTTTAAAAGGATGGGGATTGTGTATTGATCTGCACCAATAACCAGAGTGTACATGGCTGAGGGCTCTCGATGGAAACATTGAGCTTCATTCTAATCACAGTAGATGATAGGGATGGTCTCCTAACAGAGTCTAATCACAGTAGATGATAGGGATGGTCTCCTAACAGAGTCTAATCACAGTAGATGATAGGGATGGTCTCCTAACAGAGTCTAATCACAGTAGATGATAGGGATGGTCTCCTAACAGAGTCTAATCACAGTAGATGATAGGGATGGTCTCCTAACAGAGTCTATCCACAGTAGATGATAGGGATGGTCTCCTAACAGAGTCTAATCACAGTAGATGATAGGGATGGTCTCCTAACAGAGTCTAATCACAGTAGATGATAGGGATGGTCTCCTAACAGAGTCTAATCACAGTAGATGATAGGGATGGTCTCCTAACAGAGTCTAATCACAGTAGATGATAGGGATGGTCTCCTAACAGAGTCTAATCACAGTAGACGATAGGGATGGTCTCCTAACAGAGTCTAATCACAGTAGATGATAGGGTTGGTCTCCTAACAGAGTCTAATCACAGTAGATGATAGGGATGGTCTCCTAACAGAGTCTAATCACAGTAGATGATAGGGATGGTCTCCTAACAGAGTCTAATCACAGTAGATGATAGGGATGGTCTCCTAACAGAGTCTAATCACAGTAGATGATAGGGATGGTCTCCTAACAGAGTCTAATCACAGTAGATGATAGGGATGGTCTCCTAACAGAGTCTAATCACAGTAGATGATAGGGATGGTCTCCTAACAGAGTCTAATCACAGTAGATGATAGGTTTGGTCTCCTAACAGAGTCTAATCACAGTAGATGATAGGGATGGTCTCCTAACAGAGTGTCCCTCCTAATACCCAGCCTACGAGAGGAGGGATGGAGGAATGGAGGGAGGGAGGAGAGATGGAGGAATGGAGGAATGGAGGGATGGATGGAGGGCAGAGAGATGGAGGAATGGAGGAATGGAGGAAGGGAGGAGAGGAGGAGGAATGGAGGGAGGGAGGAGAGGAGAGGAGAGATGGAGGAATGGAGGGAGGGAGGGAGGAATGGAGGGAGGGGAGAAACCAGGGGTGTGAGCTGGTAGATAAAAGTGTTTGAATGATAATGATGCCAAGTAATGATTTCCCTGAGGGGCATCTGATCCACTGCCACAGGGAGGGAGGGAGAGAACAAAATGATGTAGAGAATGTTTTTTTTATCTCCCTGTGACAGGGAGCGAGGAGGGAGGAGATGAGCAGTTGCGTAGCCATGAATTTGTTGGTTGGGGGCCTGCAGAAAGTTGGGTGGGCCCATTTGGGGGACGGGGGGGCAGAGAAAATGATGCAGTTTTGTAGCTAATCTCATTCTGTTCTACACATTTGAGCTAATACCTCCTCCTTCAGTCTGTGTGGTATTGAGGTTTTCGAAGAGTGAATCGAAGAGAGTGAGGTTAGGTGCGGACAACGAAGATGGCAACAAGTAGTAATTCAGACATGAACTGTATAGCGCCAGGATGTATGAATAGCCTCCCAAATAAATCCCTCAGTAAGCTACTATCGGCTGCCCAAGGACACACAACCTTTGAAGAAGTGTCTCCATGTCCTGAAGAGGAAGGACAGCTAGCAGGAGAGCACTTTCGATGCAGCAACCGGGAGTTTCAGAATGGAAAGGAGTCATGGGACTATGTTGAAGCCCTCTGCTTGCTCCTCCATTTCTAGGGTTATGGTGTAGGGGTTACCTACCGACCGACCGACCGACCGACCGACCATCATCAATATCGCTGACTTCGGAGTCTAGCAAAAGCCAGACTGCACGGAGGAGGCGACGTGAGTCCATGTATCCTGAGGTAACGTTAACCGGTCATGACTGTTGTTGACTAGGCTAGCGTTAGACACTGGGCAACTTTGTTACAACTCTAGTTGAAGGTAACTAATTGCGTCTGAAGTGTTTTATGTAACACACTAGAACTAGAAAGCAACTCAACCAACTAAAACAGTTTATCCGTGCAGCCTGTTATTAGGTAGTTACTGTAACTAGCTTCCACCTCAGATAGTACTGTTATTAGGTAGTTACTGTAACTAGCTTCCACCTCAGATAGTACTGTTATTAGGTAGTTACTGTAGCTAGCTTCCACCTCAGATAGTACTGTTATTAGGTAGTTACTGTAGCTAGCTTCCACCTCGGATAGTACTGTTATTAGGTATTTACTGTAGCTAGCTTCCACCTCAGATAGTACTGTTATTAGGTAGTTACTGTAGCTAGCTTCCACCTCAGATAGTACTGTTATTAGGTAGTTACTGTAGCTAGCTTCCACCTCAGATAGTACTGTTATTAGGTAGTTACTGTAGCTAGCTTCCACCTCAGATAGTACTGTTATTAGATAGTTACTGTAACTAGCTTCTACCTCAGATAGTCAAGTACTGTAATACATTTTGTAGACAGATTTGTTTTTGTAATGTTATGTTAGCTCCACCTCATTTAGCTAGACTGAAGTTGACATAGCTAATGTTTGCTGAAAACTAAATGTCCCTGTATTTGCTGTGTGTGTGTGTGTGTGTGTGTGTGTGTGTGTGTGTGTGTGTGTGTGTGTGTGTGTGTGTGTGTGTGTGTGTGTGTGTGTGTGTGTGTGTGTGTGTGTGTGTGTGTGTGGACAAAGCTTACAAGACAAGTAGCTTGTTAATGCCAACTGATATATTTGGGTTTAGTTGTCTTAACAAAACGTTTGTTTGGTTTCAATATCCCTGAAAAGGTTTTGATCCTGGAGGAGACTGCAGGAGGCAGAGGTACATGAAAATCCATGTTATTTCTAAGGCTATTGTTTATTTCAAGACAGTCTGTCATCCCATATAAAATAAACAATATACAGTATATACAGTGATTGTTGAATATAACTAGAGCCTAATAGATGCCTTAATTGTTTTCTACCAACAGGAAAGAACGGTTAGTACAGCATACCGAACTGTCCCCTGGGTGCCAGTGTTCCTGTGCTGCGGTGGAGACAACCATCAGTATACAACAGAGCTATAGATGCAAGGACTGACCATCCATGATATCAAAATTGTAATCCTGTTTCTATGATTGGTTTCCACTACCATGTAGCCAGTTCACTTTGGATAAAGGCGTCTACTAAATGGCATATATTATTAAAGTCTACTTTGACTCTGCCAACTAGCTGCCCAGTGTAGTTACCATTCCTTTCCAATAGATGGCAGCCAAAGCTAGTTGAAGTCACTACTCTACCGACAGGGACACAAGATTAGTGCGTGTTGAAATAAGTTTTATATTCAAACAAGTTTATCTGGTTACACTTGAACCTGTTGTTATAGTGGACAATATAACTAATACTATTTTTACATAAGGGGTGGCAGGTAGCCTAGCGGTTAGAGCATTGGGCCAGTAACCAAAAGGTTGCTGGCTCGAATACCCAGCCTACGATGTGTCCTTGAGCAAGGCACTTAACCCTAATTTGACCCTGTAGGTAGGTCGTCATTGTAAATAAGAATTTGTTCTTAACTGACTTGCCTAGTTAAATAAAAGTTAAATAAAAAAAATTATAATAAGTCGTAGGCATTAGGTCTATGTCGAGAAAAAATTACAGCAGGAGTAAGGAGTGGTCTAAGGCTTTTCTCGGGTAAATAAGCTGATCAGGAAGGCTAGCTCTGTCCTGGGGATGAGCCTTGACACTCTAGAGGTGGTGGCGGAGAGACGGATCCTGGCCAAACTGCTGGCCATCAAGGACAACATCACTCACCCTCTGCATGCCATGGTTATGACGCAGAGGAGCTCCTTCAGTCACAGACTGATCCCACCACGGTGTGCCAGAGAGCGCTACAGGAGGTCCTTCCTTCCGGCGGCTATTAGACAATATAATGCCTCACCGGGGTGCCGTACCGTCGGCAACATAGATCTGGAACTGTTGGGGTGCTGGGACCTAGTTTAATAATTATGCATCCATCCGTGAATAACTCTGGTCCGTAATCACTCATTCACTCAGGACTTATTTATTCATTCAGGTCTGTAAATACATATTCATGTACAGTTGTTATATCATATCACATGCAATATTGCAAGTAATTCTTGGACTTAACTTACGTAGTCATTCACTCAGGAATGCATACTAGTATCCTGTCAGTTGCATCTTTTCTCATTGCTTTTATTATATCGAATGTGCAATACGTGCAGTTATCTGTAATTAAACCCTGCGCACTAAGGACTGCATTTTAAGGGAATTACTATTATTACCCCAAATGATATCATACACACATTTAGCTATTTAAGTATCTCTTCCTGTCATTTACCTGTACAGTTTGTGTAACCATGCAAGTATTCACTTATCTGTAAATATAACTGTATACCTAACTGTACAGCTAATTTAACCAGGCAAAATATTCACTTACCTGTTCATTTACCCAGTCTGTCTATTTTTTTTTTAGCTACTGAAGTATTTCTCTGCCATCGACCTGTATAGTATAGTTAACCATCCAACATCCACCAATGTATAGTGTACAGATTCAGCCAACCACCCATACTATGCTTTTTATAGCTTTTCTGCACTCCAGATATCTTGTATTTCTATACTTTTTCGTACTGCTGCTCTATGTATCATGTACCGTGTATCTGTCTTTTGTGTATTTTCGTTCTGGCATTTTGCACCTGCCCTATGTTTTGTTGTAGCTGCTTGACAAAGAAATTTCCCCCTCGGGGATCAATAAAGTACCTATCTATCTATCTACCTACCTACCTAGAGGCATCACTACAGACCATGGTTCAATTCCAGGCTGTATCACAACCGGCAGTGATTGGCGTCACACAATTGGCCCTGACTGGGTGTAGTCTCTCTCTCCCTCTCCCTCTCCCTCTCTCTCTCTCTCTCTCTCTCTCCCTCTCCCTCTCCCTCTCTCTCCCCTCTCTCTCTCCCCCCTCTCTCTATCCCCTCTCTCTCTCCCCTCTCTCTCATTATTTCACATCTCATTATGTGATGACGACTGTTCTGTTCAGCATACTGCAGGTCATAAGAGGCACTACAGGGACCTCATCAGAACACCTGCTTCTTTAATCTGTAGGATGAGTTATCAGATAGAGCGTGATTAAAATATGAACATGACAGGAAGAGGGAGATAGGAAACAGATGTGTCAGCCAGAGATGTGTGTGTGTGTGTGTGTGTGTGTGTGTGTGTGTGTGTGTGTGTGTGTGTGCAGGACCCCTCTCTTCACCCATGGCAGGAAGGAGACAGGTCAGAAACCTCTGGAATTCAAACAGCTATTCAATATTTTACTTTACCTACAAATTAGTTTCTCTCCTTGCTTGGCCATGCTGTGTCTCTCCACCAGTCTCTAGGGTGGTTCTGTGTCTCTCCACCAGTCTCTAGGGTTGTTCTGTGTCTCTCCACCAGTCTCTAGGGTGGTTCTGTGTCTCTCCACCAGTCTCTAGGGTGGTTCTGTGTCTCTCCACCAGTCTCTAGGTTGGTTCTGTGTCTCTCCACCAGTCTCTAGGGTGGTTCTGTGTCTCTACACCAGTCTCTAGGGTGGTTCTGTGTCTCCCCACCAGTCTCTAGGGTGGTTCTGTGTCTCTCCACCAGTCTCTAGGGTGGTTCTGTGTCTCTCCACCAGTCTCTAGGGTGGTTCTGTGTCTCTCCACCAGTCTCTAGGTTGGTTCTGTGTCTCTCCACCAGTCTCTAGGGTGGTTCTGTTTCTCTCCACCAGTCTCTAGGGTGGTTCTGTGTATCTCCACCAGTCTCTAGGGTGGTTCTGTGTATCTCCACCAGTCTCTAGGGTGGTTCTGTGTCTCTCCACCAGTCTCTAGGGTGGTTCTGTGTCTCTCCACCAGTCTCTAGGGTGGCTCTGTTTCTCTCCACCAGTCTCTAGGGTGGTTCTGTGTCTCTCCACCAGTCTCTAGGGTGGTTCTGTGTCTCTCCACCAGTCTCTAGGGTGGTTCTGTGTCTCTCCACCAGTCTCTAGGGTGGTTCTGTTTCTCTCCACCAGTCTCTAGGGTGGTTCTGTGTATCTCCACCAGTCTCTAGGGTGGTTCTGTGTCTACTTACATCTGTGGAGTCCCAGAGAGGTTCAGACGTGACAGACGTTTCTCCTCCTCCTCACCATCAGTGGGCTGGAGAATGGCACCCTATTCCCTGGTCAAACGTAGTGCACTACATAGGGAATAACATGTTGTTTGGGATGCAGACACGGTAACAGTACCACAACACCCACGTTACCGTCTACTGGCTCAGGTTTGTCATCCCCACCTAGGCCTAGTATAACGTTCACATGATCCCACGTTATCGTCTACTGGCTCACTACCAACTAAGAAGATGTTACTGAACAGTTGATATCAACTGTTATGTCCTAATGTTACTGAACAGTAGATATCAACTGTTATGTCCTAATGTTACTGAACAGTAGATATCAACTGTTATGTCCTAATGTTACTGAACAATAGATATCAACTGTTATGTCCTAATGTTACTGAACAATAGATATCAACTGTTATGTCCTAATGTTACTGAACAGTAGATATCAACTGTTATGTCCTAATGTTACTGAACAGTAGATATCAACTGTTATGTCCTAATGTTACTGAACAATAGATATCAACTGTTATGTCCTAATGTTACTGAACAATAGATATCAACTGTTATGTCCTAATGTTACTGAACAGTAGATATCAACTGTTATGTCCTAATGTTACTGAACAGTAGATATCAACTGTTATGTCCTAATGTTACTGAACAATAGATATCAACTGTTATGTCCTAATGTTACTGAACAATAGATATCAACTGTTATGTCCTAATGTTACTGAACAGTAGATATCAACTGTTATGTCCTAATGTTACTGAACAGTAGATATCAACTGTTATGTCCTAATGTTACTGAACAATAGATATCAACTGTTATGTCCTAATGTTACTGAACAGTAGATATTAACTGTTATGTCCTAATGTTACTGAACAATAGATATCAAAACGACGTGTTCTATAGGCCTGTTGCATCACCAGTCTAAAAGCAGATATGTATTTTATATGCCTTGGGAATTACATCATCAGTCTTAAAAGCCTCTTAAATGATCTAACATAGACATCATTTCTGCTTCAGTCCTGGATACCCCACAGCTGACATCAAACCGTGGCTGATTTATTTCTGCTTCAGTCCTGGATACCCCACAGCTGGCCTCAAACCCTGGCTGATTTATTTCTGCTTCAGTCCTGGATACCCCACAGATGACCTCCGACCCTGGCTGATTAATTTCTGCTTCAGTCCTGGATACCCCACAGCTGACCTCCGACCCTGGCTGATTAATTTCTGCTTCAGTCCTGGATACCCCACAGCTGACCTCCGACCCTGGCTGATGTATTTCTGCTTCAGTCCTGGATACCCCACAGCTGACCTCCGACCCTGGCTAATTTATTTCTGCTTCAGTCCTGGATACCCCACAGTTGACCTCTGACCCTGGCTGATGTATTTCTGCTTCAGTCCTGGATACCCCACAGCTGACCTCCGACCCTGGCTGATTTATTTCTGCTTCAGTCCTGGATACCCCACAGCTGACCTCCGACCTGGCAGATAAGCACAGCTTTTTATTTCTTTAATAAAAATAGGCCGATTTATCTATTATTAACTCAGCTAGTCATAACAGCCACATTTATGACTTGCTGCTGAAACAGGCCTGAATTATTTGCAGTTAATTAGCCTGCCTAGGTTATTGATTTACCTTCCGGGGAGGGGAGGGGAGGGGAGGGGAGGTGAGGGGAGGGGAGGGGAGGGGAGGTGAGGGGAGAGAGACACTAACTCCAAACATAACAGGCTGTTTGAATGGCATGGGATCTGGCGCTCTGGCATATTGGCTAGAGTTTTGAATGCATGGAAGGTATCCTTTGGAGTTTGTTAGAGGTTTAGGGTCATCCTACACTGGTAGTATAATGGAGTTTGTTAGAGGTTTAGGGTCATCCTACACTGGTAGTATAATGGAGTTTGTTAGAGGTTTAGGGTCATCCTACACTGGTAGTATAATGGAGTTTGTTAGAGGTTTAGGGTCATCCTACACTGGTAGTATAATGGACTTTGTTAGAGGTTTAGGGTTATCCTACACTGGTAGTATAATGGACTTTGTTAGAGGTTTAGGGTCATCCTACACTGGTAGTATAATGGAGTTTGTTAGAGGTTTAGGGTCATCCTACACTGGTAGTATAATGGAGTTTGTTAGAGGTTTAGGGTTATCCTACACTGGTAGTATAATGGAGTTTGTTAGAGGTTTAGGGTCATCCTACACTGGTAGTATAATGGAGTTTGTTAGAGGTTTAGGGTCATCCTACACTGGTAGTATAATGGAGTTTGTTAGAGGTTTAGGGTCATCCTACACTGGTAGTATAATGGAGTTTGTTAGAGGTTTAGGGTCATCCTACACTGGTAGTATAATGGAGTTTGTTAGAGGTTTAGGGTCATCCTACACTGGTAGTATAATGGAGTTTGTTAGAGGTTTAGGGTCATCCTACACTGGTAGTATAATGGAGTTTGTTAGAGGTTTAGGGTTATCCTACACTGGTAGTATAATGGACTTTGTTAGAGGTTTAGGGTCATCCTACACTGGTAGTATAATGGAGTTTGTTAGAGGTTTAGGGTCATCCTACACTGGTAGTATAATGGAGTTTGTTAGAGGTTTAGGGTTATCCTACACTGGTAGTATAATGGACTTTGTTAGAGGTTTAGGGTCATCCTACACTGGTAGTATAATGGAGTTTGTTAGAGGTTTAGGGTCATCCTACACTGGTAGTATAATGGAGTTTGTTAGAGGTTTAGGGTCATCCTACACTGGTAGTATAATGGAGTTTGTTAGAGGTTTAGGGTCATCCTACACTGGTAGTATAATGGAGTTTGTTAGAGGTTTAGGGTCATCCTACACTGGTAGTATAATGGAGTTTGTTAGAGGTTTAGGGTTATCCTACACTGGTAGTATAATGGACTTTGTTAGAGGTTTAGGGTCATCCTACACTGGTAGTATAATGGAGTTTGTTAGAGGTTTAGGGTCATCCTACACTGGTAGTATAATGGAGTTTGTTAGAGGTTTAGGGTCATCCTACACTGGTAGTATAATGGAGTTTGTTAGAGGTTTAGGGTCATCCTACACTGGTAGTATAATGGAGTTTGTTAGAGGTTTAGGGTCATCCTACACTGGTAGTATAATGGAGTTTGTTAGAGGTTTAGGGTCATCCTACACTGGTAGTATAATGGAGTTTGTTAGAGGTTTAGGGTTATCCTACACTGGTAGTATAATGGAGTTTGTTAGAGGTTTAGGGTCATCCTACACTGGTAGTATAATGGACTTTGTTAGAGGTTTAGGGTTATCCTACACTGGTAGTATAATGGAGTTTGTTAGAGGTTTAGGGTTATCCTACACTGGTAGTATAATGTATTTTTCTCTCTGGAGATTTTTATTAATGCTGAATCACTACTTTCAACCCGAGCCCCCAAACCCCACACACAGTACACTTCTGTGCACATGCTTTATAATCACATACACACCCTCTCCCAGAGTCCCAGAGTACTCCAGGTAGTTGATGTTGTCTCCCATGTTGACTGTCTCCTGTATATTGGGTGGTGTTGTCTCCCATGTTGACAGTCTCCTGTATATTGGGTGGTGTTGTCACCCCTGTTGACAGTCTCCTGTATATTGGGTGGTTTTGTCTCCCCTGTTGACGGTCTCCTGTATATTGGGTGGTGTTGTCACCCCTGTTGACAGTCTCCTGTATATTGGGTGGTGTTGTCACCCCTGTTGACAGTCTCCTGTATATTGGGTGGTGTTGTCACCCCTGTTGACAGTCTCCTGTATATTGGGTGGTGTTGTCACCCCTGTTGACAGTCTCCTGTATATTGGGTGGTTTTGTCTCCCCTGTTGACGGTCTCCTGTATATTGGGTGGTGTTGTCACCCCTGTTGACAGTCTCCTGTATATTGGGTGGTTTTGTCTCCCCTGTTGACTGTCTCCTGTATATTGGGTGGTGTTGTCACCCCTGTTGACAGTCTCCTGTATATTGGGTGGTTTTGTCTCCCCTGTTGACGGTCTCCTGTATATTGGGTGGTGTTGTCACCCCTGTTGACTGTCTCCTGTATATTGGGTGGTTTTGTCTCCCCTGTTATGGTCTCCTGTATATTGGGTGGTGTTGTCACCCCTGTTGACTGTCTCCTGTATATTGGGTGGTTTTGTCTCCCCTGTTATGGTCTCCTGTATATTGGGTGGTGTTGTCACCCCTGTTGACTGTCTCCTGTATCTTGGGTGGTGTTGTCACCCCTGTTGACTGGCCTGCACAGAGCCCTGACCTCAACCCCATCGAACACCTTGGGGATGAATTGGAATGCTGACTGCGAGCCAGGCCTAATTGCCCAACATCAATGCTCTTGTGGCTGAATGGAAGCAAGTCCCTGCAGCAATGTTCCAACATCTAGTGGAAAGCCTTCCCAGAAGAGTGGAGGCTGTTGTAGCAGCAAAGGGGGGACCAACTCCATATTAATGCCCATGGTTTTGGAATGAGATGTTGGATGAGCAGGTGTCCAAATACTTTTATTCATGTAGTGTATTTATACACCCTCCTCATCATCATATGTCTGACTGTCAGACCAGGTCCCCTTCTCTCTCTTAGAGGGATGACACTATGAAATATGTCTGACCTCCTCTACCCCCCCCCACCCATCTGTCTCCCCCAACCCCCTACCCATCAACCTGCTGCTACAGAGAAAGGGTACCTAGTCTGACAAGCATAAATTATGTTAACAGAATTTAACAAAAAACACTTTATTCCAAAGGTTTCAGTACTTTGAAATGTCAAGATGATCTAGTGCCATACCTGGAGAGAGTTAAGCACTAAAATATTAAAACCAGAAACTGCGATCCCTCCTGAGAGAGGGAACGTTTGAGTGTTGATGAAAAATGGAGAACGGAGAGAATGTGACGAGGAGGAGAGGAGAGGAGAGGTGAGGAGAGGAGAGGAGAGGAGAGGAGAGGAGAGGAGAGGAGAGGAGAGGAGAGGAGAGGAGAGGAGAGGAGAGGTGTTCTGTTCTCCATGTATTCATTGATCTGAAGCCTGAATCTTGCCTGCATCCAAAATGGCCCCCTATTCTATGCATAGTGCACTACTTTTGACCAGGAATCAGAGGGCTTTGGTTAAAGGTTGTGCACTACGGAGGGAGCATGGTAATGAAGGAGATATGAAAACAGATTCTGGGATGTTTTAATGAAAGAATTGTCAGTAATATCATATGTTTTGTAAATGTCTCACTGTAATTTACAACCACTCAGTCAGTGTTATCTAAAAACAGAAAATTATAATTAAGTTAGAGAATTAGTTTTTTAGTTTGTGCTGAGTGGTGATTAGTGTTAACGGACCATAGAAGAGATTTGTCAGAAAAATCATTTTCTCAGTTATTTTTCCCCAGAAAAGACGCCAGGGACTACAACTGACCAAATGGCCCTAAAATGTTCCAGCCGAGGACACACACACACACACACACACACACACACACACACACACGCACACAGTCCCACACATAGTGGAGAAGTAATGAACGCAGCAGGTCTCTAAATGATGCAGTACTGGTTGTTAATTGAACAGTTCCATTGTTACCATGACAAACTGTCTATTGATTGGCTTTCCATGGCCGCTCTGACAGACAGAGACACAGACACAGACAAAACAGAGAGAGAGGTGGGGGGATGGGGCTTGGCCTGGGAGAGGGAAAGAGCAGAATTAGGCAGATAGCCGCTAATTATCAAAATCCAGAAAAGAGACGTTAAATTCTACAACCACCTAAAAGGAAGCGATTCCCAAACCTTAGATAACAAAGCCTTCACCAACAGAGAGATGAACCTGGAGAAGAGTCCCCTAAGCAAGCTGGTCCTGGTTCTCTGTTCACAAACACAAACAGACCCCACAGAGCCCCAGGACAACAACACAATTAGACCCAACCAAATCATGAGAAAACAAAAAGAGAATTACTTGACACATTGGAAAGAATTAACAAAAAACAGAGCAAACTAGAATGCTATCTGGCCCTAAACAGAGAGTACACAGTGGCAGAATACTATCTACTTCACTTGCTTTGGCAATGTTAACATACGTATGTTTCCCATGCCCATAAAGCCCTTAAATTGAATTGAATTGAATTGAGAGAGGTGGGGGGGGGGGGGGGGGGGCTTGGCCTGGGGGAAAGAGAGAGAGGTGGGTGGAGGTGGCTTGGCCTGGGAGAGAGAGAGAGAGAGAGGTGGGTGGAGGGGGCTTGGCCTGGGAGAGAGAGAGAGAGAGAGAGAGGTGGGTGGAGGGGGCTTGGCCTGGGAGAGAGAGAGAGAGAGAGGTGGGTGGAGGGGGCTTGGCCTGGGAGAGAGAGAGAGAGAGAGAGGTGGGTGGAGGGGGCTTGGCCTGGGAGAGAGAGAGAGAGAGGTGGGTGGAGGGGGCTTGGTCTGGGAGAGAGAGAGAGAGAGAGAGAGGTGGGTGGAGGGGGCTTGGCCTGGGAGAGAGAGAGAGAGAGAGAGAGGTGGGTGGAGGGGGCTTGGCCTGGGAGAGAGAGAGAGAGAGAGAGAGGTGGGTGGAGGGGGCTTGGCCTGGGAGAGAGAGAGAGAGAGGTGGGTGGAGGGGGCTTGGCCTGGGAGAGAGAGAGAGAGAGAGAGAGGTGGGTGGAGGGGGCTTGGCCTGGGAGAGAGAGAGAGAGAGAGAGAGGTGGGTGGAGGGGGCTTGGCCTGGGAGAGAGAGAGAGAGAGGTGGGTGGAGGGGGCTTGGCCTGGGAGAGAGAGAGAGAGAGAGAGAGAGGTGGGTGGAGGGGGCTTGGTCTGGGAGAGAGAGAGAGAGAGAGAGAGGTGGGTGGAGGTGGCTTGGTCTGAGTGTTCGATTACATGGTGCAGACGGGAGGTGAAATCAATAACATTTAAATTGTTTATGGTAATCACCTGCAGTCCAATCACTACCGTCAGCATACACAATCTGTTGACCTTAGCTCTGTCTAGTACTGTTCTGCTACTCTGGGACCTCAACACTGAAACATATGATAGAAGTAACTTCAACACTGAAACATATGATAGAAGTAACTTCAACACTGAAACATATGATAGAAGCTAATCTGCCGTGATGATGTGGCCTCATAATATCCATCCTGTGTTACAGTAACTACAGTATCAATTGATTAATGAGAGCCAGCCCCATTCAGTCGTACTGTGTCGGATTCCTCCATTCCTTCCTGCTAACCGCTCATTCATTTTTCAGGACCCGGGTGCCATACATACCTTGTACGATATAAATCTCCTCTGCCCGCACGTCGCTGTGGTGCCGGTTTGTAGAGCAACGACTTTGAAGTTCTGCCTAATTAAGCTTCTATACAGTTAACGAGGTGAACAATAAGGTGGGTTACCGGGCAGATCAGAGGCAGATCATGAACAATAAGGTGGGTTACCAGGCAGATCAGAGACAGATCATGAAACAATAAGGTGGGTTACCGGGCAGATCAGAGGCAGATCATGAACAATAAGGTGGGTTACCAGGCAGATCAGAGACAGATCATGAAACAATAAGGTGGGTTACCGGGCAGATCAGAGACAGATCATGAACAATAAGGTGGGTTACCAGGCAGATCAGAGACAGATCATGAAACAATAAGGTGGGTTACCAGGCAGATCAGAGACAGATCATGAACAATAAGGTGGGTTACCAGGCAGATCAGAGACAGATCATGAAACAATAAGGTGGGTTACCGGGCAGATCAGAGGCAGATCATGAACAATAAGGTGGGTTACCAGGCAGATCAGAGACAGATCATGAAACAATAAGGTGGGTTACCGGGCAGATCAGAGGCAGATCATGAACAATAAGGTGGGTTACCGGGCAGATCAGAGACAGATCATGAACAATATGGTAACACTATATTGAGGGTTAGATCTGAGAGGTGAGACATGACAGATAATGGAGTACAGTGTTAATGTGAGACCCGACGCTGGAGATGAGAAGCAGGTACTGTCACGATGCGTAATCATGGGATGATAAACGGAGCGTTCGTGGAGTGACATCCTTTTTATTTAAACTTATAATACTCATAAGTTCCCAAAAATAATAAAGGAGAGTAGAACACAAAGCGACTTCCTTGTAGCACCCATGGGCTTCCAAACAAAACAATGATCCACGCACAGGTGTATGTGGAGGACAGCTAAATACTCTCCCCAATCAGAGACAACACTAGACAGCTGTCTCTGATTGGGGATCATTAATCCTCCCTCACTGAAGTGAGGACTGGGTTGTGGCTCAATCCACTCCCCCTGATGGGAGTTAGCGGCTTCACCACCACCCAGCTCTCACAGGTACGGGGAGTTAAACATTGAATGTACACGAACACAGAACAAGACAGGAACAGCTTCTTCTTCTATGGTATTTTGGCGATCACACAATTTAATGTGCATTCCGCCACCTACTATACGGGATGGAACAAGGATTCCCCCCAAAACGGAACTAAAAATAAAAATAAGACCAAAAAAGATGTTTCTGCCGCAGCCACAATAATGTCCAGTTTCTTTGAGACTTGTACTGTACAGTTTATAACTGTGGCAATGAACGCAACAACATCCACCATTTTAACACACAGGGTGTCTTTAGTCTGGCAACAAACATTTACTACAGGCTGCATTTTATCCACTACCATATCTTCCCTAGCATCACTTGTTTTTAAAATTATTTTAATCGCCTCCGCATAGGAGATTCTATTGGCCGCTCTAACCTTTGCCACCTCGATTTCCATCAGTCTTACAGGTCAGTCCAGGAACTCAGGATCATGATCTCCACCACAACACCAACACCTTCGTCCTTCTACACAGTTCTTCATTATACTCCGTTCGTCTACACACACTTACATCACGACCAAATCCTTTACAATTTTTACACTGCAGTGGGTCGGGAACGAAGGTTATTTAGGCACATCGTACATAACCAAGCTTCACGTGTAGGTATTTGCTATTTATCTAAAAAACACAATACCGATAGACTCTCCTCTTTTTCTCCATTCACCCAGCGGGTCAGACGCCGGGCACCAACCACACCAGGAATTCTCTTCAGGGATTCAACCTGAACATCCGTCGTCACCCCTGAAATCACTCCTTTAACGGATGCTCTACTCCGAAGTTCAGAACACAAAACTTCTGTTGTCCTGATTCTTTTAAGGCCTATTGCAATCTTCCTCTGCTCATCAAAAACACATTTAATCAAAATAAGACCACTCCTGGTTACTCTGACACTTTTCCCAGCGCATACTTACCTCACCATTTTCGACACCTCAAAAGGGTTTCTCACGTATGCATCCTTTCTCAACAAAAGCATCCCAACAAGATGCGATTAATTATCATCTACACACTTAACATTCACTTCCGTTATGTTCCAGTTTTCGACACTACTGTAGCCCATTCAGAACATTCATCTTCACCACATATACTCGACGCGCTGCTTAATTCAAACTCTGCATCCACTTCCGCCATCTTTCTTCCTAGCCCTTGGCCTCCAGGAACAGCATCAGCACCGGGTAAACGACATGCGACAATTACTGCAGAAGCGGGGAATGGAGCTGGGGAACAGACAGATATAGGGAAGGTAATAACAGGATGATTGAGTCCAGGTGAGTCCAATAGCCCCAGCTTCCCTTGTCACAGATGCGTGTGACAAGGGAAGCTGGAGTGCGTAGTGCTGGTGGCAGGAGTGCGTAGTGCTGGTGGCAGGAGTGCGTAGTGCTGGTGGCAGGAGTGCGTAGTGCTGGGCAGCCTGGAAAGCGGTAGCAGGCGTGACAGTTAAAAAGAAAGACAGGTAGGTAGATGGTCGGGTGGAAATATTTGACACGAATCCTAAAAAAGTTATCCAAAGTGGTAATTTCAGGCAGTGCTGATAGGGATATTTAAGACCAACCAAATGCTGGTTTTAGCTGTAATGCAGTTGGTTATGGCATGAATTGTTATAGTGGATACGCAGCCTATCCAGCTGTGACTATATTAATTGTTATGGCGGATACGCAGCCTATCCAGCTGTGACTATATGAATTGTTATGGTGGATACGCAGCCTATCCAGCTGTGACTATATGAATTGTTATGGTGGATACGCAGCCTATCCAGCTGTGACTATATGAATTGTTATGGTGGATACGCAGCCTATCCAGCTGTGACTATATGAATTGTTATGGTGGATACGCAGCCTATCCAGCTGTGACTATATGAATTGTTATGGCGGATACGCAGCCTATCCAGCTGTGACTATATTAATTGTTATGGCGGATACGCAGCCTATCCAGCTGTGACTATATTAATTGTTATGGCGGATACGCAGCCTATCCAGCTGTGACTATATGAATTGTTATGGTGGATACGCAGCCTATCCAGCTGTGACTATATGAATTGTTATGGCGGATACGCAGCCTATCCAGCTGTGACTATATGAATTGTTATGGTGGATACGCAGCCTATCCAGCTGTGACTATATGAATTGTTATGGTGGATACGCAGCCTATCCAGCTGTGACTATATGAATTGTTATGGTGGATACGCAGCCTATCCAGCTGTGACTATATGAATTGTTATGGTGGATACGCAGCCTATCCAGCTGTGACTATATGAATTGTTATGGCGGATACGCAGCCTATCCAGCTGTGACTATATTAATTGTTATGGCGGATACGCAGCCTATCCAGCTGTGACTATATGAATTGTTATGGTGGATACGCAGCCTATCCAGCTGTGACTATATGAATTGTTATGGCGGATACGCAGCCTATCCAGCTGTGACTATATGAATTGTTATGGTGGATACGCAGCCTATCCAGCTGTGACTATATGAATTGTTATGGTGGATACGCAGCCTATCCAGCTGTGACTATATGAATTGTTATGGCGGATACGCAGCCTATCCAGCTGTGACTATATTAATTGTTATGGCGGATACGCAGCCTATCCAGCTGTGACTATATGAATTGTTATGGCGGATACGCAGCCTATCCAGCTGTGACTATATGAATTGTTATGGCTGATACGCAGCCTATCCAGCTGTGACTATATGAATTGTTATGGTGGATACGCAGCCTATCCAGCTGTGACTATATGAATTGTTATGGTGGATACGCAGCCTATCCAGCTGTGACTATATGAATTGTTATGGTGGATACGCAGCCTATCCAGCTGTGACTATATGAATTGTTATGGTGGATACGCAGCCTATCCAGCTGTGACTATATGAATTGTTATGGTGGATACGCAGCCTATCCAGCTGTGACTATATGAATTGTTATGGTGGATACGCAGCCTATCCAGCTGTGACTATATGAATTGTTATGGTGGATACGCAGCCTATCCAGCTGTGACTATATGAATTGTTATGGTGGATACGCAGCCTATCCAGCTGTGACTATATGAATTGTTATGGTGGATACGCAGCCTATCCAGCTGTGACTATATGAATTGTTATGGTGGATACGCAGCCTATCCAGCTGTGACTATATGAATTGTTATGGTGGATACGCAGCCTATCCAGCTGTGACACTATTTACAAGTTGTTGTTTCGTTTGGTTTAGAATTTGATTATAACTATTTTCTCTGTTTTTAGTGAATGTAATCTTGCTTATTGACAACATTGGGCATGTCCATGCTCAGCCATAATATAATATACAGTAGGCCAAGCCCCTCTATCAGTGAGAATGTTATGTCTATATTTCATTACTTAGAACAATGTGAACCGCAAACAGGTTCAAGTTAGCAACGATGGGATAGGTCTACATTTTGTTATTTTGTTTCCCTAATCTCTTTAAGAAACTACAACGGACTAACATTTGAACTGGAGTTGAAATACATAAAAGACCGTAAATACACAACTTGAAGCAACCACATATTTAGCCATGGAGCACGTTCTGATTGGCCAGTGACGGGTCTTGTCTCGACACACCCATAACTTGTTTATTCATCAAAACACAGCCCTTTCGCTCCAACGCCGATAACTGAGCTTGTGAAATCAGAACACACGAACCTAACGCCCAGTGTTTAGATGAACCATTGCGTTAGGTTTGTTAAAATAGAACCCTGACTGTAAATTCATACTGACAGGAAAAAAGCGAGAAACCGAGATGGAGAAAGGGCCTGTTCTCACTCTATTCCAGAATGACAGTGAAAGTTATACACCAGGGTTTTGGTGTAGATCCCCTCTCCTCCTCTTCCTCTCCTCCACCTCTCCTCTCATCCTTTCTCTTCCTCCTCTGCCCTCTCATCCCCTCTCTCCACTGCCCCTCCTCTCCTTCTCTTCCCCCTCTCCTCTCCTCCTCCCCTCCTCTCCCCCTCTCCTCTCCACCGCCCCTCCTCTCCTTCTCTTCCCCCTCTCCTCTCCTCCTCCCCTCCTCTCCCCCTCTCCTCTCCACCGCCCCTCTTCTCCTTCTCTTCCCCCTCTCCTCTCCTCCTCCCCTCCTCTCCTTCTCTTCCCCCTCTCCTCTCCTCCTCCCCTCCTCCTCTTCCCCCTCTACTCTCCAACGCCCCTCCTCTCCTTCTCTTCCCCCTCTCCTCTCCACTGCCCCCCTTCCCCTCCTCCTCTCCCCTCCTCTCCCCTCCTCTCCCCCTCTACTCCTCCCCTCATCTCCTCCTCCTCCCCTGCTGTGAAATGCTTGGCTTAACTGAGGGATGGGGACTCTGGAAGAGCAAGGGCTCTAAACAGATGAGCTTCTATAAAACCCTTCTACTTCTACAGAGAACACATGCAAAACACCACATAGTGGTTCAGCGGTCTAAGACACTGCATCTCAGGGCTAGAGGCATCACTAAAGAGAGAGAGTGTGTGTGTGTGTGTGTACGCAGCCTTCATGGTAACCTCACCCCACTATTTACAGTTCCAGCCATGGGTGTCAGTGGTTCTGGAGGAGAAGTGGAGGTACCTTGTGCTGATGCCAGTCACCTTCATCATGCGTGGCAGAGAGCATTAATCATATTAACATCGCTGGCTGACAGGTGATTGTTGTAAACTGAACTGGTCATTTCATATGGTCATAGGTTTACTGTTGATGTGGAAATAACATGAGGATGTCTGTGTATCTCTGACCCTGTTTTTAATGAGCTGTACTACATCAAACAACAGCAACTTCTGTTGGTATGGCAATAACATTTTGAATCTTTAATCTTGAATAATAGGCATGGTTATTACTTCTAAGAACATAATTAAAAAGTATCTAATGTAAGTTTATGGTTTGTTCTACAAGGTGGTATTGTACTGGAGCTTCCGAGTGGCGCAGCAGTCTAAGGCACTGCAGACCCTGGTTAGTTTCCAGGCTGTATCACAACCGTCCATGATTGGGAGTCCCATAGGGCAGCGCACAGTTGGCCCAGCGTCGTCTGGGTTAGGGTTTGGCCGGTGTAGGCCATCATTGTAAATAAGAAATTGTTCTTAACTGACTTGCCTAGTTAAATAAAGGTTCAATAAATGATATTACTGTGATATAATGCCTTTCCATGCATTTAGAACCACTCTCACATTTGAACAACACAAACGAAATGAACTGAGTGGTATTATGTGGGCCTGTAACAGAGACAGGAGAAAGGACCTGTTTGAAATAGACCCTATGGGCACTGGTCAAAAGTAGTGCACTACATAGGGAAGAGGGTGCCATTTGGAGGCACACAATGTTTTGGAACAAAGATAATGAAGTTAATTGCTGTGTGGAGGCTCAGAGGCTGAGGGGGAGAGGCTGAGAGGAGGAGAGGCTGAGAGGAGGAGAGGCTGAGAGGAAGAGAGGCTGAGAGGAGGAGAGGCTGAGAGGAGGAGAGGCTGAGAGGAGGAGAGGCTGAGAGGAGGAGAGGCTGAGAGGAAGAGAGAGGCATTTTATGATCTGCACCTGGTCTATAAATGACTGATAATGAACACAACCTCTGTTGACTTTTAAAAGAGCGCCCTCTAGTGGGATGAATGAGTCCTGCTAATGTGTGGAACGTTACCAGCCTGGAATCCACTTTGAATACAAGTTCCATTCTCTACTGTGAAGTGAAACAACAGTGAAAAGGAGAGTTTCAGTGTGGACTAAAATATTACCTCACCAGACACTAAACATAGATATTATAGATAAGATTCAGAAGTTGAATATCTAAAATATTTTAGGACCATTTCATCCTGTTGGCTGAAAATACAAGGTGTTTAATGTAGAAATCAATTGTATATATCAATAAAAACCCAACTAAGTCCCATTAGAACAGTCATACAGGCTGTCTTTGTTCAGACTAGGTGCAGTTCTCTCCGTAACTACGGGACCAGTTTCCTATAACAACCTCTGGAAAGTCATTTGTTATTTCTCATAAATCTATATTTTATAGATTTAACAACTGGCAGGGCAAACATTTATCTCACATACTATTACATTCAGATACTCCGGAAGTGGCATGTAATCAGGGGATGTGTCACAATTGGCACCCTATTCCTTATACAGTAGAAGTCGGTAGTTTACATAAACTTAGGTTGAAGTCATTAAAACTCATTTTTCAACCACTCCACAGATTTCATGTTAACAAACTATAGTTTTGGCAAGTCGGTTAGGACATCTACTTTGTACATGACACAAGTAATTCTTCCAACAATTGTTTACAGACAGATTATTTCACTTATAATTCACTATATCACATTTCCAGTGGGTCAGAAGTTTACATACACTAAGTTGACTGTGCCTTTAAACAGCTTGGAAAATTCCAGAAAATGATGTCATGGCTTTAGAAGCTTCTGAAAGGCTAATTGACATCATTTGAGTCAATTGGAGGTGTACCTGTGGATGTATTTCAAGGCCTACCTTCAAACTAAAGAAATCAGCAAAGCAAATGGAGTCCAGGTAAGTCCAATAATCGCAGATGCGTGTGACAAGGGAAGCAGGTGTGCGTAATGATGGTGGTTCATCCTTGGGAGCAATTTCCAAACGCCTGAAGGTACCACGTTCATCTGTACAAACAATAGTATGCAAGTATAAACACCATAGGACCACGCAGCCGTCATACCGCTCAGGAAGGAGACGCGTTCTGTCTCCTAGAGATTAACTTACTTTGTTGCGAAAAGTGCAAATCAATCCCAGAACAACAGTAAAGGACCTTGTGAAGATGCTGGAGGAAACAGGTACAAAAGTATCTATATCCACAGTAAAACGAGTCCTATGTTGACATAACCTGAAAGGCCGCTCAGCAAGGAAGAAGCCACTGCTCCAAAACCACCATAAAAAAGCCAGACTACGGTTTGCAACTGCACATGGGGACAAAGATCTTACTTTTTGGAGAAATGTCCTCTGGTCTGATGAAACAAAAATAGAACAGTTTGGCCATAATGACCATCGTTATGTTTGGAGGAAAAAGGGGGAGGCTTGCAAGCCGAAGAGCAGGAGGGACTGGTGCACTTCACAAAATAGATGGCATCATGAGGAAGGAAAATGATATGGATATATTGAATCAACATCTCAAGACATCAGTCAGGAAGTTAAAGCTTGGTCGCAAATGGGTCTTCCAAATGGACAATGACCCCAAGCATACTTCCAAAGTTGTGGCAAAATGGCTTAAGGACAACAAAGCCAAGGTATTGGAGTGGCCATCACAAAGCCCTGACCTCAATCCTATAGAACATTTGTGGGCAGAACTGAAAAAGTGTGTGCGAGCAAGGAGGCCTACAAACCTGACTCAGTTACACCAGTTCTGTCAGGAGGAATGGGCCAAAATTCACCCAACTTATTGTGGGAAGCTTGTGGAAGGCTACCCGAAACCTTTGACCCAAGTTAAACAATTTAAAGGCAATGCTACCAAATACTAATTGAATGTATGTAAACTTCTGACCCACTGGGAATGTGATGAAATAAATAAAAGCTGAAATAAATCATTCTCTCTACTATTATTCTGACATTTCATTCTTAAAATAAAGTGGTGATCCTAACTGACCTAAGACAGGGACTTTTTACTAGGATTAAATGTCAGGAATTGAGAATAGAATAAAGCCATGCACTAACTCTGACCAGAGCCATGCACTACCTCTGACCAGAGCCATGCACTACCTCTGACCAGAGCCATGCACTACCTCTGAATAGGGTGCCATGTGGGACGCAACAGCGTGTTGGGTCAATTCTGCCTCAAGTTCAGTTGTTTCATAAAGTGAATAGAAAGATCCAACTAAGGTTTTGAACAAAATCCCACATAGAGAATAAAGACCCAAACCCACACAAAACCAAATGAAACAGCAGAACTTCAACCCTGACTGACCTCAAGCCTGTTGCTTCTAATAATGAGGCTGGTTGAACAGAGGCTTGTATCAGGTTCACTGTTCTAACCACAACGACATAGTCATCCAGTTTAGATTGTCCCTGAGTGGGTGTGTCTTTGTGTGTGCACGCTCTCGTGCATATAAATGTGTGGGTGTGTGTGTTCGCTCGCTCGCTCTCGTGTGTGTGTGTGTGTGTGTGTGTGTGTGTGTGTGTGTGTGTGTGTGTCCTGTCCTCTACAGATAAAGTGCTGTAATCAGAACCCTATAGGCCATAGAGCTGGTGGTGATCAAGCCGGTGAGGAAGGCCAGAGCTCTGCTGGGCTGGGGCAGGGGGAGGACGTAGGCCACCGTGTGGCAGAGCCTGGAACCAACAAACACCCGGAAGTGGAGCAGAGCAGAGGCGAGGTCTGGCCCAGTCAGGGTATACAGCAGACCAATCACTACAAACGGAATGATGTTCTCCAGGTCGTTCTGGTGGCATCTGGGGAAGGAGAGAAGAGAGTTATATTGGATAAATAAATGTCTAAATGAATGCAATTAAAAGCAGGACTTCTAAAGCCTCTTTTCTGTCCTAGTTAGAGCACTTCTAAAGCCTATTTTCTGTCCTAGTTAGAGCACTTCTAAAGCCTCTTTTCTGTCCTAGTTAGAGCACTTCTAAAGCCTCTTTTCAATCCTAGTTAGAGCACTTCTAAAGCCTCTTTTCTGTCCTAGTTAGAGCACTTTGAGCTATGTTTCCATCTCTATAGGGATACCTTCGTACTCTCTCCACATCAGGATCCACTCTGACCATCTTCTTCTTATCCTCTGTAGAGGAGGCCAGACTGGTGTCCTCCTGGTTAGCAAACGCCTGGAGGGAGGTGGAAGCAGGGAGGGACATGTTTTTGCTTGTTCAATTTATACCTCAGATCTGTTAGGCCAGGGAGGGTCTGTTAGGCCAGGGAGGGTCCGTTAGGCCAGGGAGGGTGTGTCAGGCCAGGGAGGGTCTGTTAGGCCAGGGAGGGTCTGTCAGGCCAGGGAGGGTCTGTCAGGCCAGGGAGGGTCCGTTAGACCAGGGAGGGTCCGTCAGGCCAGGGAGGGTCCGTCAGACCAGGGAGGGTCCGTCAGGCCAGGGAGGGTCCGTCAGGCCAGGGAGCTCCTCTGTTCTATTCTATTCATTAAATTGCATTTAAATTCACTTGAAATTATGCTTTTTTATTAAAACCATTTTTGAAGTGGCTTTGTTATCAGCCCTATCCAGCAGCCAATGACAAAACCTGCCCTCTTTGGCCTCATGGGTGGAATGTTATTGATATTTTTCATAATTTCATAATTAATCAAGATTATTTCAGAAAACCCAATGAAAATCTGGGGGTTCTATGTCAAACAGTTCTGTTATTTTTCAGTATTCTGTGATGTATATCAAGTGTAATATTAGAACTCAAAATGTAATACATTACAACTCTATATCTGACATGGTACATAATGTAATACATATAAACTATATATCTGACATGGTACATAATGTAATACATTACAACTCTATATCTGACATGGTACATAATGTAATACATTTAAACTCTATATCTGACATGGTACATAATGTAATACATTTAAACTCTATATCTGACATGGTACATAATGTAATACATATAAACTATATATCTGACATGGTACATAATGTAATACATTACAACTCTATATCTGACATGGTACATAATGTAATACATTTCAACTCTATATCTGACATGGTACATAATGTAATACATTACAACTCTATATCTGACATGGTACATAATGTAATACATTTCAACTCTATATCTGACATGGTACATAATGTAATACATTACAACTCTATATCTGACATGGTACATAATGTAATACATTACAACTCTATATCTGACATGGTACATAATGTAATACATATCAACTCTATATCTGACATGGTACATAACGTAATACATATCAACTCTATATCTGACATGGTACATAATGTAATACATTACAACTCTATATCTGACATGGTACATAATGTAATACATTACAACTCTATATCTGACATGGTACATAATGTAATACATTACAACTCTATATATGACATGGTACATAATGTAATACATTTCAACTCTATATCTGACATGGTACAGGTGTCGTCTTTTTTTAAGCCCATAAACATGTGTGTGAGGTGTATACTTTTATTTCAAAGTAGATTTGTGTAAGACTACCAATAATCACTGTGTAACCCTGATGTAGCCCACCGCAGTGAAATGAAGAGAAAAAGTGTAAGGTGTTTTCTGTGTATAGTTATAAATATGTTTGTTGCCAACTCTGTTTGTGTACCTTTCTGGTGAGTCTGAAGTATGCAGTCATAGGAGACATCAGCATCATCTTGAGGACGACGATAGTGGCATAGGTAGAGAAGGCCAGGAACACCTCACTGTCTATCATGTGAGTTAGCTCTGTCATGTCTGTTCTGTTGAGACCCACTAGACAACACAACATACATTAGTGATGACACGGTTTAGGCTTGATTGAACTTCAAGTGAATTTGAAAAGGGTTTAACTTAAAAAATATTCCATTACATTTTATTTTTTTTTATACGTAATTGATAAACATGGCAAGTCTGATCATATATCTAATGTTAATAAGACATTAACAAACCTAATGCATATAGACATGTATTTATTTACAACAACCTTTATTTATCTGGGGTGCTATTGCAGGCTTTTGGAGAGCAGTGTTCAATTGCAAAACTCAACACTTTGTTTCTAACCTTTGTAAAGTATGTGACATTTTTACTGCACGTCTGTTTCTGGGGTAACTTTATACAGATGCAACCTGCCCCAAATAAAGGTAAGACTTTGACCGTGCGTGCTATGATAAATGAAATACATGCATTGTATGGTGACAAAATGTGTCCCATACACATGTAATAAACTACAGATCTGGCTACGTGCAGACACAGCGTTAGCGCATTTACATAGCCTACTCACATTACGTAAAATAGACTGCTTTTGTCTTCAAAGAACGATACAACTTTAACCACTTTTACCGGTTACATTATAATGATCCACACATGCGCTTCAGAAATATCCACTGATAGCGTTCGCATATGTCATTTGAGTTGAGCAAATAGTTTCATACCTTTTCCAGAACTTCGTCTTTGGCTTTGAATCGCCCCAGTGAGAAGTACCAGCCTGAGAGACTGTGCCCATGTGGGCGGTTTTATCTCGGTGTTTCATAACCAGAGGCAAATACTTGGAATTCCGCCAGGTCTGCGGCTCAACCAAAAATGCGCCCACTTTTTTATGCTACCGTTGATTTTCTGATGAACACATTTTCATCTATAACATCTACAAACAAATACCATGAGACATTTAATTATAGAAAATGTTAGTTTGTCTACAGGAGAATCCCTGAACAGCATAGAAAATGGAATGGACAAAGTAAACTAATTATTAGGGTTACACATATGTAGCCTAGTAAACGTATCATATGATATATAGTTTTAAAACCATAATAAAAAATAATTAGATCAAGTAAGGTCATATTCGTTAGACAAATCGCTAAATATCTCTGGTATTAGTAGCCTACTTCCTATTTTAATTCAGATCGAACAACCATTTTCCCCTAACTTTAACTCAACTTCAATTCCAAACCCCCATTGAATAATTTATAAACATTAGATTATCACATCTGTGCAAAAATGTCTAATATATAACATGTGTGTTTGCAGTCACTCAGACAACCAGATGGTGTGTGTCAGACATTTCATCAATGTCTTAGTATCTTTATTTTGAATTTTTGGGGACTATATGTGTATTGTTTTAAATGTGTTATTGCTATTATTAATGCATAGAAACACAATCATTTCACTGCACCTACGATTTCAAATCTGTGTACACGACCAATAAACTGTAATTTGATGTAAAATAGGCAGACACATGAAGTATCAGATACTGAGCTGCACATGATTTAGTTTAGGGCTCCATTCAATCTGTATCGCCGAAGTTCAGCGCTGTAGAGGCTTGACATTTAAAGGTAAATACCGATTGAGCCGACATATGCAGCGTTTAACGGGAATGTAGTCGCCGCGGGAACATTGCCATTCCATTTATATTGAGCCGTAGCATTGAACCTCCGTGAAACGGATTGAATCGAGCCCTACATGTAGTTTAATTATTTTTGCTGATATTATAATTTTTTGCACAGATACAATTCTGTGCTGAGTTAAAAACAAAACTTGCAGGGAATGTCAAGTTAGTCTGCCTGATTCAACATAACCAATAGAATAGTCCCCGAAGTGCAAACTCCAAGTTCAATCAAGCACTGTAAAGTATTTAATATATTTGACCCAGGTCTGCTAAATGTGTGAACATCTCCTCAGAGGTGGAGTGTCCAGAGGACTATTTTAGACCATCTGAAAACTTTGAATCAATCAATCTGATTAATTGATCGATGGCCTCTTCAGAGGTGGGCTGTGCTTAGCACCCTGTATGCCATGGAGAAGGTAGCACCCATGCCAACCATCCAAGATAGAGCTCTGCTGGGCTGGGGCAGGGGGAGGACGTAGGCCACCGTGTGGCAGAGCCTGGAACCAACAAACACCCGGAAGTGTAGCAGAGCAGTGGCGAGGTCTGGCCCAGTTAGTGTATACAGCAGACCAATCACTACAAACGGAATGATGTTCTCCAGGTCGTTCTGGTGGCATCTGGGGAATGAGAGAAGAGACTGTGAGAAGAATAGTAGGCCAAATATTGTGAGGTTACACAGTCAGGAAAAACTTTTTGCCCAAAGTACAAACAATGACTATAATATGATAGGATAGAATGATCACATTGAAGCTCGGAGATACATTCAGCCTTATCTCAAGTTATAACATGAATCTAACTAAATCAGCCCTTCTGCCTCCCAAGACACCGATAGAGGACTCAAACTCTGCTAATGGAATCCCAATCGTTTCCCATTTTAAATATTTGAGAGTAGATATATTTCCTTTTCCAGAAACCTTAATAGAATGCTCAAATAAATTCAATCTGGCCTCAGTAGATGGAACAATATCCCAGTTGCTTTAACCGGCAGAATATTTACTGTCAAAATGTATATATTGCCACGGCTGAATTTCTGTAGGGCCTCTATAAGTCTAGGGGGTGCCTCTATAAGTCTAGGGGGCCTCTATATGTCTAGGGGGCCTCTATAAGTCTAGGGTGGGCCTCTATAAGTCTAGGGTGGGCCTCTATAAGTCTATGGGGCCTCTATAAGTCTAGGGTGGGGGGGCCTCTATAAGTCTAGGGGGCCCTCTATAAGTCTATGGTGGGGGGGCTCTATAAGTCTAGGGTGGGGGGCTCTATAAGTCTAGGGTGGGCCTCTAAAAGGCTAGGGGGCCTCTATGAGTCTAGGGTGGGGGGGCCTCTATAAGTCTAGGGGGCCCTCTATAAGTCTATGGTGGGGGGGCTCTATAAGTCTAGGGTGGGGGGCTCTATAAGTCTAGGGTGGGGGGCTCTATAAGTCTAGGGTGGGCCTCTAAAAGGCTAGGGGGCCTCTATAAGTCTAGGGTGGGGGGCTCTATAAGTCTAGGGTGGGCCTCTAAAAGGCTAGGGGGCCTCTATAAGTCTAGGGTGGGGGGGCTATATAAGTCTAGGGTGGGGGGGCCTATATAAGACTAGGGTGGGGGGGCCTCTATAAGTCTAGGGTGGGCCTCTAAAAGGCTAGGGGGCCTCTATAAGTCTATGGTGGGGGGGCTCTATAAGTCTAGGGTGGGGGGCTCTATAAGTCTAGGGTGGGGGGCTCTATAAGTCTAGGGTGGGCCTCTAAAAGGCTAGGGGGCCTCTATAAGTCTAGGGTGGGGGGCTCTATAAGTCTAGGGTGGGCCTCTAAAAGGCTAGGGGGCCTCTATAAGTCTAGGGTGGGGGGGCTATATAAGTCTAGGGTGGGGGGGCCTATATAAGACTAGGGTGGGGGGGCCTCTATAAGTCTAGGGTGGGCCTCTAAAAGGCTAGGGGGCCTCTATAAGTCTAGGGTGGCTCTATAAGTCTAGGGTGGGACTCTATAAGTCTAGGGGGGCTCTATCGGTCTACGGTGGGCCTCTATAAGTCTAGGGGCCCTCTATAAGTCTAGGGGTCTCTATAAGTCTAGGGAGCCTCTGTAAGTCTAGGGTGGCCCTCTATAAGTCTAGGGCGGGCCTACCTTCTCACACGTTCCACATCCGGGTCAACTCTCAGCATCCTCTTCTTCTCCTCTGGAGTCTTAGCCATCCCTGTGTCTTCCATGTTGGCAAAACACTGTGGAGGAAGAAACAAGTTTACATCATAGAGTTTACTTACAGGCTATATAACACTGTGGAGGGAGAAACAAGTTTACATCATAGAGTTTACTTACAGGCTATATAACACTGTGTCGGGAGAAACAAGTTTACATCATAGAGTTTACTTACAGGCTGTATAACACAACGTATTATAACAACGGTTTACCTTGTCAAAATCCAAGTACCTAGCACATCATTTTGCTGCATAGATCTTTCTTTATGACTTTATTATGAGAGAGGATGATAGAGGTTTACAGGCAAGTATAGGCCTACAGTACTTCACATGACAATAACTTAATTTAAGTTAATTTGACTACAATTACTGCATTCCCATACCTTTCTTGTGAAGCGGAAGTATCCAGTCATAGGAGACATCAGCATCATCTTGAGGACGACGATAGTGGCATAGGTAGAGAAGGCCAGGAACACCTCACTTTCTGTCACGGAGGACATTTCCTTCATCTGGTATCACTCTGCATGACCAACATGGGACACAGTAAACAGCACTGGGCTTTTTGCTCTTTATAAAGACTGCCTGAATGGTGCCAATATTTACAGAAGTCATCATCTATACTGAACATTTCATTCCATTGAATCCATCAACATGCTGGGGACAGACACACAACACAGTCTGATTCACAGACTGACACAGACACACAACACAGTCTGATTCACAGACTGACACAGACACACAACACAGTCTGATTCACAGACTGACACAGACACACAACACAGTCTGATTCACAGACTGACATATAGCAATAAATATGATAGTATATCTGTAGTCTGACTGATGTGAAGACTAGCATCTATA
This sequence comes from Thymallus thymallus, assembly GCA_023634145.1. NCBI lineage: Eukaryota > Metazoa > Chordata > Actinopteri > Salmoniformes > Salmonidae > Thymallus > Thymallus thymallus. The sequence goes on from CM042421.1 coordinate 2,448,345, forward strand.
TGTTTCACCATGTAGGCCGACTGACTCCAATAGTCCTAAATTCACTCAAGGCGGCAGGTAGCCCAGTGGTTAGAGTGTTGGGCCCGAAACCGAAAGGTTGCTGGATCGAATCCCCGAGCTGACAAGGTAAAAATCTGTCGTTCTGCCCCTGAACAAGGCAGTTAACCCACTGTTCCTAGGCCTTCAATGTAAATAAGAATTTGTTCTTAACTGACTTGCCTAGTAAACTAAAGGTTAAATAAGAAAGCTGAAAAATGTAGCAATCATGTAAAGAATGAACAAATTATAGTGTTAATAACAGTCCTATTCTGCAATAGTTAATAACATCCTATTCTGCCATAGTTAATAACAGTCCTATTCTGCCATAGTTAATAACAGTCCTATTCTGCCATAGTTAATAACATCCTATTCTGCCATAGTTAATAACAGTCCTATTCTGCCATAGTTAATAACAGTCCTATTCTGCCATAGTTAATAACATCCTATTCTGCCATAGTTAATAACAGTCCTATTCTGCCATAGTTAATAACAGTCCTATTATCCAAACTGTCCTGTAAAGCATAGTGGCTTGTTAAGCATAGTAGCCTATTCTCCCATAGTTAAGAATAGTGGCTTGTTAAGCATAGTAGCCTATTCTCGCATAGTAGCTTATTCTCGCATAGTAGCCTGTTAAGCATAGTAGCCTGTTAAGCATAGTAGCCTATTCTCGCATAGTAGCCTATTCTCCCATAGTTAAGCATAGTAGCCTATTCTCCCATAGTTAAGCATAGTAGCCTATTCTCCCATAGTTAAGCATAGTAGCATAGTAGCCTATTCTCCCATAGTTAAGCATAGTAGCCTATTCTCCCATAGTTAAGCATAGTAGCCTATTCTCCCATAGTTAAGCATAGTAGCCTATTCTCCCATAGTTAAGCATAGTGGCCTATTATTAAGTACTTTGTATTGTATTCAATGTACTATCAATAAGCAACGCACCGCTATGCAGGTTTTGCCTGTCAGAGTCAACAGCAGCGTTAATGATTACACCATCTGTTTGAATGATAAGTAACTTGCAGTAGCCTATGTTACTGCATTCAGTTTACGGCCCTTATCACTATCATAGCAGCGCAGCAGTGGTTTTATCGTTCAAATTAAACCGTCACATATGCTTCAGATTAGTAGCCCACCAAGTAGCCGAACGTTCAGAAAATACTGGCAGGAGGAATAGGCCTAAAACAAACAGCTTGTTTCTCAAAGTTACAATAACTTCAGTTACTGACGCACCCCGCCCTGCACTGGCTGCAGATTATACACAGTCTGTTACTGACCCACCCCGCCCTGCACAGGCTACAGATTATACACAGTCTGTTACTGACGCACCCCGCCCTGCACAGGCTGCAGATTATACACAGTCTGTTACTGACCCACCCCTCCCTGCACAGGCTACAGATTATACACAGTCTGTTACTGACGCACCCCGCCCTGCACAGGCTACAGATTATACACAGTCTGTTACTGACGCACCCCGCCCTGCACAGGCTGCAGATTATACACAGTCTGTTACTGACGCACCCCGCCCTGCACAGGCTACAGATTATACACAGTCTTTTACTGACGCACCCTGCCCTGCACAGGCTGCAGATTATACACAGTCTGTTACTGACGCACCCCGCCCTGCACAGGCTGCACCCCGCCCTGCACAGGCTACAGATTATACACAGTCTGTTACTGACGCACCCCGCCCTGCACAGGCTACAGATTATACACAGTCTGTTACTGACGCACCCCACCCTGCACAGGCTACAGATTATACACAGTCTGTTACTGACGCACCCCGCCCTGCACAGGCTACAGATTATACACAGTCTGTTACTGACGCACCCCGCCCTGCACAGGCTACAGATTATACACAGTCTGTTACTGACGCACCCCGCCCTGCACAGGCTACAGATTATACACAGTCTGTTACTGACGCACCCCGCCCTGCACAGGCTACAGATTATACACAGTCTGTTACTGACGCACCCCGCCCTGCACAGGCTACAGATTATACACAGTCTGTTACTGACGCACCCCGCTCTGCACAGGCTACAGATTATACACAGTCTGTTACTGACGCACCCCGCCCTGCACAGGCTGCAGATTATACACAGTCTGTTACTGACGCACCCCGCCCTGCACAGGCTACAGATTATACACTGTCTGTTACTGACGCACCCCGCCCTGCACAGGCTACAGATTATACACAGTCTGTTACTGACGCACCCCGCCCTGCACAGGCTACAGATTATACACAGTCTGTTACTGACGCACCCCGCCCTGCACAGGCTACAGATTATACACAGTCTGTTACTGACGCACCCCGCCCTGCACAGGCTGCAGATTATACGCAGTCTGTTACTGACGCACCCCGCCCTGCACAGGCTGCAGATTATACACAGAAAACCCTGGATAAACTTGATAAGTATGGAAAAATATTCTTACGAGTCTGGAGTAGTCTCTGTAATCAGGAGTAGAAGTGTATCTGAAGTAGTATGTTTCACAGACCACAGATCGTTTGAGACTGCAAAGGGAGGTGTTGTTGAATTCTGGGACACTTGGACCAAGGCCACATGTGGTGTTGCGCAATCAAGGGCAGGTTGAACAGACACAGATTCAACCACCAATGGTAAACAACCAGACACAACCAGACACAGATTCAACCACCAATGGTTAAGCAGCAAATGTTATGGTATATACACTTACAAATAAATATTGCAGTCAGAGTGCAGTACAACTGCTGTCTGTGTGTGTGTGTGTGTGTGTGTGTGTGTGTGTGTGTGTGTGTGTGTGTGTGTGTGTGTGTGTGTGTGTGTGTGTGTGTGTGTGTGTGTGTGTGTGTGTGTGTGTGTGTGTGTGTGTGTGCACTCTTCACCTGCAAGTAAGTAGGCCAAAGGTGTCAGCTTGCTGAACAAACATTTCCAGTTCCAGTTTATCTAGATCCTGTGGCTATATTCACTCCCTGGACCTTATTGGAGAAAGAGCACGCTGTCAGTTTATGCTGACTAACCGGGACTGTTCTATGAACACACCATAGCAAAGGTGATCTGAGCTGAGCTGTATGCCTTATCTCATCTCCAATACCTCTCCATTCCAGTTCTGGTAGGCTAGATTTGGATTCAGCATCAGGTTTGGTTGTGCAGTGATTCCAGAAGTGTGACTCAAAGCAGCCTAATGTGAAGCTATTAATAGTCTAATGATTCATTTAGACATAAATTATGTACACTGGATGTACAATGGATCAGGTTTGACAAATAGATGATAAAAATGGATTTACACCAGATACGATTTGAAGTTTTGAGTACTTTGAGATGTGGAACGTCCTAAAATAAATAAATTGTTTCAGAAACTATATTTCCTGTGTGTGTGTGTGTGTGTGTGTGTGTGTGTGTGTATGTGTGTTTGTGTGTGTGTGTGTGTGTGTGTGTGTGTGTGTGTGTGTGTGTGTGTGTGTGTGGTGTGTTTCTGTAGGAATAATGAAAAACTACTGAGTGATTATTCCGTTCTGATCAGTTTGGTTTAACCTCGGCACAGAGAGCAGGGAAAAATGACTTTCTCTCTCTCCATTAGTAATGGTCTCCCCTGATGGAGGTCTCCCTCCAGTGTGTAGCCTACTGTAATAGGTCAGCTCCTGATGTGTTCTAGTCATGGACCCTCCAGTGTGTGTAGCCAGCTAGCTCCTGATGTGTTCTAGTCATGGACCCTCCAGTGTGTGTAGCCAGCTAGCTCCTGATGTGTTCTAGTCATGGACCCTCCAGTGTGTGTAGCCAGCTAGCTCCTGATGTGTTCTAGTCATGGACCCTCCAGTGTGTGTAGCCAGCTAGCTCCTGATGTGTTCTAGTCATGGACCCTCCAGTGTTTGTAGCCAGCTAGCTCCTGAGGTGTTCTAGGACCTTTCCCTCCCCTTTCCCTTCCTAATGGCTCTTAATGAAGGACCCCATTAAGGATCACTGCTGCTCCGTTAATGAAGGGTGTGTGTGTGTGTGTGTGTGTGTGTTTAACGAAGTAGGTCCACACAGCTGCTCATTAGGCTAACAGCTCCAGGGCTTTGTCTCCACCAATCACACTAGATCCTACAGCACCAACCGCACCCCCAAAAACACAGAAGGAGAAGAAGAAGAAGATCTCTGCTCCCCATGTTATACTTCTGTACAGTTGTATATAGAGAGTTGTTTACAGGTGATGAGTTGTTGATGCAACCAAACCAGGTGTGTTCTCTGTGATGAGTTGTTACAGTATATATATACATGCTTTATTTTGGGTGAGTAATAAAAAACCCTTACTTATTCCTGCGCCTGTCTCCTATCATTGTACAACATGAAAGACCGAACTGGCGACCATCAGACAGAGACAGTCCAGCATCACAGGGTCTTTCCAGAATCGGCAGCGCCATGGACAGCGTGCTGGTAACGAGAGAAATGTTTGTTTTTCCAGCGGTTCATGTCCTTTTTGGGCTACCTCATATCCACTGATGGAGTGGAGATGGAGGAGCAACGCATCAGCGCAGTCATCCAGGCCTTCAGCACGGTGGTCAACTCCCTGCTGAGAGGAGGTCCCCAGCAGCTTCGTTGGACGGCAGAGGCGGAGAGGGCATTTAAGGCAGGCTTCACCACTGCTCCTGTGCTGGCACATCCCGACCCCTCACTCCCCTTCATCGTCATGGTGGATGCCTCTGAAGTAGGTGTCGGAAGTGCTGCCCCAGTGCACCGGAATCCCTCCTAAGCTGCGCCCCTGCACCTTTTACTCCAAGCAACTGAGACCCGCCCAGAGGAACTACGACGTATGGGACCGGGAACTCTTTCCTGGTGTGCACGGACCACCGCAATCTGGAGTACATCAGGGCATCGAAGAGGCTAAACCCGAGACAGGCCAGGTGGGCTCTAGTTTTCGGCAGGTTCCAATTCACGCTGTCCTATAGGCCAGGCTCGAAGAACGTTAAGGCGTACACCCTGTCTCTATGACGCAGAGGAGAGGCAGGAAGAGGAGAACCCCATCCTTCCTCCAGCCCATATAATTGTGCCAGTGGTGTGGGACGTGGATGCCGACATATGGCAGGCCCTGCATACGGAACCTGCACCTGCACAGTGCCCGGAGAACCGTGCCTACGTGCCCACGTGTTTTTTTGGGACCGCCTCCTTACCTGGGTGCACACAGTGCTTGTGTCAGGGCATCCTGGGATAGGCCGTACCATCGCCTGCCTGACGGAGAAGTACTGGTGGCCCACCTTGGCTAGGGACGTAAGGGTTTACGTCTCTTCCTGCTCCATCTGTGCTCAGTCTAAGACACCCAGACACCTCCCTTATGGGAAGCTCTTTCCCCTGCTGGTTCCACAAAGACCCTGGAATCACCTCTCGGTGGACTTTGCCATTGACCTTCCTCCCCCCCAGGTGAACACCACCGTTCTCGTCAGAGAGCCAGACCGAGGCCCCTGTGGTGGACGAGTGTTTTCAGCGCACTGAGGAGATCTGGAATGCTGCGCCGGCACCAGGAACCTGCCTCTCCACCTTCCCTGCCGGAAGCTGAGACCTCGGTTTGTGGGGCCGTTTTAATGTCCTGAGGAGGGTTAATGAGGTAACGTACCGCTTGCAACACTCCCTGTCATTGTACAATGTGACAGCAACATTTCAGAAATATATTATACTTTAAATGCCTGTATGTCATACTCTTTTCAGCTTTGACAGCAGCTGATCAATTAGATATAGGGATGGGCTACTGCAATCAACAAATAACGAGAAACAACACAATGCATGACGCTTTCTCAGTATATCGAAATAGAGTATGTACATGTATGTTCCAACACCATACTCTATTTTAATCCATACTTGGTGTTGGAACATACATGTACATACTCTATTTTAAACCATACTTCCTGGTTGAGAGAATGTATTTGTTTAACACGTTTTTGGTTACTACATGATTCCATATGTGTTATTTCATAGTTTTGATGTCTTCACTATTATTCTACAATGTAGAAAATAGTAAAAATAAAGAAAAACCCTGGAATGAGTAGGTGTGTCCAAACTTGTAACTGTTACTGTATATATAATTATTTTTATTTTTTTCAGGTGGTGCTGCTGCACTCTCAGCTCCCTACTTCCCGTGGTTATGCTAGCGTCTACATCCAATCAGTCCTAAGGACAGCTGTGTGTGCAGCGTTGGACTGAAACTGGGAATGTACAACCTCAGAAGAGAAACAGAGTTGACAATCCATTTCTGATAACGGTTGTCTGTTGTCTATGTGGGCTGATAACCAGCCCTATAGCAATATGTGGGTTGATACCCAGCCCTATAACAATATGTGGGTTGATACCCAGCCCTATAACAATATGTGGGTTGATACCCAGCCCTATAACAATATGTGGGTTGATACCCAGCCCTATAGCAATATGTGGGATTGCTTCTCTATGGCCAGAGCCTGACAGTACCCCCCCCCCCCCAAGGCGCGGACTCCCGGACGCCTAAGCAAAAACCCACACACAAACACGGGGGGGGTAAATGGGGGGGAAAACTAGTCCATCGGGGGCGGCTCCGGCGATGTGGACAGTTTTGTCCCGTGCCCCTTCCTTATCACCGGTCCCGGCTGTGGACCGGTGGGGCAAAAGGCTCCGGCCATGGAGCGGGGAAAATAACCGGGCCCGGACTGGGCACCGGTGGGGCAAACGGCTCCGGCCATGGAGCGGGGAAAACAACCGGGCCCGGACTGGGCACCGGTGGGGCAAACGGCTCCGGCCATGGAGCGGGGAAAACAACCGGGCCTGGACTGGGCCCCGGTGGGGTAAACGGCTCCTGCGATGGAGCGGGGAACACAACCGGGCCCGGACTGGGCACCGGTGGGGCAAACGGCTCTGGCCATGGAGCAGGGAAAACCTCCGGGCCCGGACTGGGCACCGGTGGGGAAAACGGCTCCGGCCATGGAGCGGGGAAAACAACCGGGCCCGGACTGGGCACCGGTGGGACAAACGGCTCCGGCCATGGAGTGGGGAAAACAACCGGGCCCGGACTGGGCACCGGTGGGGCAAACGGCTCCGGCCATGGAGCGGGGAAAACAACCGGGCCTGGACTGGGCCCCGGTGGGGTAAACGGCTCCTGCCATGGAGCGGGGAAAACAACCGGGCCCGGACTGGGCATCGGTGGGGCAAACGGCTCTGGCCATGGAGCAGGGAAAACCTCCGGGCCCGGACTGGGCACCGGTGGGGCAAACGGCTCCGGCCATGGAGCGGGGAAAACAACCGGGCCCGGACTGGGCACCGGTGGGACAAACGGCTCCGGCCATGGAGTGGGGAAAACAACCGGGCCCGGACTGGGCACTGGTGGGGCAAACGGCTCCGGCCATGGAGCGGACTGCTCTGGCACTGAGGCGGAGCGGGCGGCTGGACCCGGACTGGGTACCGGTGGAGCGGACTGCTCTGGCTCTGGGGCGGAGCAGGGGGCTGGACCCGGACTGGGTACCGGTGGAGCGGACTGCTCTGGCTCTGAGGCGGAGCAGGCGGCTGGACCCGGACTGGGTACCGGTTGAGCGGACTGCTCTGGCACTGAGGCGGAGCAGGCGGCTGGACCCGGACTGGGTACCGGTGGAGCGGACTGCTCTGGCACTGAGGCGGAGCAGGCGGCTGGACCCGGACTGGGCACCGGTGGAGCGGACTGCTCTGGCCCTGAGGCGGAGCAGACGGCTGGACCCGGACTGGGCACCGGTGGAGCGGACTGCTCTGGCCCTGAGGCGGAGCAGGCGGCTGGACCCGGACTGGGTACCGGTGGAGCGGACTGCTCTGGCACTGAGGCGGAGCAGGCGGCTGGACCCGGACTGGGTACCGGTGGAGCGGACTGCTCTGGCACTGAGGCGGAGCAGACGGCTGGACCCGGACTGGGTACCGGTGGAGCGGACTGCTCTGGCACTGAGGCGGAGCAGGCGGCTGGACCCGGACTGGGTACCGGTGGAGCGGACTGCTCTGGCACTGAGGCGGAGCAGACGGCTGGACCCGTAATGGGCACCGGTGAACTGACCTTCGCTGGAGGTTTGGGGGCGCTGACCTTTGCAGGAGGTTTGGGGGCGCTGACCTTCGCTGGAGGTGGCGGGACGCTGACCTTCGCAGGAGGTTCGGGGGCGCTGACCTTCGCAGGAGGTTCGGGGGCGCTGACCTTCGCAGGAGGTTCGGGGGCGCTGACCCTCGCAGGAGGTTCGGGGGAGCTGACCTTCGCTGGAGGTTCGGGGGCGCTGACCTTCGCTGGAGGTTCAGGGGCGCTGACCTTCGCTGGAGGTTCAGGGGCGCTGACCTTCGCTGGGGTTTCAGGGGCGCTGACCTTCGCTGGAGGTTCAGGGGCGCTGACCTTCGCTGGAGGTTCAGGGGCGCTGACCTTCGCTGGAGGTTCAGGGGCGCTGACCTTCGCTGGAGGTTCAGGGGCGCTGACCTTCGCTGGAGGTGGCGGGCCAACCATCTTCCTCGCCACGAGAGTCATCTGGCGTTTAAAGTCCACCAACGCCTGTATAACCAGCGGATCCCTCAGCTTCTCCAGAGGAAGAGCATTCCAGGCTCTCCACCACCTCGTCCGCTCCTCCTCCGGGTTTTCCTCGAAGCCCTCTGGCCGCTCCCGATCCAGATCCGTGGGCATGCGAAGTGGCGTGCGATGCCCTTTTTTCAGCCTCTCCGGGCTCTGGCCGCGCACCGATGGTGTGGTGCTCGCCGCCACTACGGACCTTTGCTTCTCCATCCTCCTCCATTGCTTCAAGAACCTACCCCTGTCCTCAGGCTTCACCCTAGGCCACGTGGGAATAGGTACTGGCGCGCACACCTCTCTCTCCCTCTCTCCCCAGTCGCGCTGCTTGGTCTCGCAGTGGTGGGTTGTTCTGTCACGAAATGGGGTTTGGAGAGACCAAGACGCAGCGCAGGGATAGCAGTTCGACATTTTTCTTTATTATTTACTATGTAATAAATATTTCAAAATGAACGAACTAAAACAAAACACAAAACAAACACGATAGACAAAACGTCACATTCACCTAACATACAAAATGAACGGACGTAAAACAAAGCACACTTATATTCACCGTGACAGCGACATATACCTCGACATGTACGATAACAACCCACACCCGCGTGAGGGACAGACTCAACATATATTGGATCCCTAATTAGAGACAACGGGTAGCAGCTGCCTCTAATTAGAGATCCACCCAAAACCCACAAAGAAACAGAAAAGAACGACACTGTCAGACTCTGACCATAGCTACATAGAGAAGCCTATTGCTTCTCTATGGCCAGAGCCTGACAACCATTCACAAACAATCCATTTGCATGGGGTCAGTTCCTCTGGACACTGGACCAACAGAGCGCCCTATAGTGAGAAATTTGAACGCAATGATGATACGGAATTGGGCAGTCATCTGAGTCTCTGCTCTACTGCCAGCGTTCTGATAGTCCTTGTGTACTGTCTTCAGGACATATCTGTCTCTATGTGGGTGGTACCTTGGGGGAGATACACTGTATTTCAGCTATGCTGGTTTCACCCACCTCTCCCTTGCTCTCATTGGCAGCCAGGTACTGAGAGATGATACTAAGGTACTGAGAGATGATACTAAGGTACTGAGGTACAGCCAGGTACTGAGAGATGATACTAAGGTACTGAGGTACAGCCAGGTACTGAGAGATGATACTAAGGTTCTGAGGTACAGCCAGGTACTGAGAGATGATACTAAGGTACTGAGGTACAGCCAGGTACTGAGAGATGATACTAAGGTACTGAGGTACAGCTTCTGACCATGTCCTTCCTCCCTGAGGACAGCTGCAGGACAAAGTGACCATGTCCTTCCTCCCTGAGGACAGCTGCAGGACAAAGTGACCATGTCCTTCCTCCATAAGAACAGCAGCAGGACAAAGTGACCATGTCCTTCCTCCCTGAGGACAGCTGCAGGACAAAGTGACCATGTCCTTCCTCCCTGAGGACAGCAGCAGCAGGACAAAGTGACCATGTCCTTCCTCCCTGAGGACAGCTGCAGGACAAAGTGACCATGTTCTTCCTCCCTGAGGACAGAAGCAAGACAAAGTTACCATGTCCTTCTTCCCTGAGGACAGCAGCAGGACAAAGTGACCATGTCCTTCCTCCCTGAGGACAGCTGCAGGACAAAGCGACCATGTCCTTCCTCCCTGAGGACAGCAGCTGCAGGACAAAGTGGCCATGTCCTTCCTTCATAAGGACAGCAGCTGCAAGACAAAGTTACCATGTCCTTCCTCCCTGAGGACAGCAGCAGGACAAAGTGACCATGTCCTTCCTCCCTGAGGACAGCAGCAGGACAAAGTGACCATGTCCTTCCTCCCTGAGGACAGCAGCAGGACAAAGTGACCATGTCCTTCCTCCCTGAGGACAGCAGCTGCAGGACAAAGTGACCATGTCCTTCCTCCCCGAGGACAGCAGCTGCAGGACAAAGTGATTGAACTCTGTATCTAGCAGCATGGTTGAATAATAAAAGTTCACCACATCATCATCATAACTTGACCAGTCAGATGAACCTGGAGCCCCTCTTAGGGATATCATCTATCCTCCCCTATGTATTGAATGTTTCAATAAGATATGATGGAGGGATGGAGGGATGGATGGGAGGTGTGATTCATGGCCTGATAATAAAACACTGGATGAATCTGTCAGAGTACCGTGCAGAATAATTGTTTGCAATAGGAAATCTCAATGGAGTCCTCACAGCTCGTTGAAAGTGTTCAGTGGCTTTTGAAGTGAGTGCTGACATTGGAAGAACTCAAGGGCGGGGAGGGAGGGAGAGAGAGAGAGAGAGAGAGAGAGGGAGGGAGGGAGGGAGGGAGGGAGGGAGAAAGGAAGTGGGGAAGGTGGGAGTGGGGGAGGGAGGGAGAGAGGGAGTGGGGGAGGGAGGGAGAGAGGGAGGGAGGGTGAGAGGGAGTGGGGGAGGGAGGGAGGGAGAGCGGGAGAGGGGGAGAGAGGGAGAGAGTGGGGGAGGAAAGGAGAGAGGGAGAGAGGGAGGGAGAGAGGGAGTGGGGGAGGGAGGGAGAGAGGGAGTGGGGGAGGGAGAGAGGGAGTGGGGGAGGGAGAGAGGGAGTGGGGGAGGGAGGGAGAGAGGGGGGGTGAGAGAAGGAGTGGGGGAGTGAGGGAGAGAGGGAGTGGGGGAGGGAGGGAGAGAGGGAGTGGGGGAGGGAGGGAGAGAAGGAGTGGGGGAGGGAGGGAGAGATGGAGAGAGGGAGTGGGGGAGGGAGAGAGGGAGGGAGTGGGGGGAGGGAGAGAGGGAGGAAGAGGGGGAGGGAGAGAGGGAGGGAGTTGGGGAGGGAGGGAGAGAGGGAGTGGGGGAGGGAGGGAGAGAGGGAGGGAGTGGGGGAGGGAGGGAGAGAGGGAGAGAGGGGGAGAGAGAGAGGGAGTGGGGGAGTGAGGGAGAGAGGGAGTGGGGGAGAGAGGGAGGGAGTGGGGGAGGGAGAGAGGGAGGGAGGGAGGGAGGGAGGGAGGGAGGGAGGGAGGGAGGGAGGGAGGGAGGGAGGGAGGGAGGGAGTGGGGGAGGGAGAGAGGGAGAGAGGCAGGCTCAAATGAAGAAAGATGGAGCCGCAGTGCATTCTCCTCAGGAATTCTACGCAGCAGTATCTGCTTTCAAGACTTAAATTCTGAGGGAATAAACGGATGGTGCAGAGAGGGAGGGTCTTTACGTGTCAAGAACACCTGTTTTTGCAAACTTCAGGAGATCATTAAATATAAAACAAGTTTGATTGCAAATCGAGACACAGGAAATTGCAAGAATGCAGCTCGAAAAACCTTGCTGTTTCTTTGAAGCAGAACTAGATGTCGGTGAGACAGAGAGGGAGGTATTTTCCCAATATAGGAACATTGAAAAGAAAAAGGACTTGGTTGGTTCAATCTATTGCACATTAACTACCTTGAATTCATTATTAGTATCAAGCTGCTTTGATTCCAGCAGCCCCCCTACTCCCCCATCTCCCCACAACAGCATGCACTGCATTATGTCTGATGCTGATTGGCTTGTTCTGTTGTGGACCAGGTGGATGCTGAGTAGGACGGCAGGGAGGCTGATTAGGACCTGGATCGGCCTTAAGCCTCCGGTTAGACCTACTGTGTGTGTGTGTGTGTGGTTGGGGGTGTAGCGTGTGTGTGTGTGTGTGTAGTGGTTAGACCTACAGGACTCCCCTTGGCTGCTCAGAGTTAAATTGGGCCCATTGTGGAACCTGGGCTCAATAAAGACTGAATGCAACAACAAGCCAATCTACTGTTCATTTATGTTCTGTTGGAAAATCAACACTCTCCTGTTGGGAGAAAATCAACTTTCAGAGGTGATGTGAGAAAATATGTTGAACATGGAACAATAAAGTTTCCTTGTGTACGGAGCAGTGGAGGGCACAAAATGGGGCCCAACGAAAAGAGGATTCTCAAGACAGCCGTGACAGAAGAGGAACCAGCAGAGAAACGTTCCAGAGGTGTATTAGGAAAGAGCAAACTTGTCACCATTCAACACATTCCAGCTACTGGGATTACATCTATTGGGAATATAACAACAAAATACACGTTTCTTTATGAATCAAGGCGATGACAGAATTGTAACAGAGAGTCTTTGAAGTGTTTAACGGAAGACGACGAGTCAATAACAGAAATACCAGGAACGAGTAAATAAAACATTTTCTCTCTCTCTCTCTCTCTCTCTCTGTCGCTCTCACTCTCACTCTCACTCTCTGTCTCTCTCTCTCTCTCTCTCTCTCTCTCTCGCTCTGTCTCTCTCTCTGTCTGTCTCTCTCTGTCTGTCTCTCTCTCTCTGTCTCTCTCTCTCTCGCTACATTTACATGATGGAGTACAGTAAGCTACAAAGCTACATTTACATGATGGAGTACAGTAAGCTACATTTACATGATGGAATACAGTAAGCTACATTTACATGATGGAGTACAGTAAGCTACATTTACATGATGGAGTACAGTAAGCTACATTTACATGATGGAATACAGTAAGCTACATTTACATGATGGAGTACAGTAAGCTACATTTACATGATGGAATACAGTAAGCTACATTTACATGATGGAATACAGTAAGCTACATTTACATGATGGAATACAGTAAGCTACATGTACATGATGGAGTACAGTAAGCTACATTTACATGATGGAATACAGTAAGCTACATTTACATGATGGAATACAGTAAGCTACATTTACATGATGGAGTACAGTAAGCTACATTTACATGATGGAATACAGTAAGCTACATTTATATATTGGGGAAAGTAAAAATGGGACAGCAAGGTATAACTGATGGTCACAGTACAACATAGAGAAACTTCAACACTTTAAAAATTATATAAAATAATTGGAGAGTTGCAGTGAAATGTGTTGTTTTACAAGGTCAGCAAGAGTAGTACAGCACCCCTAGAACAAATTGTGCGACCTTTCAGTTACCAGCCCAATGCTCTAACTGCTGGGCGACCTGCATTCCCTGTCCTCCATCTTGATCTTCATGTGTATCTGTGACTCTTTAGAACATGGAAGGCAGAGGTGATTACCAAACAACAGAGAACACTCTATTGAAGTGCACCATGATTTCTGTTCAAAGAAACTCTGTGTCTCTTCTCGCCCCTCTTGGTGGCATCCTACTGTTTTAGATGTGGCCTCCTTCTCACTACTTCTCTCCGTTAATGCAAATTAGTTTAATTTTGCACGACAAGGAAAGTAAACTTTCTTTCCAGAGTTGTATGTCTGGTTCCCTGTGGGCTACAGAGAACTGCAGAAACACTGCTCCAATTCTGTCATTGTCAAAGTTTGATATTAAGTGATTCTTCAGTCGCCTTTGTTGAGTGATACATCTAGCGTACCAGGGTCCCAATTCCTCCCCGTTAATTTTTTAAAGGAGAAAATTGAAGACGTCTATTCCTTAAAGGACTGTGTGGGGCTGCTTATGCTAACTATTGTAACTTTCCTGCTGTGATGTCTTTTGTTTGGTTCTTTTATCTCTCCTTATCCGCGGGGGGCCGCTACCTTTGGCACCGCGCCGTCAAAACCAACGGCAGCTCTGAAATCATTTCAGTAGCCCCTAAGACGAGCCAAGAGAATTCAGATTCTTCACAGATCAAAGTATTGTAGTGTGACTGCTCCTGCCTCTCTCTCTCTCTCTCTCTCTCTCTCTCTCTCTCTCTCTCTCTCTGTGATCAAGTACAGTGTTTTGTTTAAAGGCCTGTCCTGGTTTGCTGAGATGTACCCATAACACCCAGATCATGTCTGCATATTCACTGCCAGGTGTATGTATAAAAATTAGGTGTCACGTTGAATGATGTCCTCTAATGGCAGTACAGCATCTACAGGACGCTGTCACTACATAACCATTATGTGTGTCACTGTCACCACCCCCAAGGCCCTTTTATCATCATGAATAATGCTAATATTGTGTCAATATTATGTCTGCCTGTTCAGAACATTTCCTGTATATGTATGGTGCTCCAGACAAGCTGAGGGATAATATACATTATACAATATATACATAATATAATATATACATTATACAATATATACATTATACAATATATATTACACAATATATACATAATACAATATGTACATAATACAATATATACATTATGCAATATATACATCATATAATATATTTATAATACAATAAATACATTATACAATATATACATGACGTAATATATACATTATACAATATATACATAATATAATATATACATAATATAATATATACATAATACAATATATACATAATATAATATATTCATTATACAACATATACATAATGCAATATATACATAACACGCTATATACATTTACAATATATACATTATTCAATATATACATTATAGTGTTTCCTCGTATGCTTCACAGCCTTCATAAAACATTTCCAAGGTCACGTTCATTCCTGGGGAAAAGTTGTACAACTGTTATAGTGTTTCCTCTCCTCCTTTGTTCTTGGTCTTTCTTCCTGACACAGTCTGCTGGAGAAAATCACAGAGAATAACTTTCTTTTCTTCTGTCTTTAATTTCATCAGCCACTCCTGACTGACAAGCATCATTACGGATAAAATTATCTCAGTAATTATCCTGCCCAAAGGAGATTTATATCCCTTTGTTGAGAGACGAGAGGGAGTGGGAGAGAGGATAGGGGGATGGTGTGGGGCTGTGGGTATGGTACATGTCGTTCGTACAGGAAAGGGAAGTGCTTTGTTAAAATAGCTCCCTAATGAGCCTCCGCCCCCCTGCCGTGCGGGGGCCTCAGCGGCCTGCCTACCCAGAGTGCAATGCTTTTGTTCTGCCGAGTGGTGAGAGTCAGGCATCCACCCTGGCCACTCACCGCCGCCCGCCGTACATAATTATCGTCCGCATCGATTCACACTCCTCCAGATTACCCCTATGGAGAATGAGAGAAAGAGAGAGAGAGAAATACAACCTATATTTATGTTGATTTATTTTCCCATTTGTTCTTTAACTATTTGCACATCGTTACAACACTGTATATACACATAATATGACATTAGAAATGTCTTTATTCTTTTGGAACTTGTGAGTGTAATATTTACTGTTTACTTTTTATTGTTTATTTCACTTTTGTTTATCCATTTTACTTGCTGTGGTAATGTTAACATATGTTTCCCATACAAATAAATCCCTTTGAATTGAATTGAGAAAGAAATATCAGAGTAGACTGATCCATGGTCTGAAGGCCTTTACCTTGTCACACCAACCACTCATAAAAACACTACTACTATCTCTGCTTTGAGTATGGTCCATTCACCTGAAGCTGAAGCTAACCATGCTGTGGTTGGCTGGCTGATACCTACCCAATAGACAGCTGACCTAGAACCAAATACTGTAAAACTAACCATGCTGTGGTTGGCTGATAGATAGATAGATAGATAGATAGATCAGCTTGTCCTCCATCTTCTCCTTATTTTTATTTAACCTTTATTTTACTAGGCAAGTCAGTTAAGAACAAATTCTTATTTACAATGACGGCCTAGGAACAGTGGGTTAACTGCCTTGTTCAGGGGCAGAACGACAGATTTTTACCTTGTCAGCTCGGGGATTCGATCCTGCAACCTTCCAGTTACGGGCCCAACACTCTAACCACTAGGCTACCTGCCGCCCCAAAGCTACCTACCCTCTCTTCCCCACAGCAATCCGCAACTTCAACTCCCTCTAGACGCATTTCATTCCTCTGGATGGCAAAGAAAGCACTGGGATGCGCTGTCTGTAACCTCGCGATAACAGAGTGGATGACGTCACATGCTGTGTTTGCGTCCGCGGAGGGCGGGATGTAAACAATAACAGCAATGGCCGCCGTGAATTCCCTCGGCAAATAGTAGGGTCTCAGGCTAACGGCTAACAGCTCAATGTCCGGGCTACAAAACTCTTCCTTAAGAGTAATATGGCTCGGATTACACCATCTGTTGTTAACTAATAAGGCCAGCCCACCACCCTTGCTCTTACCGGAAGAGACACCATCCCTGTCCGCTCTGATGGTCTGGAAACCGCCAATAGTGACGTTCTCTATGGGGATGTTATCGTTCAGCCAAGTCTCAGTGAAAAACATTAGGCTCGCTTCACGATAGTCCCTTTGCCCTCGGACAAGAGCCTCAAGCTCGTCCATTTTTTTATGTAGTGATCTGACGTTTCCCATAATGATAGACGGTATAGCTGGCTTGTACTTACTCAGCTTCGCCTTACACTTCACTCACCGCCCTACGTCCACGCCGTCGCCTTTTCAACTCGTCCGGAATATCAAACTTTTCCCTGGGGTTCAGAGAAACTCCTGTCGACGTTCAGCTGCGAGAAAATCCATAATCCTGAACTATTACAGTTCAACTGTAGCAAAAAAAACTAAAGAAAAGAGACGAAAAAACGAACTAAAAACGAACCTACCCATTAGACAACTGACCCTGAACCAAATACTGTAAAACTAACCATGCTGTGGTTGGCTGGCTGCTATCTACCCATTAGACAACTGACCGTGAACCAAATACTGTAAAACTAACCATGCTGTGGTTGGCTGGCTGCTATCTACCCATTAGACAACTGACCCTGAACCAAATACTGTAAAACTAACCATGCTGTGGTTGGCTGGCTGCTATCTACCCATTAGACAACTGACCCTGAACCAAATACTGTAAAACTAACCATGCTGTGGTTGGCTGGCTGCTATCTACCCATTAGACAACTGACCCTGAACCAAATACTGTAAAACTAACCATGCTGTGGTTGGCTGGCTGCTATCTACCCATTAGACAACTGACCGTGAACCAAATACTGTAAAACTAACCATGCTGTGGTTGGCTGGCTGCTATCTACCCATTAGACAACTGACCCTGAACCAAATACTGTAAAACTAACCATGCTGTGGTTGGCTGGCTGCTATCTACCCATTAGACAACTGACCCTGAACCAAATACTGTAAAACTAACCATGCTGTGGTTGGCTGGCTGCTATCTACCCATTAGACAACTGACCCTGAACCAAATACTGTGAGACTAACCATGCTGTGGTTGGCTGGCTGCTATCTACCCATTAGACAACTGACCCTGAACCAAATACTGTAAAACTAACCATGCTGTGGTTGGCTGGCTGCTATCTACCCATTAGACAACTGACCCTGAACCAAATACTGTAAAACTAACCATGCTGTGGTTGGCTGGCTGCTATCTACCCATTAGACAACTGACCCTGAACCAAATACTGTAAAACTAACCATGCTGTGGTTGGCTGGCTGCTATCTACCCATTAGACAACTGACCCTGAACCAAATACTGTAAAACTAACCATGCTGTGGTTGGATGGCTGCTATCTACCCATTAGACAACTGACCCTGAACCAAATACTGTGAGACTAACCAGGAAACCTGAATGATCCACACCAGAGGCTGGAAGCAGCAGAGGACTACTATAACAGCTTGTATTAACAAGAACTGCTTGTACATATCCAGTCTTCCGACCACAGCACCTTGTTTCGAGTGTTACATCTCAAATGACTGAACCATGATGAAACACAGACCCTTATCAACTCAATCATTCTTCCCACGGAGCTAGTCTATTGATAATAAATGCTCTGTCACATTATTCATCCATGAGGTTGAGGGTTTGAACAGGAATCAAAGGTAATCAACTTTCATAACAAATCAGAAAGACTTCCAGAGCTCGCACTCTACCCTATCTCTCTACCCTCTCTCTCTCTCTCTCTCTCTCTCTCTCTCTCTCTCTCTCTCTCTCTCTCTCTCTCTCTCTGTCTCTCTCTCTCTCTCTCTCTCTCTCTCTCTGTCTCTCTCTCTCTCTCTCTCTCTCTCTGTCTCTCTCTCTCTCTCTCTCTCTCTCTCTCTCTCTCTCTCCCGACCCCCCCTCTCTATCTCTCTCTATTTCTCTCTCTTTATATGTATATATCCCCCTCCTCTCTCTCTCTCTCGCTCTCTCTCTTTCTCTATTCAATTCAATTCAAAGGGATTTATTTGTATGGGAAACATATGTTAACATTACCACAGCAAGTAAAATGGATAAACAAAAGTGAAATAAACAATAAAAAGTAAACAGTAAATATTACACTCAGTTCCAAGTTCCAAAAGAATAAAGGCATTTCTAATGTCATATTATATATATATACAGTGTTGTAACGATGTGCAAATAGTTAAAGTATAAAAGGGAAAATAAATCAACATAAATATGGGTTGTATTTACATGGTGTTTGTTCTTCACTGGTTGCACTTTTGTTGTGGCAACAGGTCACACATCTTGCTGCTGTGATGGAACACTGTGGTATTTTATCCAGTAGATATGAGAGTTTATCAAAACTGGGTTTGTTTTTTAATTATTTGTGGATCTGTGTAATCTGAGGGAAATATGTGTCTCTAATATGGTCATACATTTGGCAGGAGGTTAGGAAGTGCAGCTCAGTTCCACCTCATTTTGTGGGCAGTGTGCACATATCCTGTCTTCTCTTGAGAGCCAGGTCTGCCTACAGCAGCCTTTCTCAACAGCAAGTCTATGCTCACTGAGTCTGTACATAGTCAAAGCTTTCCTTAAGTTTGGGTCAGTCACAGTGGTCAGGTATTCTGCCACTGTGTACTCTCTGTTTAGGGCCAAATAGCATTCTAGTTTGCTCTGTTTTTTTGTGGGGTCTGTTTGTGTTTGTGAACAAAGACCCAGGACCAGCTTACTTAGGGGACTCTTCTCCAGGTTCATCTCTCTGTAGCTGATGGATTTGTTATGGAAGGTTCGGGAATCGCTTCCTTTTATGTGGCTTTTCTGGATTTTGATATTTAGCGGGTATCGGCCTAATTCTGCTCTGCATACATTATTTGGTGTTTTTCGTTGTACACAGAGGATATTTTTGCAGAATTCTGCATGCAGAGTCTCTATTTGGTGTTTGTCCCATTTTGTGAATTCTTGGTTGGTGAGCGGAACCCCAGACCCCACAACCATAAAGGGCAATGGGTTCTAGAACTGATTCAAGTATTTTTATCCAGATCCTAATTGGTATGTCGAATTTATGTTCCTTTTGATGGCATAGAAGGCCCTTCTTGCCTTGTCTCTCAGATCGTTCACAGCTTTGTGGAAGTTACCTGTGGCGCTGATGTTTAAGCCTGGCATCTGGACCTTTTTTGGAACACCATTATTTTTGTCTTACTGAGATTTACTGTCAAGGCCCAGGTCTGTGCAGAAGATCTAGGTGCTGCTGTAGGCCCTCCTTGGTTGGTGACAGAAGCACCAGATCATCAGCAAACAGTAGACATTTGACTTCAGATTCTAGTAGGGTGAGGCCGGGTGCTGCAGACTGTTCTAGTGCCCTCGCCAATTAGTTGATATATATGTTGAAGAGGGTGGGGCTTAAACTGCATCCCTGTCTCACCCCCTGGCCCTGTGGAAAGAAATGTGTGTGTTTTTTGTGTACATGGATTTTATGATGTCTTATGTTTTTCCCCCAACACCACTTTCCATCAATTTGTATAGCAGACCCTCATGCCAAATTGAGTCAAAAGCTTTTTTGAAATCAACAAAGCATGAGAAGACTTTGCCTTTGTTTTGGTTTGTTTGTTTGTCCATCAGGGTGTGCAGGGTGAATACGTGGTCTGTTGTACGGTCATTTGGTAAAAAGACAATTTGATGCTTGCTCAGTACATTATTTTCACTGAGGAAATGTACGTCTGCTTTTAATGATAATGCAGAGAATGTTACCAAGGTTCTTTCTCTCTCTCTCTCTCTCTCCGCTCCAGTCCCTCTGCTGTGTCTATAGAGACAGGTGAGTTCTGTGGTCGGTTTTGATCTCTCTAACATGTATTCACTCTCTTCTCCTCTAGTCACTGGGGATCTCCACACCAAGGTCAGCGCTCAAAGACAAGCTGCACCCTGGGAACAGAGCTCTGCACCACTCCTCTCCGCTGGCTGCTCCTCGCTTCCTCTCATCTTTTTCCTCCCTCTCTTTGTGGAAGGATCAGAAAGCAGGGCTTGACACTAGTGAAGTCCCCAGCTAGCAGTCATCACTACCTGTTTCCGTATGGCAGGACACCAAAGAGGACTACAATTGGATCATTAATATCATTGGAGGGTGTGAGAGCCAATAAGCACCAAGTATTATCCAGGGATGACACACACACAAATGTATATCAAATTCAACACAACAAAAGCAATAGCTTTGGGCTACACTGCACATTATTGTGTTCTTATTATCTGTTCTGTCAGCAGCAGAGCATGATACCCTTTGTGGCATAATTTATCTCTTTCAGGCAGAGAGTACACCTGGCATACCCCTTTATATCCACTGTATTGTAAAAGTGAGAAAGTTTCACCTCTATAGTGGCATCCAACTAAGCCAGGCCCAGCTCCAGCTA
>CM042421.1:2474188-2509188 GCA_023634145.1 Thymallus thymallus
TAAATGTTTTATTTGTCACTTACTTCGTAAACAACTGGTGTACACTGACAGTATAAAGTACATTTCTTGCAGTTCTGCAGATTTTTTTGTTGCAATTTTTTAACAAATTTCATGCAATTCTACTAGATTTACCATGCTAATATAAATTCTACATATTTTGACATAGAGTGTAGGTACGTTTGCAGATTTTTAAATGATAACTGATGATCAATGGGCTTCACCGCGGTCGGTAATTCGACTAGTTCTAACAAATTTAGACTAGTTCCCCAATAATTTTTTTTTGCCAACATGGGTTAATTGAGCGACTGCTGATGAACAATCCCCAATAGACAATAGTGGTATAATCTAAAGCATATCTGGGTTTGTGGAGCGATAACTGGAATGGTAGGGTTCCTTTTCCTGGGTGTGTTTCTCGCTCTGTGTGTGTGTGAGATAGATAGCCTCCTTGCTCGCACACGCTTTTTCAGTTCTGCCCACAAATGTTCTATAGGATTGAGGTCAGGGCTTTGTGATGGCCACTCCAATACCTTGACTTTGTTGTCCTTAAGCCATTTTGCCACAACTTTGGAAGTATGCTTGGGGTCATTGTCCATTTGGAAGACCCATTTGCGACCAAGCTTTAACTTCCTGACTGATGTCTTGAGATGTTGCTTCAATATATCCACATAATTTTCCTTCCTCATGATGCCATCTATTTTGTGAAGTGCACCAGTCCCTCCTGGCCTCTCTACACACACACACCCTGGCCTCTACACACACACACACACACACACACACACACCCTGGCCTCTACACACACATGGGATGGAGATGCAATATGGCAGTCGTGCCAACATATCTCATCAGCCACCTGGTGGAAGGGACTTTGTGGATCTGAGGCTGTTGCCTCCAACATCCTCCAAATCTCAACAACATCAGCCGCCTCAGAGTGCAACTGGTCCTTGTTTGGGAACACATACACACCAAAGCACGCAACAGGCTGACCAATAAAAGGGTTGAAAAATGGGTGGCCATCCGGGCAGATTTGAGGCTTTTGAGCCTGACAACAAGCCATCCTCAACAAGGTTGGAAAGTGACAGTGAAGATGAGGCCTCAGAGTCTGATGTTCAAGAGGTGGACATTGAGGAGGTCCAGGGAGAAGACATGGAAGCCTGAGAGGAAGACAACCAAAGCTTTAGTTTCTAGACTATCATTTTACAGATGTATGTTGAAAGTGTTTTTGGGAGATGTGATGGATCATTGGGGATCATTCAATATTCCCTTTCTTTTGTTGTTCAGTGAAATCATCTCATATGAAGAGTCAACTCATTTAATTAAAGGTCAATTCGTAACTAAATTGTTTTTTAAATTATTTCTATTGGAAGGATTTAATAATTTGCAATTATGTCTACTTATGAGAAGGTAAAAGGTTTATGTTTCTGTCTCCATATGATATGATCAATATATCCAATGCAAAAAACATAGATAGATAGATAGATAGATAGATAGATAGATAGATAGATAGATAGATAGATAGATAGATAGATAGATAGATAGATAGATAGATAGATAGATAGATAGATAGATAGATAGATAGATAGATAGATAGATAGATAGATAGATAGATAGATAGATAGATAGATAGATAGATAGATAGATAGATAGATAGATAGATAGATAGATAGATAGATAGATAGATAGATAGATAGATAGATAGATAGATAGATAGATAGATAGATAGATATACTAAAAGCAATGAAAAAAGATACAACTGACAGGATACTAAAATTCATTCCTGAGTGAATGACTACGTAAGTTCAGTCCAAGAATTTCTTACAATATTGCATGTGATATGATATAACAACTGTACATGAATATGTATATACAGACCTGAATGAATGGATAAGTCCTGAGTGAATGAGTGATTACAGACCAGAGTTACTCACGGATGGATGCCTAATTGTTAAACTAGGTCCTAGCACCCCAACAGTTCCAGGTCTATGTTGCCGACAGCACGGCACCCCGGTGAGGCATTAAATAGTTATTCTAACTCATATCTAGCCTAGCGCTGCATGCCTTATTCTAACTCATTTATTTTTTATTTAACCAGGTAGGTCAGTTGAGAACAAGTTCTCATTTGCAACTGCGACCTGGCCAAGACAAAGCAGTACGACAAAAACAACACAGAGTTACACAGTAAACAAACATAGTCAAAAACACAATAGAAAATCTATATACAGAGTGCAAATGTAGAGCAAAATGCAGTAGGTTAGGAGGTAGGACAATAAATAGACCATAGTGGTGAAATAAATTACAGATTAGCAATTAACACAGGAATGAAGGATGTGCAAATTATGATGTGCGAATAGAGATACATGAGTGCAAGATTAGCGAAAATAATAAAAATAAATATGGGGATGAGGTAGTAGGGTGGGCTATTCACAGATGGGCTGTATACAGGTGCAGTGATCGATAAGCAGCTTTGACAGCTGATGCTTAAAGTTAGTGAGGGAGATAGGAACCTCTAGCTTCAAGGATTTTTGCAATTCGTTCCAGTCATTGGCAGCAGAGAACTGGAAGGAATGGCGGCCAAATTAGGTGTTGGCTTTGGGGATGACCAGTGAGATATACCTGCTGGAGCGCATGCTACGGGTGGGTGTTGCTATGGTGACCAGTGAGCTGAGATAGGGCGGGGATTTACCTAGTAAAGACTTATAGATGACCTGGAGCCAGTGGGTTTGGCGACGAATATATAATGAAGGCCAGCCAACGAGAGCATACAGGTCGCAGTGGTGGGTAGTATATGGGGCTTTGGTAACAAAACGGATGGCACTGTGATAGATTACATCCAATTTGCTGAGTAGAGTGTTGGAGGCTAATTTGTAAATGACATCGCCGAAATCAAGGATCGGTAGGATAGTCAGTTTTACAAGGGCATGTTTGGCAGCATGAGTGAAGGAGGCTTTGTTGCGAAATAGGAAGCCGATTCTGGATTTAATTTTGGATTGGAGATGGTTGATGTGAGTCTGGAAGTTGAGTTTACAGTCTAACCAGACGCCTAGGTATTTGTAGTTGTCCACATATTCTAAGTCAGACCCGTCGAGAGTAGTGACGATAGTCCGGTGGGCGGGAGCGGGCAGCGTTCGATTGAAGAGCATGCATTTAGTTTTACTAGCATTTAAGAGCAGTTGGAGGCCACGGAAGGAGTGTTGTATTGCATTGAAGCTTGTTTGAAGGTTAGTAAACACAGTGTCCAAAGAGGGGCCAGATGTATACAGAATGGTGTCGTCTGCGTAGAGATGGATCAGAGAGTCACCAGCAGCGAGAGCGACATCGTTGATGTATATAGAGAAAAGGGTTGGCCCAAGAATTGAACCCTGTGGCACCCCCATAGAAACTGCCAGAGGATCGGACAATAGGCCCTCCGATTTGACACACATGCCTTATTATAACTCATATCTAGCCTAGCGCTGGCCAGGGCTAAAAGGAGAACCAACCTTCTGTCTTCCAGAGGGCAGCTGATTCCACCTCATACCTAGCGCTGCATCAGGCCTGGGGAGGAGGAGAGGAGCAGAGACATGGCTACTTTATCATTCTAACTCTCACATACATGGGCGTTTCTGGCCAATCTGGCACCCTAGGCGAGATCTCTAAAAATCGCCCCCACCCCAAGAAAAGGGTGAATTAACCCTTTTTAATTTAACTAATATAAACACATAAGAAATACAAGTGCGACATCAAATGTACAAACATTTTTCAAAAAGGAGAAATATTATGTGCAGCTATAAAATAAAAAATAAAAAAATAAATACAATATTGACTCATGTGCAATCAAATATTTAACAACAGGTACATAAGGTGCGTAAACAAAAAAGACACAAATAATTATATATGCTGTCTCATAAAGAATCTGGTACAAATTAGCCTGAATCTGACTGACAAGTAGGCAAAACTGTTGAGTCGGCTGTGGATGTGACTTGACCAATACATTTGATCACACATTAAAAAAAACATTGTATTAAAACAAATCACCATAAAATGACAGGTGACAGGAACAACTATAAGAAAAGATCATCACCACCATCTGAATCAAACAGTATATAGTCTACTGACTCTCAGAGGGGATTGGTTGTGTTGATGGTTCCCCTTCAGAGGCAGCAGCATCTTCTTTGTCTCTCCCCAAACACTTATGGAGAGCATCTGTCATATTTAGTTGCAAAATAATAAACCATTTTGTCTCGAAATATTGATCTAAACTGGCCTTAAGGTTCCACTTCCACCCTTTGCCCGCTGCCTGATCACATGCTATGTATTTACTGCTACTCTAGTTCAGGCTTAGCTTGTTAGCTAGCTTTTCACACTACATTTCAAATAGCTAAAACCAGAGACAGACAGATGCTTTTAAAAATGTCCATAAAAAACATACCACTATACTTATATCTTCCTCATCTTTCCTCTTCCTTCTATATTCTTCCCTTGATGGCTTTGATGTTTAATGAGAACAGCAGTCAGAACAGCAGTCAGAACAGCAGTCAGAACAGCAGTCAGAACAGTAGTCAGAACGGCAGTCAGAACAGTAGTCAGAACAGCAGTCAGAACAGCAGTCAGAACAGTAGTCAGAACAGCAGTCAGAACAGCAGTCAGAACAGCAGTCAGAACAGCAGTCAGAACAGTAGTCAGAACAGCAGTCAGAACAGTAGTCAGAACAGCAGTCAGAACAGTAGTCAGAACGGCAGTCAGAACAGCAGTCAGAACAGTAGTCAGAACAGCAGTCAGAACAGCAGTCAGAACAGCAGTCAGAACAGCAGTCAGAACAGCATTCAGAACGGCAGTCAGAACAGCAGTCAGAACAGTAGTCAGAACAGCAGTCAGAACAGCAGTCAGAACAGTAGTCAGAACGGCAGTCAGAACAGCAGTCAGAACATCGGTCAGAACAGCAGTCAGAACATCGGTCAGAACAGCAGTCAGAACATCGGTCAGAACGGAAGTCAGAACAGCAGTCAGAACAGCAGTCAGAACATCGGTCAGAACGGAAGTCAGAACGGCAAGTAAGAAAATGTTCAACGGATAAACTGTCAACTGTCGCGCGACTCACCCGCCGTCCACACCTGGCCCCGCCCTCCCTCACCATCATCTCTCCACACCTGGCCCCGCCCGCCCTCCCTCACCACCATCTCTCCACACCTGGCCCCGCCCGCCCTCCCTCACCACCATCTCTCCACACCTGGCCCCGCCCGCCCTCCCTCACCACCATCTCTCCACACCTGGCCCCGCCCGCCCTCCCTCACCACCATCTCTCCACACCTGGCCCCGCCCGCCCTCCCTCACCACCATCTCTCCACACCTGGCCCCGCCCGCCCTCCCTCACCACCATCTCTCCACACCTGGCCCCGCCCGCCCTCCCTCACCACCATCTCTCCACACCTGGCCACGCCCGCCCTCCCTCACCACCATCTCTCCAGTCAGCAATATTTTTTCACTGATAACAAATAATTAAGTCTTGAGTTAATGTGTTATTAGTTTTATTTTTCAGTGTTTCTCCTATATGTTATATTCAGAGCGTCTCCTAAACTGTCTCCCGGCGCTCAGGGATCCGTCCATGAATTTAAAGCGCAGCTTCTAAATGTCTGTTGGCTAGCTAACCAGACGCTAATCGCTAGCTGGAATGCTAAAAACATAGCTGCATAGAGCAGCAGCTCTGACTATTTTGTTTTTGTGTTTGTTTTTTTATAATGAATTCCACTGTCGAAACTTGTCAACAGATTTTTTGGGGGGTATATATTGTTTAGGGCGGTTGGGGGCGGGGGAGTAACCAATCCTCTCCTCCAGGTGGCGCCCTAGGCAACTGACTAAAAACGCCTGCTCACATACCTAGCGCTGCATCAGGCCTGGGCAGGAGGAGAGGAGCAGAGACATGGCCACTTTATCATTATAACTCTCACATACCTAGCGCTGCATCAGGCCTGGGAATGTAAAAGGAGAAGTAAAGCTCTCTCATCATATATAGTTGGAACTTGTAACTAATGTCCTCCACTTTATCACTCTAACTCATACACACCTAGCCTTGTCCTTACCCAGAGCTGCATGTCTGAGACTATAAGGAGAACCCAGCCTGTCTTCATATATAGTTAACCTGCAATAAATGTCCACCACTTCATCAAACTTAATCAAATCAAAAATGTTACCTACTGCTTTAGACTGTCTCCTATTGGTGATGATAATCTAATAGTTAACTACTGCTTTAGACTGTCTCCTATTGGTGATGATAATCTAATAGTTACCTACTGCTTTAGACTGTCTCCTATTGGTGATGATAATCTAATAGTTACCTACTGCTTTAGACTGTCTCCTATTGGTGATGATAATCTAATAGTTACCTACTGCTTTAGACTGTCTCCTATTGGTGATGATAATCTAATAGTTACCTACTGCTTTAGACTGTCTCCTATTGGTGATGATATCTTCATAGTTACCTACTGCTTTAGACTGTCTCCTATTGGTGACGATAATCTTCATATTTAACTACTGCTTTAGACTGTCTCCTATTGGTGATGATAATCTTCATAGTTACCTACTGCTTTAGACTGTCTCCTATTGGTGATGGTAATCTAATTGTTCAGCTAAACCATATTGTAGTGAGAGTTGCTGGAAAAACTACTAGATAATATTTGCAATGATGAGAAGATAATCACTATGTCTGTTCTGCTTGTATTTGAACATGAAATACACTGCCTCTGTGCCGTGCTTATGTTAGCAATACTGTTACACCAGACAACACCGTTGGTACAAACATGTCAATCATGTCTTCTGTGTACAACATAACTGCATGTAGCCTGACACCCCTCCATGTCAATGAGGGGGAAGTGGCAGTGGAGCAGTGGAAACACTGTACAGAAGCTATGTAGACAGCAGAGTGGAGCAGTGGAAACACTGTACAGAAGCTATGTAGACAGCAGAGTGGAGCAGTGGAAACACTGTACAGAAGCTATGTAGACAGCAGAGTGGAGCAGTGGAAACACTGTACAGAAGCTATGTAGACAGCAGAGCAGTAGATACATCAACAAATATATCTGAATCAATAGCCAAGGCAAGTCAGGTTCCAGAAAATCCAGAACCTCGTCCACATCCTCTCATGCTCATCCACTCATCCTCAGCCACTCATCCTCAGCCACTGATCCACATCCACTCATCCTCAGCCTCTCATCCTCATCCTCAGCCTCTCATCCTCATCCTTATCCACTCATCCTGTAATAGAGAAACCAGACTCTCTGCAAAGCCACACCCATTTATCTAAAACTTGATCTAACTAGATAAAATGTGAGGCTTTGGTAACTGACTTCACGTTCTTCCTTCCTACCGAGCTTCCCTCAGTCCCTTCTAGTTCACTCTCTCCCACAGTATCTCAACAGACTTCATCCCTCTCAGTCCCTTCTAGTTTACTCTCTCCCACAGCATCTCAACAGACTTCATCCCTCTATCAATCCCCGTTTAGACAGATTTCACCCCTCTCTCCCTCAGCAGGCTCAATCCCTGTTTAGACAGATTTCATCCCTCTCTCCCTCAGCAGGCTCAATCCCTGTTTAGACAGACTTCACCCCTCTCTCCCTCAGCAGGCTCAATCCCTGTTTAGACAGACTTCACCCCTCTCTCCCTCAGCAGGCTCAATCCCTGTTTAGACAGACTTCATCCCTCTCTCCCTCAGCAGGCTCAATCCCTGTTTAGACAAACTTCATCCCTCTCTCCCTCAGCAGGCTCAATCCCTGTTTAGACAGATTTCACCCCTCTCTCCCTCAGCAGGCTCAATCCCTGTTTAGACAGACTTCATCCCTCTCTCCCTCAGCAGAAAGAGGAGGAACAATTTATTCCTTCTTCAAATGAAGCTGCGTCCAAAATGAGAGCTGTTTAAATCAGATCATTTAAACTCACTTAACCCCTGATTCAACCCCCTCTCTGTTCCCTGAGCTCCCCTCTAATGAAATTAGACCTAAATAAGAATGTTCTAGAACATATTCAGCACAAAGGCAGACACGAGATGAGAGACATGTGGAGCACAGAATCTGACATGAAGAGACGTTCAGCTGGTTATGAACTGTAGACACCATGATGAAGGGCAGACAGGCCCTAGAGTTAATGTCCTTTAATATCGATGACACGCTCAGAAAGAGAAACTGTACTGGTGTAATACAGTTACCCTGTAGGCCAGAGCTGTTAGTCAGAGCTGTTAATCAGAGCTGTAGGCCAGAGCTGTAGGCCAGAGCTGTAGGCTAGACTCTTAGTCAGAGCTGTCAGAGCTGTCAGAGCTGTAGGCCAGAGCTGTTAGTCAGAGCTGTTAGTCAGAGCTGTAGGCTAGACTCTTAGTCAGAGCTGTCAGAGCTGTAGGCCAGAGCTGTTAGTCAGAGCTGTTAGTCAGAGCTGTAAGCCAGAGCTGTTAGTCAGAGCTGTTAGTCAGAGCTGTTAGTCAGAGCTGTTAATCAGAGCTGTAAGCCAGAGCTGTAGGCTAGACTCTTAGTCAGAGCTGTCAGAGCTGTCAGATCTGTAGGCCAGAGCTGTTAGTCAGAGCTGTTAGTCAGAGCTTTTCATGCTCTTTCTAATTTCATGACAGTTTTCTGTATCATTAAGACTGACTCATCAACACTCACTCAATTCATACAGCATAATAGTTTCACATTGTTTGGATGGGGACTAGATGAAACAATACTGGCTAACTGTCTCAAGGCACAAAGAGTAAGATATTCCAGCAGTACTGTAAGTCCTGTATACAGTAACATGGCAGATATTCCAGCAGTACTGTAAGTCCTGTATACAGTAACATGGCAGATATTCCAGCAGTACTGTAAGTCCTGTATACAGTAACATGGCAGATATTCCAGCAGTACTGTAAATCCTGTATACAGTAACATGGCAGATATTCCAGCAGTACTGTAAGTCCTGTATACAGTAACATGGCAGATATTCCAGTAGTACTGTAAGTCCTGTATACAGTAACATGGCAGATATTCCAGCAGTACTGTAAGTCCTGTATACAGTAACATGGCAGATATTCCAGCAGTACTGTAAGTCCTGTATACAGTAACATGGCAGATATTCCAGCAGTACTGTAAGTCCTGTATACAGTAACATGGCAGATATTCCAGAAGTACTGTATGTCCTGTATACAGTAACATGGCAGATATTCCAGAAGTACTGTATGTCCTGTATACAGTAACATGGCAGATATTCCAGAAGTACTGTATACATCACTTGATCTGGTCATCTTCTCAAATTAACACATTCCTGACAATTACAGTTAAAGAGATGTTTTGAGGAACCTGTAAGAAATCTGCTCAGTGATAGGCTGGTTTGGTGAGGTTTCGGATTGGTAACTATGGTTTCAGGCCATGGGCATCTGGTGATAGGCTGTGTAGTGACCAGTCACGTAATGGTAGATCTGGAAGAACAGAGAAACAGGGAATAACAAAAGAGGATTAATTAAAACAGTTTAAAACAGTTAAAACACTTAGCTAGATAGAGTGGACAATTTAAATATGACCCTAGTGTTATTATGAGGTCTAGAACAGTGACATGTAGAGGTTAAAGGTCATGACTAATGGACAAACCAAACCATTGCTGTGTCCTACAGTACCAAGCCATTCCATTCTGCTCTCAGCACTAATCAGCCAGGTTATGGGACTTGTGTTGGAAGGACCTCCTGAGAGTGTGTGTGTGTGTGTGTGTGTGTGTGTGTGTGTGTGTGTGTGTGTGTGTGTGTGTGTGTGTGTGTGTGTGTGTGTGTGTGTGTGTGTGTGTGTGTGTGTGTGTGTGTGTGTGTGTGTGTGTGTGGACGTGTTTAACTATACTTGGACCAGAAATCCCCACAAGAATAGTAAACCAACAAACATATGACCAACTGGGGACATTTAGTTACTCCCCACAAGGTCAAATGCTATTTCTAGGGGGTTTAGGGTAAAGGTTAGAATTAGTGTTAGGGTTTGGAGTTAGGGTTAGTTTTAGGGTTAGGGTTAGGAGCTAGGGTTAGGTTTTTGGGTTAGGGTTAGGGAAAATAGGATTTTGAATAGGACTGAATTGTATGTCCCCACAAGGTTAGCTGTACAAGACTGTGTGTGTGTGTGTGTGTGTGTGTGTGTGTGTGTGTGTGTGTGTGTGTGTGTGTGTGCGTGCGTGCGTGCGTGCGTGCGTGTGTGTACCTGTCTCTCTATGTCAGCCAGTAAACTACTAGCCCCCAGTCTAAAGAGGTGAGGGCTCAGCCACTCGTCTCGCAGCTCTTCCTTCATCAGAGTCAGCCACACCAACGACTCCTTGGCTGTACGGATCCCACCAGCAGGCTTTAAACCAACCTGGGGAACAAGGAGGAGCCATTCAACAGGGAGTATGGATCATTTCAAACTATTTTAGGGAACTACATACATCTGATGTTGAATAGTATGGATTAGAACTGAACTGAATTCATTCAGCCAGCTTGACTGAATGGAATCTAAGAGAAGGACAGACTAATACCCATACCTTATGTCCAGTCTTCAGGAAGTAGTCCCGGATGGCTCTGACCATCACTATGGCGACAGGGTACGTAGCGTTGACAGACTCCTTCCCTGATGACGTTTTGATTAAGTCTGACCCTGTTGTTACACACAAACACACAATGACCTCATTTCCTCAACTTAATATACAGGGCATTAGGAAAGTATTCAGATCACTTGACTTTTTCAACATTTTGTGACGTTACAGCCTTATTATAAAATGGATTAAATAAAACAAATTCCTCATCAATCTACCCACAATACCCCATAATGACCAAGCTAAACAGGCTTCTAAACAGGTTCATAAGTATTCAAACCTTTTGCTATGAGACTCAAAACTGAGCACAGGTGCATCCTGTTTACATCCTGTTTCCTGTTTCCATTGATCATCCTTGATATGTTTCTACAACATGATTAGAGTCCACCTGTGGTAAATGTTATTGACTGGACATGATTTGGATAGGCACACACCTGTCTATATGAGGTCCCACAATTGACAGTCTATGTAAGAGCAAAAACCAAGCCATGAGGTCAAAGGAATTGTCCGTAGCACTCCGAGACAGGATTGTGTCAAGGCACAGATCTGGGAATGGGTACCAAAACTTTTCTGCAGAATTGAAGGTCCCCAAGAACACAGTGGCCTCCATCATTCTTAAATGGAAGAAGTTTGGAACCACCAAGACTCTTCCTAGAGCTGGCCGCCCGGCCAAACTGAGCAATCGGGGAGAAGGGACTTGGTCAGGGAGGTGACAAAGAACCTGATGGTCACTCTGAAAGAGCTCTAGAGTTCATCTGTGGAGATGGAAGAACCTTCCAGAAGGACAACAATCACAGCAGCACTCCACCAATCAGGCCTTTATGGTAGAGTGGCCAGACGGAAGCCACTCCTCAGTAAAAGGCACATGACAGCCCACTCTGAGGTTTCCAAAAGGCACCTAAAGACTCTCAGACCATGAGAAACAAGATTCTCTGGTCTGATGAAACCTAGATTGAACTCCTTGGCCTGAATGCCAAGCGTCACGTCTGGAGGAAACCTGGCACCATCCCTACGGTGAAGCATGGTGGTGGCAGCATCATGCTGTGGGGATGTTTTTCAGCGGCAGGGACTGGGAGACTAGTCAGGATCAAGGGAAATATGAACAGAGAATTGTACAGAGAGATCCTTGAGCGCTCAGGGCCCCTGCTCCAGAGCGCTCAGGACCCCAGACTGGGGCGAAGGTTCACCTACCAACAGAACAACGACCCTAATAACACAGCCAAGACAACGCAGGAGTAGCTTTGGGACAAGTCTCTGAATGTCCTTGAGTGGCCCAGCCAGAGCACGGAGTTGAACCCGATCAAACATCTCTGAAGAGACCTGAAAAAAGCTGTGCAGCGACGCTCCCCATCCAACCTGACAGAGATTGAGAGGATCTGCAGAGAAGAATGGGAGAAACTCCCCACATACAGGTGTGCCAAGCTTTAAGGGTCTGAATACATGTAAATGTGATATTTCAGTAGGTTTTCTGATACATTTGCAAAACATCCTGACCTGTTTTTGCTATGTCATTAGATTGATGTGAAAAAAAAAAGTCATCAATTTTAGAATAACACAAAAGTTAAGGGGTCTGAATAATTCTTGAATGCACTGTATAACATGAGAGATAACATCTGGTGGATTTTGTGCCATTGTCACCTTTACAATTTCTTCTAGCCATCAATATGGAATCTATTCAGCTTTTCAACATTCTACAAAAAAGATCCCATTCAAGCAGGACAAGCTATAGAAATAGGAAACTGGACATATAGATGAAATACAGCACAGTACACACATTTAACATTCTACAATTCTAGAAATACACTTGATTGAATAAAAATAGGAAACTGAATTTAGAGATGTCATCAGACTGGGCTAAAATACAACATAGTCCTACTACATTTTAAGAGGTACACCTAGTTCTAAAGTATCTCTGACTGAGACAGAGATGCTCTCACGGTCTCCAGAGACATTACAGTGAGGGCTGTTCTGCTCTCACGGTCTCCAGAGACATTATAGTGAGGGCTGCTCTGCTCTCACGATCTCCAGATACATTACAGTGAGGGCTGCTCTGCTCTCACGATCTCCAGATACATTCTACTGAGGGATGCTCTGCTCTCAGGGTCTCCAGAGCCAGAGGAGAACATATGGTGTCTGTGACACTGTGACAGGGCTAAAAGAGGGTGTCTGCTGCCTGCTGCATCAATATAACCCTTCATTTATCCTCTCCTCCCTCCCTCCCTCCCTCTCTCCTCCCTCCCTCCCTCCCTCCTCTCCCCTCTCCTCTCCTCTCCTCTCTTTCCTTCCCTTCATTCTGAGACAATTATGTCTTATCAGCTTTCTGGATAAAAATAGAAGATGAAATGACAGGCTTTTAATAGATGAACCACAAACCCTGGTAAAACATCCCCATCCTTATAACCTCCATCCCTTCTGCCTTAGTCTTCCTCCCCCTAGTCTCTACTGACAGTTCATTACTAGACTGATGAACACTTTACACTCCATTAGTGTTGTTCATCAGTTGAAGTCAGGAGTTTACATACACTTAGGTTGAATTTTCAACCACTCCACAGATTTCATGTTAACAAACTATAGTTTTGGCAAGTCGGTTAGGACATCTACTTTGTGCATGAATCTACTTTGTGCATGACACAAGTAATTCTTCCAACAATTGTTTACAGACAGATTATTTCCGCTCAGCAAGGAAGAAGGCACTGCTCCAAAACCTCTATAAAAAAGCCAGACTACGGTTTTCAACTGCACATGGGGACAAAGATCATACTTTTTAGAGAAATGTCCTCTGGTCTGATGAAACAAAAATAGAACTGTTTGGCCATAATGACCATCGTTATGTTTGGAGGAAAAAGGGGGAGGCTTGCAAGCCGAAGAACACCATCCCAAAAGTGAAGCACGGGGGTGGCAGCATCATGTTGTGGGGGTGCTTTGCTGCAGGAGGGACTGGTGCACTTCACAAAATAGATGGCATCATGAGGAAGGACAATTATGTGGATATATTGAAGCAACATCTCAAGACATCAGTCAGGAAGTTAAAGCTTGGTAGCAAATGGGTCTTCCAAATGGACAATGACCCCAAGCATACTTCCAAAGTTGTGGCAAAATGGCTTAAGGACAACAAAGTCAAGGTATTGGAGTGGCCGTCACAAAGCCCTGACCTCAATCCTATAGAACATTTGTTGGCAGAACTGAAAAAGCGTGCGCGAGCAAGGAGGCCTACAAACCTGACTCAGATACACCAGTTCTGTCAGGAGGAATGGGCCAAAATTCACCCACCTTATTGTGGGAAGCTTTTGGAAGGCTACCTGAAAAGTTTGACCCAAGTTAAACAATTTAAAGGCAATTCTACCAAATACTAATTGAGTGTATGTAAACTTCTGATCCACTGGGAATGTGATGAAAGAAATAAAAGCTGAAATAAATCATTCTCTCTACTATTATTCTGACATTTCACATTCTTAAAATAAAGTGGTGATCCTAACTGACCTAAGACAGGGAATTTTTACTAGGATTAAATGTCAGGAATTGTGAAAAACTGAGTTTAAATGTATGTTTGGCTAAAGTGTATGTAAACGTCCAACTTCAAGTGTATATGTACTATGAATTTTTACACTACTAGACTGATGAACACGTTACACTCCTCTGTCTCTCTCCCGCTCTCCCTCTTCCTTCCTCCTTCTTCCTCCTCTCTCCCTCCCCAGACGGAGGAGTAATTCTGTAGATTGGTTATGGGGATGTTAATGACCTGATAATGGATAGAGGTTATTAAACGAGGGTGGCGGTAATGGCGCTCTTTTCATTTGGCTAGCGTGGGCAAGCAGGCAGTGTGTATGCGTAGCCGCCGTCGTAGATTAATAGGCGAAATTAGCATTCAATTTCTGGAATCTCATACGCAATTTATAGAACAAGAGGAGATTAAAGAGCAGCGCGACGACAAAAGCGATGTATTTTAATAATGATCTCTATCGCACCGGCTGACAATTTGGTACAGTAATCGGCTTATTATGTGACGGTAGTTAAGTGTACAGTTCAGTGTGTGTGTGTAAAAGAGAGAGAGTGTTCATCAGGTTAGCAAAGTACAGAGACATGGAGCAGCCTGAACAACAACGCCACCCACAGGAGAACATGACAGACCGCACCGTCTGGAACACATTTTCACTGGGCCTGATTCAGAGGTGAGATGAGCGAATACAACTCTGATCAATCATTCATCAACAACACTGAGAGAAAATGTTAGTTGGATCTCAAGTCAGAATACCGCCCTGTGTGTACGAGTGAGTGAGTGAGTGAGTGAGTGAGTGAGTGAGTGAGTGAGTGAGTGAGTGAGTGAGTGAGTGAGTGAGTGAGTGAGTGAGTGAGTGAGAGCACACTCACCAGCCATCATAGCCACCAGACTGGCCATGCAGATACAGTCGTATGAAAAAGTTTGGGCACCCCTCTGAGGCTGCATAATAATTTACTCTGTCGTCACAGAAAATGATCACAGTGGCATAACATTCATTTTCTAATAAAAGCTGAGTACTGTGGTATTGTCCAGACAAAGATTTTTAGTGTAGCAATATTAAGTTGTATGAAATGAAATCAGATGTGAAAAATAGGCTATGCAAAGATTTGGGCAACCTTGTCATTCTGTTGATTTGAATACCTGTAACTACTTAGCACTGATTAATTGGAACACACAATTGGTTTGGTGAGCTCATTAAGCCTTGAACTTCATAGACAAGTGCATCCAATCATGAGAAAAGGTATTTAAGGTGGCCAATTGCAAGTTGTTGTTCTCTTTGACTCTCCTCTGAAGAGTGGCAACATGGGGGCCTCAAAACAACTCTCAAATGACCTGAAAACAAAGATTGTTCAACATTATGGTTTAGGGGAAGGCTACAAAAAGCTATCGCAGAGATGTAAGCTGTCAGTGTCCACTGTGAGGAACATAGTGAGGAAATGGAAGACCACAGGCACAGTTCTTGTTAAGGCCAGAAGTGGCAGGCCAAGTAAAATATCGGAGAGGCAAAGGATGGTGAGAACGGTCAAAAACAGCCCACAGACCACCTCCAAAGACCTACAACATCATCTTGCTGCAGATGGTGTCACTGTGCATCGTTCAACAATTCAGCGCACTTTGCACAAGGAGAAGCTGTACGGGAGAGTGATGCGGAAGAAGCCTTTCCTGCACACATGCCACAAACAGAGTCGCTTGAGGTATGCTAACGCACATTTGGACAAGCCAGCTTCATTTTGGAATAAGGTGCTGTGGACTGATGAAACAAAGATTGAGTTATTTGGTCATAACAAGGGGCGTTATGCATGGCGGCAAAAAAACACAGCGTTCCAAGAAAAACACTTGCTACCCACAGTAAAATTTGGTGGGGGTTCCATCATGCTGTGGGGCTGTGTGGCCAGTGCCGGTACTGGGCATCTTGTTAAAGTTGAGGGTCGCATGGATTCCACTCAATATCAGCAGATTCTTGGGAATAATGTTGAAGAATCAGTCACAAAGTTGAAGTTACGCCAGGGCTGGATATTTCAACAAGACAACGACCCAAAACACTGCTCAAAATCTACCCGGGCATTTATGCAGAGGAACAAGTACAATGTTCTGGAATGGCCATCCCAGTCCCCAGACCTGAATATCGTTGAGAATCTGTGGGATGATTTGAAGCGGGCTGTCCATGCTCGGCAACCATCAAACCTAACTGAACTGGAGATGTTTTGTAAGGAGGAATGGTCCAAAATACCTTCATCCAGAATCCAGACACTCATTAGAGGCTATAGGAAGCATCTAGAGGCTGTTATTTTAGCAAAAGGAGGCTCTACTAAATATTGATGTGATTTTTCTGTTGGGGCCCAAATTTATGCACCTGTCTAATTTCATTTTGATGCATATTGCAAATTTTCTGTTAATCCAATAAACCTCATTTCACTACTGAAATATTACTGTGTCCATCAGTTATTTGATAGATCAAAATGAAATTGCTGATCCAAACACCCAATTATTTATAAATGGAAATCATGGAAATTGTCAGGAGTGCCCAAACTTTTTCATACGACTGTATTATTAGGTCAGTTAGGATCACCACTTTATTTTAAGAATGTGAAATGTCAGAATAATAGTAGAGAGAATGATTTATTTCAGCTTTTATTTTTCATCACATTCCCAGTGGGTCAGAAGTTTACATACACTCAATTAGTATTTGGTAGCATTGCCTTTAAATTGTTTAACTTGGGTCAAAGGTTTCGGGTAGCCTTCCACAAGCTTCCCACAATAAGTTGAGTGAATTTTGGCCCATTCCTCCTGACAGAACTGATGTAACTGAGTCAGGTTTGTAGGCCTCCTTGCTCACACACGCTTTTTCAGTTCTGCCCACAAATGTTCTATAGGATTGAGGTCAGGACTTTGTGATGGCCACTCCAATACCTTGACTTTGCTGTCCTTAAACCATTTTGCCACAACTTTGGAAGTATGCTTGGGGTCATTGTCCATTTGGAAGACCCATTTGCGATCAAGCTTTAACTTCCTGACTGATGTCTTGAGATGTTGCTTCAATATATCCACATAATTATCCTTCCTCATGATGCCATCTATTTTGTGAAGTGCACCAGTCCCTCCTGCAGCAAAGCACCCCCACAACATGATGCTGCCACCCCCGTGCTTCACGGTTGGGATGGTGTTCTTCAGCTGGCAAGCCTCCCCCTTTTTCCTCCAAACATAACGATGGTCATTATGGCCAAACAGTTCTATTTTTGTTTCATCAGACCAGAGGACATTACTCCAAAAAGTACCATCTTTGTCCCCATGTGCAGTTGAAAACCGTAGTCTGGCTTTTTTATGGAGGTTTTGGAGCAGTGGCTTCTTCCTTGCTGAGCGGCCTTTCAGGTTATGTCGATATAGGACGCGTTTTACTGTGGATATAGATACTTTTGTACCTGTTTCCGCCAGCATCTTCACAAGGTCCTTTGCTGTTGTTCTGGGATTGATTTGCACTTTTCACACCAAAGTACATTAATCTCTAGGAGACAGAACGTGTCTCCTTCCTGAGTGGTATGACGGCTGCATGTTCCCATGGTGTTTATACTTGCGTACTATTGTTTGTACAGATGAATGTGGTACCTTCAGGCATTTGGAAATTTCTCCCAAGGATGAACTAGACTTGTCGAGGTCTACAATTTATTTTCTGAGGTCTTGGCTGATTTCTTGTGATTTTCCCATGATGTCGAGCAAAGAGGCACTGAGTTTGAAGGTAGGCCTTGAAATACATCCACAGGTACACCTCCAATTGACTCAAATTATGTCAATTAGCCTATCAGAAGCTTCTAAAGCCATGACATAATTTTCTGGAATTTTCCAAGCTGTTTAAAGGTATAGTCAACTTAGTGTATGTAAACTTCTGACCCACTGGAATTGTGATATAGTGAATTATAAGTGAAATAATATGTCTGTAAACAATTGTTGGAAGAATTACTTGTGTCATGCACAAAGTAGATGTCCTAACCGACTTGCCAAAACTATAGTTTGTTAACATGAAATCTGTGGAGTGGTTGAACAATGAGTTTTAGTGACTTCAACTTCCGACTTCAACTGGACCTTCACACTGTCATAGCAACACCACAGCTCACGCTGTCATAGCAACATCATAGCTCATACTATCATAGCAACACCACAGCTCATACTATCATAGCAACATCATAGCTCATACTATCATAGCAACATCATAGCTCATACTATCATAGCAACATCATAGCTCATACTATCATAGCAACATCATAGCTCATACTATCATAGCAACATCATAGCTCATACTATCATAGCAACATCATAGCTCATACTATCATAGCAACATCATAGCTCATGCTATCATAGCAACATCATAGCTCATGCTATCATAGCAACATCATAGCTCATACTATCATAGCAACATCATAGCTCATACTATCATAGCAACATCATAGCTCATACTATCATAGCAACATCATAGCTCATACTATCATAGCAACATCATAGCTCATACTATCATAGCAACATCATAGCTCATGCTTTGTACGCAATGTTTGTGTCAACTATGTTGTAGAAGCTTCTGGAGGTATCATGATGTTTTTAACATGTTTCTGTCTGTATGTTTTCATGTTCCAGTTGACTGTCTGTATGTATGTATGTAACCGATGTACCTAATAATCTGGCTATTGAGTGTATATAATAATATATACCTTACCTTCCCACTGTCAGAGATCTGTTGATGACTATATCTATCTCCATAGCTCCATCCTCTACAGCCATACGGACCTCCTCTAGCCTGGTCTTTAGAGGGGTCTGGCCTGCAGGGAAACCTGTCGCCACTGAGGAGTAAGATGGAGATGGACCTCCCTGACTTTGCTGAGTCAGTATCCATTGTTATTCATGTCTTATTATCCTGTTATTTCCTTCATGTTGTGGCTGCAGTAATTTATTTTATAATCTCATATATGAATCGATCAATACATCTATCAAAATAACAACGAAACACACAACCAATCAGAGGATCATGGAAGTGACAACTATGCATAAGTTGTGACAACATACACCTGGACTGTCCAACTACAGAATGACACAGAGTTAGACTTCCTCCTCTTACCTGAGGCGACAGGTAGGCTGGAGTTGGCTGCTTTCAGTGACTTCACAGCGACTTCACAGCATCAGCAACACGAGACGGGAACACACACACTGCTGCAGTAGTCACACCTAGACACACAGATACAACCAGAACATATAGTTACATACAACTCTTAGGTAACTGAGACAGGTACACACACAGATACAACCAGAACAGATAGTTACATACACCTCATAGCTGAGACAATATTACATGAGTTAAGGAGTATGTCGCCCTCTAGTGGGTACATATTACATTTTTTATTTTATTTTTTATTTCACCTTTATTTAACCAGGTAGGTCAGTTGAGAACAAGTTCTCATTTGTATCTGCGACCTGGCCATGAGTACATGAGTTGTGAATTGAAGAACAAGTATGAAGTATAGAACATCAATCATGTTTATGAGGATGTAGGCTAACTCATTTCATACACAGGCTTTATGAAGAGCCATGTAAAGCTAGTCTACACTCTTAGAAATTAAGGTGCTATCTAGAACCTCAAAGGGTTATTTGGCTGTCCCATAGGAGAACCCTTTGAAGAACGCTTTTTGGTTCCAGGTAGAACCCTTTTTTAGAACCCTTTACAAAGTGCAGTAATACCTAGAAATACATTTTAAAAAATACATATAATCCCCCAAAATATATCTATAAGAAATGAAGGAATATAAGAACAAGCAATGTGAGAGTGTGAGAGACTGTAAATATACAGTAAACACACTGACTTCCTTCTGATAACAAAAGTCTGCTTGTCCATCCAGGCATTTTCCACATTCCTGGCCCCGGCAGACATTTATCTCCTCTATAAACATTTTGTTACAGTACTGCTTTATTCTAAAATGGATTAAACAATTAAAATGTTCCCTCATCAATCTACACACAATACCTCATAATGACATCAATCTACACACAATACCCCATAATGATATCAATCTACACACAACACCCCATAATGACATCAATCTACACACAATACCCCATAATGACATCAATCTACACACAACACCCCATAATGACATCAATCTACACACAATACCCCATAATGACATCAATCTACACACAATACCCCATAATGATATCAATCTACACACAACACCCCATAATGACATCAATCTACACACAATACCCCATAATGACACAATACCCCATAATGACATCAATCTACACACAATACCCCATAATGACATCAATCTACACACAATACCCCATAATGACATCAATCTACACACAATACCCCATAATGATATCAATCTACACACAACACCCCATAATGACATCAATCTACACACAATACCCCATAATGACACAATACCCCATAATGACATCAATCTACACACAATACCCCATAATGACATCAATCTACACACAATACCCCATAATGACATCAATCTACACACAATACCCCATAATGACATCAATCTACACACAACACCCCATAATGACATCAATCTACACACAATACCCCATAATGACATCAATCTACACACAATACCCCATAATGACATCAATCTACACACAATACCCCATAATGACATCAATCTACACACAATACCCCATAATGACATCAATCTACACACAACACCCCATAATGACATCAATCTACACACAATACCCCATAATGACATCAATCTACACACAACCCCATAATGACATCAATCTACACACAATACCCCATAATGACATCAATCTACACACAACACCCCATAATGACATCAATCTACACACAATACCCCATAATGACATCAATCTATACACAATACCCCATAATGACATCAATCTACACACAATACCCCATAATGACATCAATCTACACACAATACCCCATAATGACGAAAACAGTTTTTTTTTACATTTTTGCAAATGTACAAAACAGAAATATCTTATTTACATTAGTATTCAGACCCTTTGCTATGAGACTCTAAATTGAGCTCAGGTGCTTCCTGTTTCCATTGATCATCCTTGAGATGTTTCTACAACTTGATTGGATGTTTATATGTATATTGTGTAGATACAGTATGTGGGTATTTATGTATGCATATGGATATACAGTATATATTTACCCCAAAAATGTATGGCGGATTGGAAATTATGCAGACAGTTACATTTATGGAAGCAACAATCTATCCGCAATATTAATGCTGACCATCCCTTAAAAAATAAAGAATTGCTGCCAAAGGTGCTTCATCAAAGTAAAGGGTCTGAATACTTAATAAAGTACTGAGTAAAGGGTCTGAATACTTAATAAAGTACTGAGTAAAGGGTCTGAATACTTAATAA
Source organism: Thymallus thymallus (assembly GCA_023634145.1). Classification (NCBI taxonomy): domain Eukaryota; kingdom Metazoa; phylum Chordata; class Actinopteri; order Salmoniformes; family Salmonidae; genus Thymallus; species Thymallus thymallus. The sequence goes on from CM042421.1 coordinate 2,495,610, forward strand.
AGTACTGAGTAAAGGGTCTGAATACTTAATAAAGTACTGAGTAAAGGGTCTGAATACTTAATAAAGTACTGAGTAAAGGGTCTGAATACTTAATAAATTACTGAGTAAAGGGTCTGAATACTTAATAAAGTGCTGAGTAAAGGGTCTGAATACTTAATAAAGTGCTGAGTAAAGGGTCTGAATACTTAATAAAGTGCTGAGTAAAGGGTCTGAATACTTAATAAAGTACTGAGTAAAGGGTCTGAATACTTAATAAAGTACTGAGTAAAGGGTCTGAATACTTAATAAAGTACTGAGTAAAGGGTCTGAATACTTAATAAAGTACTGAGTAAAGGGTCTGAATACTTATGTAAATGTGATATTTCAGTAGTTTTATTTTTATAAATGTGCAAAAACGCTTTGTCATTATGGGGTGTTGTGGGTAGATTGATGAAGGGAAAATCCATTTTAGAGTAAGACTGTAACGTAACAACATGTGTTAAAGTCAAGGGTTCTGAATACTTTCTGCACTGTATATATTATGATATAAATAAATATACATGTAATGGTGTGTATAGACAGTATGGACAGTATATTGATATAAAAGATAGATCTCGCTCTGTGTGTGTGATAGATAGATAGATAGATAGATAGATAGATAGATAGATAGATAGATAGATAGATAGATAGATAGATAGATAGATAGATAGATAGATAGATAGATAGATAGATAGATAGATAGATAGATAGATAGATACTTTATTGATCCCCGAGGGGGAAATTTCTTTGTCATGCAGCTACAACAAAACACAGGGCAGGTGCAAAATGCCAGAATGAAAATACACAAAAGACAGATACATGATACATAGAGCGGCAGTATGAAAAAGTATAGAAATACAAGATGTCTGGAGTGCAGAAAAGCTATAAAAAGACATTGCATAGTATGGGTGGTTGGCTGAATATGTACACTATACATTGGTGGATGTTGGGACTCTGGTTTGATCATCAGCCTTTCTGTTGTGTTTGTTTTGTCTTAATTGTCAGTTTCTCTCACTCTGCCATCACAGCTGCACCTCATTCTAATCAGTGCTCTACTCTCCTTACACACACCTGTCTCCCATTTTGCATTGATTTTCTCCACTACTAATGCTTCTCTCTTACTTTGCTTCTCTGTCAGTGTGTCTTGGTTTCCGTCCGTTTCACTACTGTCCTAAACCAGTCTTGATCTAGTTGTGCCTAGCTTACATTCTGTCTGTTTATTTAATCTTGTTTTTTCCCTCTGATTTGCCCAGTCCCTGTACTCATCCTGTTTTGGCTTGCTCACACGGTTTTGATCTTCTGCTCTTGTTTTGGACTATTGACTTGGCTCTACCCCCGGGGCTGTGGACCTGCCTCTGGTTTTGACCCCTGCCTGCCCTGGGATTTCTCCTCTGTCCTGCCCTTCGCTCGCTGGCTCGGCTGCAATTTACATTTGTGTTTTGTTTATTTTCTTTGCTTTTTGGACAATAAATTGAGTTATCTGCTAATCTGCTCTTGGATCCCTTTTTATCCCAGCGCCCCTAACAGTTGGATGGTTAACTATACTATACAGGTCGATGGCAGAGAAATACTTCAATAGCTAAAAATGCGTATGATATGAGCGAGGGTAATAATAGTTTACTTAATAGACAGACTGGGTAAATGAACAGGTAAGTGAATATTTTGCATGGTTAAATTAGCTGTACAGGTAAATATACAGTTATATTTACAGATAAGTGAATACTTGCATGGTTACACAAACTGTACAGGTAAATGACAGGAAGAGATACTTAAATAGCTAAATGTGTGTATGACATAGTTAACATGCCTCCCAAGGCATATGCCTGTAAGTGCAATACTCACACTGTTTGGTGCAATATCTCTAAACTCAGGTGATATTTATATGTATTCATACTAGTCACTTAAAATACTGTAAATATGTTCATAATCTGTAAATGTTATTCTGACTAAACCCAACTGTGACCTTAGACTTTTTTTTTTTTTTTATATTTTATTCTTAGAATGTGTATTAATATGTTTCTTGTAGTATTTGTGCACTGGAAGCTTCAGTACCAAGATAAATTCCTTGTGTGTGCACACTTGGCAATAAAGCTCTTTCTAATTCTAATAATTGGGGTAATAATAGTAATTCCCTTAAAATACAGTCCTTAGTGCGCAGGGTTTAATTACAGACAACTGCACGTATTGCACATTTGATATACTAAAAGCAATGAGAAAAGGTGCAACTGGCAGGATACTAATATGCATTCCTGAGTGAATGACTACGTAAGTTCAGTCCAAGAATTTCTTACAATATTGCACGGGATATGATATAACAACTGTACATGAGTATGTATATACAGACCTGAATTAATAAATAAGTCCTGAGTGAATGAGTGATTACAGACCAGAGAGTTACTCAAGGATGGATGCATAATTGTTACACTAGGTCCTAACACCCCAACAGTTCCAGATCTACTCAGCTTTGCTTTACACTTCCGACCCGCCCTGCATTCATGCTGTCACCTTTTCAACTCGTCAGGAATATTGAATATTTCCCTGGGTTTGCTAAATCCAAGAGCTGAGCTCGGTTGTAAATAATTGAGGACTCTCGCGTACTTTCGGCACTGCTAAACGTAAGAAACAATGCCTCAGTGATAAAAAGGACAGCTTAAACCTTCATAAAACAGTAGCACTCCATAATCCTGAACTATTATTGTTCAACTGTTGCAAAAAAAAATCACGAAAAACAACAATTAACGCACAAACAATGGGAGCTGCTTAACAGGCGACCAGCAGGGCGGAGCCAACCTTATCGAGGTGTGGACAGCAGTAGTTATATATAATGAACCATGACTAGAATACAGTATATACATATGAAGTGGACAGCAGTAGTTATATATAATGAACCATGACTAGAATACAGTATATACATATGAAGTGGACAGCAGTAGTTATATATAATGAACCATGACTAGAATACAGTATATACATATAAAGTGGGTAAAACAGTATGTAAACATTATTAAAGTGACCAGTGATTCCATGTCTATGTACAGTCGTATGCAAAAGTTTGGGCACCCCTGACAATTTCCATGAAGTAATTGGGTGTTTGGATCAGCAATTTCATTTTGATCTATCAAATAACTGATGGACACAGTAATATTTCAGTAGTGAAATGAGGTTTATTGGATTAACAGAAAATGTGCAATATGCATCAAAAACGAAATTAGACAGGTGCATAAATTTGGGCACCCCAACAGAAAAATCACATCAATATTTAGTAGAGCCTCCTTTTGCTAAAATAACAGCCTCTAGATGCTTCCTATAGCCTCTAATGAGTGTCTGGGTTCTGGATGAAGGTATTTTGGACCATTCCTCCTTACAAAACATCTCCAGTTCAGTTAGGTTTGATGGTTGCCGAGCATGGACAGCCCGCTTCAAATCATCCCACAGATTCTCAATGATATTCAGGTCTGGGGACTGGGATGGCCATTCCAGAACATTGTACTTGTTCCTCTGCATAAATTCACTGACAGCTTACATCTCTGCGATAGCTTTTTGTAGCCTTCCCCTAAACCATAATGTTGAACAATCTTTGTTTTCAGGTCATTTGAGAGTTGTTTTGAGGCCCCCATGTTGCCACTCTTCAGAGGAGAGTCAAAGAGAACAACAACTTGCAATTGGCCACCTTAAATACCTTTTCTCATGATTGGATGCACTTGTCTATGAAGTTCAAGGCTTAATGAGCTCACCAAACCAATTGTGTGTTCCAATTAATCAGTGCTAAGTAGTTACAGGTATTCAAATCAACAGAATGACAAGGGTGCCCAAATCTTTGCATAGCCTATTTTTCACATCTGATTTAATTTCATACAACTTAATATTGCTACACTAAAAATCTTTGTCTGGACAATACCCCAGTACTCAGCTTTTATTAGAAAATGAATGGCATGCCACTGTGATCATTTTCTGTGACGACAGAGTAAATTATTATGCAGCCTCAGAGGGGTGCCCAAACTTTTGCATACGACTGTACATAGGGCGGCAGTCTCTAATGTTCAGGGCAGGGTACTGGGTGGAGGCTAGTGACAGGGACTAAGTTCAGAGCAGGGTACTGGGTGGAGGCTAGTGACAGGGACTAAGGTTCAGGGTAGGGTACTGGGTGGAGGCTAGTGACAGTGACTAAGGTTCAGAGCAGGGTACTGGGTGGAGGCTAGTGACAGTGACTAAGTTCAGAGCAGGGTACTGGGTGGAGGCTGGCTAGTGACAGTGACTAAGGTTCAGGGCAGGGTACTGGGTGGAGGCTAGTGACAGTGACTAAGGTTCAGGGTAGGGTACTGGGTGGAGGCTAGTGACAGTGACTAAGGTTCAGGGTAGGGTACTGGGTGGAGGCTAGTGACAGTGACTAAGGTTCAGGGTAGGGTACTGGGTGGAGGCTAGTGACAGTGACTAAGGTTCAGGGTAGGGTACTGGGTGGAGGCTAGTGACAGTGACTAAGGTTCAGGGTAGGGTACTGGGTGGAGGCTAGTGACAGTGACTAAGGTTCAGGGTAGGGTACTGGGTGGAGGCTAGTGACAGTGACTAAGGTTCAGGGTAGGGTACTGGGTGGAGGCTAGTGACAGTGACTAAGGTTCAGGGTAGGGTACTGGGTGGAGGCTAGTGACAGTGACTAAGGTTCAGGGTAGGGTACTGGGTGGAGGCTAGTGACAGTGACTAAGGTTCAGGGTAGGGTACTGGGTGGAGGCTAGTGACAGTGACTAAGGTTCAGGGTAGGGTACTGGGTGGAGGTTAGTGACAGGGACTAAGGTTCAGGGTAGGGTACTGGGTGGAGGCTAGTGACAGTGACTAAGGTTCAGGGTAGGGTACTGGGTGGAGGTTAGTGACAGTGACTAAGGTTCAGGGTAGGGAACTGGGTGGAGGCTAGTGACAGTGACTAAGGTTCAGGGTAGGGTACTGGGTGGAGGCTAGTGACAGTGACTAAGGTTCAGGGTAGGGTACTGGGTGGAGGTTAGTGACAGTGACTAAGGTTCAGGGTAGGGTACTGGGTGGAGGTTAGTGACAGTGACTAAGGTTCAGGGCAGGGTACTGGGTGGAGGCTAGTGACAGTGACTAAGGTTCAGGGTAGGGTACTGGGTGGAGGCTAGTGACAGTGACTAAGGTTCAGGGTAGGGTACTGGGTGGAGGCTAGTGACAGTGACTAAGGTTCAGGGTAGGGTACTGGGTGGAGGCTAGTGACAGTGACTAAGGTTCAGGGTAGGGTACTGGGTGGAGGCTAGTGACAGTGACTAAGGTTCAGGGTAGGGTACTGGGTGGAGGTTAGTGACAGTGACTAAGGTTCAGGGTAGGGTACTGGGTGGAGGTTAGTGACAGTGACTAAGGTTCAGGGCAGGGTACTGGGTGGAGGCTAGTGACAGTGACTAAGGTTCAGGGTAGGGTACTGGGTGGAGGCTAGTGACAGTGACTAAGGTTCAGGGTAGGGTACTGGGTGGAGGCTAGTGACAGTGACTAAGGTTCAGGGTAGGGTACTGGGTGGAGGCTAGTGACAGTGACTAAGGTTCAGGGTAGGGTACTGGGTGGAGGTTAGTGACAGGGACTAAGGTTCAGGGTAGGGTACTGGGTGGAGGCTAGTGACAGTGACTAAGGTTCAGGGTAGGGTACTGGGTGGAGGCTAGTGACAGTGACTAAGGTTCAGGGCAGGGTACTGGGTGGAGGCTAGTGACAGTGACTAAGGTTCAGGGTAGGGTACTGGGTGGAGGCTAGTGACAGTGACTAAGGTTCAGGGCAGGGTACTGGGTGGAGGCTAGTGACAGTGACTAAGGTTCAGGGTAGGGTACTGGGTGGAGGCTAGTGACAGTGACTAAGGTTCAGGGTAGGGTACTGGGTGGAGGCTAGTGACAGTGACTAAGGTTCAGGGTAGGGTACTGGGTGGAGGCTAGTGACAGTGACTAAGGTTCAGGGTAGGGTACTGGGTGGAGGCTAGTGACAGTGACTAAGGTTCAGGGTAGGGTACTGGGTGGAGGCTAGTGACAGTGACTAAGGTTCAGGGTAGGGTACTGGGTGGAGGCTAGTGACAGTGACTAAGGTTCAGGGTAGGGTACTGGGTGGAGGCTAGTGACAGTGACTAAGGTTCAGGGTAGGGTACTGGGTGGAGACTAGTGACAGTGACTAAGGTTCAGGGCAGGGTACTGGGTGGAGGTTAGTGACAGTGACTAAGGTTCAGGGTAGGGAACTGGGTGGAGGCTAGTGACAGTGACTAAGGTTCAGGGCAGGGTACTGGGTGGAGGTTAGTGACAGTGACTAAGGTTCAGGGTAGGGAACTGGGTGGAGGCTAGTGACAGTGACTAAGGTTCAGGGTAGGGTACTGGGTGGAGGCTAGTGACAGTGACTAAGGTTCAGGGTAGGGTACTGGGTGGAGGCTAGTGACAGTGACTAAGGTTCAGGGTAGGGTACTGGGTGGAGGCTAGTGACAGTGACTAAGGTTCAGGGCAGGGTACTGGGTGGAGGCTAGTGACAGTGACTAAGGTTCAGGGCAGGGTACTGGGTGGAGGTTAGTGACAGTGACTAAGGTTCAGGGTAGGGTACTGGGTGGAGGCTAGTGACAGTGACTAAGGTTCAGGGTAGGGTACTGGGTGGAGGCTAGTGACAGTGACTAAGGTTCAGGGTAGGGTACTGGGTGGAGGCTAGTGACAGTGACTAAGGTTCAGGGTAGGGTACTGGGTGGAGGCTAGTGACAGTGACTAAGGTTCAGGGCAGGGTACTGGGTGGAGGTTAGTGACAGTGACTAAGGTTCAGGGTAGGGTACTGGGTGGAGGCTAGTGACAGTGACTAAGGTTCAGGGCAGGGTACTGGGTGGAGGCTAGTGACAGTGACTAAGGTTCAGGGTAGGGTACTGGGTGGAGGCTAGTGACAGTGACTAAGGTTCAGGGTAGGGTACTGGGTGGAGGCTAGTGACAGTGACTAAGGTTCAGGGTAGGGTACTGGGTGGAGGCTAGTGACAGTGACTAAGGTTCAGGGCAGGGTACTGGGTGGAGGTTAGTGACAGTGACTAAGGTTCAGGGTAGGGTACTGGGTGGAGGCTAGTGACAGTGACTAAGGTTCAGGGCAGGGTACTGGGTGGAGGCTAGTGACAGTAACTAAGGTTCAGGGTAGGGTACTGGGTGGAGGCTAGTGACAGTGACTAAGGTTCAGGGTAGGGTACTGGGTGGAGGCTAGTGACAGTGACTAAGGTTCAGGGTAGGGTACTGGGTGGAGGCTAGTGACAGTGACTAAGGTTCAGGGTAGGGTACTGGGTGGAGGCTAGTGACAGTGACTAAGGTTCAGGGTAGGGTACTGGGTGGAGGCTAGTGACAGTGACTAAGGTTCAGGGTAGGGTACTGGGTGGAGGCCGGTTAATGGTGACTTTTTAACAGTCTGATGGCCTGTTTTTCAGTCTCCCGGTCCCAGCTTTGATTCCCCCTTCTGGATGGTAGCAGGATGAACAGGCCATGGCTCGGGTGGCTGAGGTCCTTGATGATCTTCTTGGCCTTCCTGTGACAGCGGGTGATGTAGGTGTCCTGGAGGGCGGGTAGTTTGCCCCCAGTGATGCGTTGGGCAGACCGCACCACCCTCTGGAGAGCCCTGCGGTTGCGGATGGTAAAATTGCCCAAAAGGATGCTCTCAATGGTGCATCTGTAAAAGTTTGTGAGGGTCTTAGCAGCCAAGACGGTCTGTGTGATGGAACCATTTCAGGTGGTCAGTGATGTGCATGCCGAGGACCTTGAAGCTTTTGAGACTCTCCACTGCAGCCCGTCGATGTGGATGAGGGCGTTCTCTCTCTGCTGTCTAACTGTAGTCCTGTAGTGTGTGTGTGTGTGTGTGTGTGTGTGTGTGTGTGTGTGTGTGTGTGTGTGTGTGTGTGTGTGTGTGGTTCTGTTTCTAACTGTAGGTTTCTGATTCTGTTTATAACTGTAGGTTTCTGATTCTGTTTCTAACTGTAGGTTTCTGATTCTGTTTCTAACTGTAGGTTTCTGATTCTGTTTCTAACTATAGGTTTCTGATTCTGTTTAAAACTGTGTGGTTGTGATTCTGGGGCATGAGAGAGAGACAGGAAGTGATTTAGTTGTGGTGAGAGAGAGAGACAGGAAGTAATTTAGTTGTGGTGAGAGAGATACAGGAAGTGATGTAGTTGTGGTGAGGTACTTGTGAATGGTCCTTTTTTAGATGCATAACTATTGTGCAAAAATCATCAAAACTCACACACCACAGTTTAAAACACAGATCACCTCATCAAATCTCACACACCACAGTTTGAAACACAGACCACCTCATCAAAACTCACACACCACAGTTTGAAACACAGACCACCTCATTAAAACTCACACACCACAGTTTGAAACACAGACAACCTCATCAAAACTCACACACCACAGTTTGAAACACAGAACACCTCATCATTAAACTACTTATGTCTGCATACTAACAAAATAAACATAACACAGTTTAAATAATCAATATACAGTATATTTCTATGTTGGCAGTTCTGTGTTCTTTTGGCAATAACAAATGTGTTGTTCTCATTGCAGTACTCCATTCTGTCCACTAGATGGTAGTACAAGCATGGTATTGGAGTTTTACACGGCCAGTCCATGTCATTTGGCCAATCAATAAGTTAAAAGATAATGATTTCCCAAAGACTGCAGAAAAATATAGCTAGAATAATTTAGCACCATTGCCACCACTGACTGTGACAATAATAAAACATGTAAGACACATGTTTTATTATTAACACACAACATGGTTGGTTTTACATTTCAGCCAACCATGTACAATTGCATGCCATGATCACCTGGCAATTACTGAAATACAGTTGAAGCGGTAACGCCATTTCACCAGCACACAAATCCACAAGGTCTATTCCTTGCCCACTGATAATGGAGCAGGAGGAGCTGATTAAACGGCCCCAGACAGATGGTCTATAACACTGATAATGGAGCAGGAGGAGCTGATTAAACGGCCCCAGACAGATGGTCTATAACACTGATAATGGAGCAGGAGGAGCTGATTAAACGGCCCCAGACAGATGGTCTATAACACTGATAATGGAGCAGGAGGAGCTGATTAAACGGCCCCAGACAGATGGTCTATAACACTGATAATGGAGCAGGTGGAGCTGATTACACGGCCCCAGACAGATGGTCTATAACACTGATAATGGAGCAGGTGGAGCTGATTACACGGCCCCAGACAGATGGTCTATAACACTGATAATGGAGCAGGAGGAGCTGATATAACGGCCCCAGACAGATGGTCTATAACACTGATAATGGAGCAGGAGGAGCTGATATAACGGCCCCAGACAGATGGTCTATAACACTGATAATGGAGCAGGAGGAGCAGATATAACGGCCCCAGACAGATGGTCTATAACAGTCCAGCTTGGCTATCAATACAAACAGACATCTTTCTATTTGTAGAATGACAATGAATAGCATTGCACTGCTCATCATCCTCAGTCAGCATTGTAGGCCAAGCTCCTGTTTGTTTCTGTGATAGACTTTTCCCTATTAGGCATATCAATGTTGGATCCGGTCTGAGGTCATCTGAAGTCCAACTGTTTGTGTACTTCGGTAAAAGTCTGTTATTATATGTTTATAAGCTAACTTGTCCAGTCTGTCAGCTTATGAAGCGTATGACATAATGAACATTCCTTGAACATGTTCTACTTTGTTCTACAGGTGTGTGATTCTCACCATCTCACATGAGGACAACAACATAACCCTTCAACAATGACCTGGACAGTAGGTGAGGTTACTGAATATCCAGGTTAACTCTGTTTAGGTGAGGTTACTGAATGTCCAGGTTAACTCTGTTTAGGTGAGGTTACTGAATGTCCAGGTTAACTCTGTTTAGGTGAGGTTACTGAATATCCAGGTTAACTCTGTTTAGGTGAGGTTACTGAATATCCAGGTTAACTCTGTTAGGTGAGGTTACTGAATATCCAGGTTAACTCTGTTTAGGTGAGGTTACTGAATGTCCAGGTTAACTCTGTTTAGGTGAGGTTACTGAATATCCAGGTTAACTCTGTTTAGGTGAGGTTACTGAATGTCCAGGTTAACTCTGTTTAGGTGAGGTTACTGAATGTCCAGGTTAACTCTGTTTAGGTGAGGTTACTGAATATCCAGGTTAACTCTGTTTAGGTGAGGTTACTGAATGTCCAGGTTAACTCTGTTTAGGTGAGGTTACTGAATGTCCAGGTTAACTCTGTTTAGGTGAGGTTACTGAATATCCAGGTTAACTCTGTTTAGGTGAGGTTACTGAATGTCCAGGTTAACTCTGTTTAGGTGAGGTTACTGAATGTCCAGGTTAATTAACTAAATGTTTTCCTCATCTGATTGTGTGTGTGCCTAAAAATGGCTCTATCTAGTGACTTCCATTTGTATCATATTCCACTTACTGGAGAGAGGAGGTGTATTAAGTTGTTTTACAGGAGGTTAGTTTATTAATACAGGAGGAAGGAGGTGTATTAAGTTGTTTTACAGGAGGTTAGTTTATTAATACAGGAGGAAGGAGGTGTATTAAGTTGTTTTACAGGAGGTTTGTTTATTAATACAGGAAAGAGGAAGTGTATTAAGTTGTTTTACAGGAGGTTTGTTTATTAATACAGGAGGGAGGAAGTGTATTTATTAATACAGGAGGGATGATGTGTATTAAGTTGTTATACAGGAGGTTTATTAATATCTTTATAAATGCTATGACACATTTGTCCAGGGTCTTCTTGTGATGCCAAGCCGCTATTTGAAACCAACCAACATGGACGATGTCCCAAATGGCACCCTAACCCCTATATAGTGCACCAGGCTCTGGTCCAACGTAGTGTACTGTATAAACTATGTAAGGAATAGGGTGCCATTTGGGTCGCAGCCATGGGCTCAGAAAGTCCCGTTGACTCATAGCAGTGGAGCTGCCAGAGAATGTGCAGAGGCATTTGTGAATACGCCTGTCTATGATTCAGACAGAAATGTGAATGGTGCACAGTTACTCTGTTTAGAGGCTGGTCACACACACACACACACACACACACACACACACACACACACACACACACACACACACACACACACACACACACACACACACACACACACACAGGGCAGGTTTAATGCACCAACTGCAGAGGGAGGTTCTGCCGCTGTGGTACTCTTTACCCATTATGACTGCATCCCAAATGACACCCTATTCCCTATGTAGTGCACTACTTTAGACCAGGGCCCATAGGACTAATAGTAGGTTAATAGTAGTAGTGCACTATATAGGGAATATGGTTTCATTTGGGACGCACACCAAGTCTGGGCTTCATTAACATGAGGTCATTTACACAGCCATGGAGGAGGAGAGAGGAGGGAAGGAGAGAGGAGAGAGGAGGGAAGGAGAGAGGAGGGGAAGTAGGGGGCAAACTGAAACCAAAATGACTCACAGGGAGAGAAGGAGAGTGAGAGAGGAGAGCCAGAGAGAGAGAGAGAGCGAAAGAGGGAGAGTCAAAATTGTTCCTCGATGACTTTGTTCTGAGTTTCTGCCAATAAAGTGTGTCTGTGAGAGAGAGAGAGAGAGAGAGAGAGAGAGATAGAGAGAGAGAGAGTGTTTGAGAGGGGAAATGGTTCCTCGATGATGGTATTCCCCTGGCCGGTGTCCTGCCACGGCACGCGAGCTTGGGGACAGCGATGTGAGTCACCACCGCCTCCGCCCCGCCCATGTGTGTTTGACTCAGTGGACCACTGTCACAGAATAAACAGTCACACTGCCGTCCCACGCACCACCACCCACCCACAGCTCACACACACATTCAGAAACGAACACACACATTCATAAACTCATGCACACATTCATTCATAAACTCTTGCACACACACCGATATTCATAAAATTGCACACACTCACTTACGCACACACAAACACACTCACGTACGCACACACAAACACACTCACGTACGCACACAGAAAGTTGGAGGCTCTTTCTCTGACTGACACTGCCACAATCTTTTACATCCACACTCACTCTCTCTCACTCCTTCCAGCAGCCCACACTGTACAGTTACATGATCATGACTCAAACCTGTACATCCTAACACACAGATATATTCTGCCGTGTAGGAGGAGGAGGAGGAGGAGGAGGAGGAGGAGGAGGAGGATCTCTTATGTCACCTGAGTCATAGTAGTACAACAGGAACTCAGGATCAGATAATTATGCTGACAATAAGAGCAGGTTACAGACAGCTTGTAGAGCAGGTTACAGACAGCTTGTAGAGCAGGTTACAGACAGCTTGTTTAGAGCAGGTTACAGACAGCTTGTAGAGCAGGTTACAGACAGCTTGTAGAGCAGGTTACAGAGCTTGTTTAGAGCAGGTTACAGACAGCTTGTAGAGCAGGTTACAGACAGCTTGTTTAGAGCAGGTTACAGACAGCTTGTTTAGAGCAGGTTACAGACAGCTTGTAGAGCAGGTTACAGACACCTTGTTTAGAGCAGGTTACAGACAGCTTGTAGAGCAGGTTACAGACAGCTTGTTTAGAGCAGGTTACAGACTGCTTGTAGAGCAGGTTACAGACAGCTTGTAGAGCAGGTTACAGACAGCTTGTTTAGAGCAGGTTACAGACAGCTTGTAGAGCAGGTTACAGACAGCTTGTTTAGAGCAGGTTACAGACAGCTTGTTTAGAGCAGGTTACAGACAGCTTGTTTAGAGCAGGTTACAGACACCTTGTTTAGAGCAGGTTACAGACAGCTTGTTTAGAGCAGGTTACAGACACCTAATTTAGAGCAGGTTACAGACAGCTTGTTTAGAGCAGGTTACAGACACCTCATTTAGAGCAGGTTACAAACACCTCATTTAGAGCAGGTTACAGACACCTCATTTAGAGCAGGTTACAGACACCTCATTTAGAGCAGGTTACAGACACCTCATTTAGAGCAGGTTACAGACACCTCATTTAGAGCAGGTTACAGACACCTCGTTTAGAGCAGGTTACAGACACCTCATTTAGAGCAGGTTACAGACACCTCATTTAGAGCAGGTTACAGACACCTCATTTAGAGCAGGTTACAGATACCTTTTTTAGAGCAGGTTACATACACCTTGTTTAGAGCAGGTTACAGACACCTTGTTTAGAGCAGGTTACAGACACCTCATTTAGAGCAGGTTACAGACACCTCATTTAGAGCAGGTTACAGACACCTTGTTTAGAGCAGGTTACAGACACCTCATTTAGAGCAGGTTACAGACACCTCATTTAGAGCAGGTTACAGACACCTTGTTTAGAGCAGGTTACAGACACCTCATTTAGAGCAGGTTACAGACACCTTGTTTAGACCAGCGAATGGACGTTCTATCTGCCTGTTGTCTTCTGATCTGATTTTCTTCTTCCTTCCTTCCTTCCTTCCTTCCTTCCTTCCTTCCTTCCTTCCTTCCTTCCTTCCTTCCTTCCTTCCTTCCTTCCTTCCTTCCTTTCTTCCTTTCTTCCTTTCTTCCTTCCTTCCTTCCTTCCTTCTTTCCTTCCTGTTACAGACAGCTTGTAGAGCAGGTTACAGACAGCTTGTTTAGAGCAGGTTACAG